>KN832889.1:406016-532029 GCA_000827325.1 Oidiodendron maius Zn | reverse complement strand
TCAGGTTCAATTAGGGGGGAAGCCCTTTAGCCACCTTGAGTTCAGGGTTCAATTAATCAATAGGTTACTTGAATACTCTATACAGGCAAAGCTCCAATATCTTCGGACTAATCTAGGGGGCCAGCGACTATTTAGTCCTGAATTTCAACATATACACTACTGGATTAAGCGTCCAAAGGCTGATAATTGTAGGTGGTGTTTATATGAATTACAGCGCCAGAAGGTATTAAATAAGGGTGCGATATCAAAGGCTAGGCCAAAGCGATCAAGAGGAGGGTGTGTATTTTGTAAGGTAGCCTTATGCGCTGAGGGGGAGTGTTGGAGCATGTATCATTCAAATAATGCTAATTACTAGTAAATTATTATGTAAAGGTCATTGAGGCTGTGCTGTAATCTCGGCTCTAACTGGTTGAATACACCCCTGCTAGTTGTGGTTTTTCATACCGGACGAGGGGATAACCGTCCCCCCTGCTCACTCCCCAGGCTTGGCACCCCGCTCCAGTCGGTAAGGCGTGTGCACGGATCTGGCCAGGTTAAGCTCGACGAAAACCACTACTTCTTCCCCTCTCCCCTCCTTTTCCAACCCTTCCTCCCGTATTCGCTTTGCTCCTCGTGCTTGCTCGCTCGCTCATTCATTTGCTGTGCGTGCATTAGACCGAGCCGAGGCTGAATTTCAGGTAATAGGGCTCCGGCTGGGGATGGCAGGGGTGGTTGCGTTTAAAACTGTTTGTGTCGTGGTTGGTGCTGATTGCCTGGTATTTTGCGTATTGATTTGGCTGCGCCCCCGGATCTTCATTAGGTCAGAGTCTTCAAGGACCATTGTCGGATGTTTGATTTTGTGACATCGATAAAGTTTCAGCATTGCCTAATCGGATCCTGCGCCTACTAACTTTAGCGTTGAGTTTAAAGCGATCCCAAGTTTAATGCCTGTGGGGTTTCAGCTACTTTAGGTCAAGACTTTCTTATGATTCTGAAGGATTCTCAACGTTCATTTTGATACCGATGGACCGGAGCTGAAAGGGCATCCACATCCCTGTTTGCAAGTCGCACCACTTGGGTTTTTCACGATCCTCGATCTCGTAGGAAATCTGCATTCGGTGCTGAAACACCGACTCTGGGGGGACTGACATGTAATCACATGCACTACAACAGATGGTTTTCACAAGCTGCCGAGGCAAGCTCTGTTGAAACAGATGTACCACCATCAACCTCGTGCATTTCCAAGTACAAGGATCAGGACCTTAAGCCCTAAACATCATACGGCACTTCAGCCCGCTCTATCTTGCGTTTGTGTAAATACCCGGTTGCTACATAATCCATGTAACTTTCCCAACTAAGGTGCACTAGGGTTTATCTATGTGTTTGATGCATAATGTCCTACTTCGACTTCTCCCAATCTTCATTGCTTGCGGCACTCAACAAGTGTGTGCATCGTCCCAACCATGGCCAACAAACTTCCCGAAGAGAGCTATGGAGCACAGCTAGCTAAGTCGCATTTTATTCAAGGTCCAGCGATTCCAATTCAGAGTTATGGCCGCCCCTTTATCTCTGAGCAGGTTAAGATACCTTCACTTCGAGCGCTGCCGACTGGCTACAGCGTTCACATCGATGCAGGAATCCAATCCCTACAGTTGCCGCCTAGCTATGGCTGGAAAGCACCAGTCACGCTAGGAAATCAAATTGATTTCAATTTTGAGACCGAGTCGCCACTTATTCGAGCCGCCGAAGAGCCCGCGAAGCAGATGTTTTTCCGACGATTTTCACAACCCTTCGTGACTTTAAGTCAAATGTACGGCAAGAAGCCGCTTGGCAATGAAGTATCTCAGAGGGCAGAGCAGCAACTCACCACTTATCCAACTGGATTGAAGTGGTTTTTGCTTCTTCTATGCGGTACTTTGCCTTATATAATAGTGCGTCGCCGGAGATAATTTCCAGTGGTCGCTGGAACTATTTGCTGATCTAAATCTGGGTCACAGGTAGTCCTGGATGATACAATTGTCGGTATGACAGCTGTTTAGGGTGGGCTTTCAATAGCTACGGATTGCTCTGCTGACAATTTCCAGCAACAATCATTCCTATTCTCGTTGCCGAGTTCCACGCGCCATCGGACATAGGATGGTATGCCTCTGCTTACTTTTTGCCTCTCACTGTCCTCATGCCGTTGTTCGGCAAATGCTACTCGCTATGGAAAATCAAGTGGCTATTTTTCTTTTCCTTGAATATCCTGCTAGGTACGTGTCTTCCATCAGGTAACGATTCAGAGTGCTTATGTTGAAAACCGCAGTGGGATCCATAATATGTGCTACTGCAGTATCATCCCCAATGTTCATTGCTGGCCGCGCAACTTCTGGAACTGGAGCCGCAGGAATCATCAATGGGGCGATGAGGATCATCGGTGTTTCCTCTCCTCGCAAGGAGCGAATATTTCTTGAAGCTGCTGGTGCCTTAGTTATGGGTATGTTTGGCTCTACGCAAGTAGCAATAATGCTACGATCTGACACAAAGTGGTAGGAGCATGCACAGTGTCTGGGCCTATTCTAGGAGGTGTGATGGCGGACAACTTTGGCTGGCGATGGGCATTCTGGCTTAATGTTCCCATCGCTATCGGTTCCCTAGTCATTATTCTTACAACATTCCCAGCTGAGTCCCAGCGATATGCTCATTTCAATCTCCCTGTCCACGAGAAGATCAAAAGACTAGATCCTATTGGGGCTTGTGCTCTAATTGCGAGCCTTGCCAGCTTAATTGTGGTGCTCCAATCCTACTCGACATCAATAGAATTGAGCCGCCGAGATATGATACTAGCTATTGTATCTGGCGCATCGCTCCTTGTGTTTGCCTTTCATGAGACTTTCGTTAGGCCTGATCTAGCTTTAATACCGCGGCGGATCTTCGTACGCAGAGCCGTCTGGTCCTGCTGCTTGATGCTCTTCCTCCTCTTTGCTGGCTTCATCAATTTTATTTTTTTCCTCTCGATATTCTTTCAGGTACGTGTCATCGCTCAATTGAAGAACGATAATGACAAATAACAACGCAGTCAGTCAAAGGTCAATCGGCTCAGTCAAGTGCTATTAGTCTGCTGCCATATATTGTTGGTGTCAGTGTCGCTAGCGTAGTTACAGGAGTCGCTGTCCCCTTCGTTCGATACTACAACCCTTTCTTCCTGCTTGGTGGGATCTGCTTCTCAGTCGGAGCAGGGTTTATTCTCATCTTCAACGAAGAAACCTCCCTGGCGATGAAAATCGGATACGAGGGGCTTTTGGGCTTCGGAGTAGGATTTTTGATGCTCGCAAACCTCGCCCCTTGTCACATATTATTGGACGAGAAGGATCACTCAATCGCCAACGGACTGACATTCCTCTGTTCATTGCTTGGATCGTGAGTTCTTCTCTCCCCTCTATCAAATATCCGCTTATCGAGCCGTGCAGGACAATCTCAGTGCCAGTTTCCAGCGCCTTGTTTAATCGAATACTAATCAGTCGAATTGAATCGCTAGATATAACGCTCTCACTTAAGGCCTCCATTCTAGAGGATCCAACGAAGGTGCATTCATTGGTGCCGAAAGAAAATCTATCAGCAGTTCTCTCAGTTCTTGTTAGCTCTATTCGGAGAACGTTCCTCTTTGGTCTGTGTTGTGCAATCGCCTGTTCAATATCCTCTCTTCTAGTCTCTTGGAGACCTGTTATGAGTTTCCTGGAACAAGAAGGCAAGAAGGATGAGCCGCCACAAATCCCTCGAATCAGGCCCATATCGGCCATTCCCTCTTTCACTATGTTGGGAATTGAGCAAGGGGCTAGCAGCGTCCAGTCGATCCAGCCGTTTATTCCTTTGTAGAGTCTTAGAATCTTTCTAGTTGTATTAGTAAAATGTTCAAACTTGGAAATGGCATTTTGGGTTTGTATATTGGAAGCTGTTGATGTGACCTTCAAGAATCGCTTGTATTCATGCACGCACCAGTAAGCTTTCCACTTGAGATACATTTGTCACACTTCGTGGTTGACACACATGTTCCACAGCCCCGGTCAGTATCAATGGTGCCTTAGTAGAAGCTACCTATTTAGGACTAGCCCTTGTACCGTTTTGCCCCTGCGTTTTAGCTCATACCAATCTATAAAAGCGGCCTGTCTGGAAGTACAGCTCCCTCAGATATCCACAGCAAGATTAAGTCCAAAGTTGCATCATTAGCTTTAGGAGGTTACAACATGAGAATACTTTGCCTCCATGGAAGGGGTTCCAACAATGACGTAAGGAGGCTAGGCCATATCACGTCACGTCGCTCAGACTAATGATTGTTTAGATATTTAAAATGCAGACGGGTTTGTTCCTGGATGCCTTCACAATTGCTTATGGTATAATACGGACTAACTATTCAGCCGGTTTTCGATCGCTACTCGACGACTACGAGTTTGACTTCGTCCAAGGCCAAATGCCTCACACAGAAGGTAAACAACATTCCATGACACTGCAACATATCAGCTGACTGAGAAGGAAATTGGTCCCTGCACACACACAACTTTGCTTCTTCCAAACTTTGGGGATATTTCAACATGCTGGATGCTAATGATATCCTAGAGACTGAACGCCAGCTTCTTCAACTTGCTATTGAAGCTGGGCCGTTTGACGGAATCATGGGGTATTCACAAGGAGCCACTCTTGCGGCGCAGGTGATAATTCGGCATGCGCTTGAGAATCCAAACGCATCCGCCGAAGAGATGCCTTTCCGCTTTGCCATCTTCTTCAATGGCGCAACGCCGAGCAGAGTATTTGAGATGACTGAAAAGGGGACTCCTGTGGTGCCGGACTTGAACCAGCCAATGGCTCTCAAATTCATCAGCGCGATGAAAGCTAATCCACTTCTCCATACTACAAAGCTTTTTCCAACTGAGCTCTCGAATGGGCGCCTAGTCCTCACCGATGAGCGACTGGGTATAATGAAATGCGATGCTTCTAAAGATGGTGTTCTCATCACTATACCCACTCTGCACGTGCGATGCCCCGATGACGAAGCAGAACATGGCCAGGAGCTGTACGAGCTATGCGAACCCGGGATTGCTGATCAATACTTCCACATTCACAAACATGACTTCCCTCGTGGCTATGATGAGATGAGACAAATAGCAAGGTTGATTCGGTCCGCGGCCGAGCGGAGCATGTGAGAGACTCTTTGGTTAAAGCATATCGAGGTCGACGTTTGTTTCAGCAGTTAACCTGGCAATAATGTAGATTTCGTATGGTGCTTTCCCTTCCTTTCAATGTTCATTGCTCCATAATTAGTTTGCTGTATGCTTCTTGAAACCCAATTCATCATAACTGCATGCAATATGGATAGTCTCTTCTCCCTCCCCCTACGCACGGATGCGGGGTTTATGTTTCAAGACAACTACTTCCCCGCTGTAAGATATCCCAGGGTGCCGAGCACCACTGCCAGCCGGACACTAGCACCAATCTCATACTAAACCCCCTCACAACCTCGGACAACTAATATGGTCTTTTTTTTCAAGCATGTGCTCTCATGTACTCACATGTATATTTTATCCTTGTTAAAGGGGTGTAAGTATAGTACTATTTGATCATATATGGATTATACTTCTACAATTGCTCAAGACCATCCCATCATCAAAATATATTCCTGTTACCCTTTTCTCACCTCTTCATCTGTTCTAGACGTAAACCTTTTCTTGTAGGATCTCTCGAATGTACTAGCCCCTGATCTTATTCAACATGCCAAGCTCTGCGAATGGAGAGCTGTCATCTAGCTATAACAACCAGAATGGAAAGCGACCGCCCGATGAAGAGCATGCAATTGCTATCGTTGGCATGGCCTGCCGCCTCCCGCAGGAAGCTGATAACCCCGAAAAACTGTGGGAGCTGTTGCTGCACGGCCGATCTGCCATGACAGAATTCCCAGCACACAAGTTCAATATTGACGCCCATTATCATCCTGACCCAGCCCACGGAGGAAGCGTAAGCTTGAATATATCTAATAGGAGGGTTTAGAGCTGATCAAGGCAAAGATGAGCTGCCGACATGGCCATTTCCTGAAAGACAGCGGGCACCATTTTGATGCCCCTTTCTTCAACATCACCAAGACTGAGGCGCTCTCAATGGATCCACAACAGCGTCTTTTGATGGAGAATGTTTACGAGGCCCTGGAAAATGGTAAGGCTAAAAGTTCCTGTAGAGACGCCTCCAAAATTCCATGCTTACCCTTTTTTGTATGTAATAGCTGGTATTTCCGTGGACTCCGTGACCGGGACAGAGACATCTGTTTTCGTAGGAGCATTTACAAATGACTTTCAAAGCATTGCCAACCTGGATCCTGAGATGCCCCTCAAGTATGGGCCGACGGGAAACTCGAATTCTATTCTGTCCAATCGAGTTAGCTGGTTCTATGACCTTAAGGGATGCAGCCTGACGCTTGATACTGCTTGTTCAAGCAGTCTGGTGGCCGTTCATCTCGCCTATAGGAGTATCATAGACGGGAACGCAAGAATGGTGAGTTATCTGCCTGCATTTTACCTCAGAAGTAACCTTCGAATAGGCAATTGTTGGTGGCGTCAACGTCATCGAATATCCGCCAACATTATATGGCATGAGCAACCTCGGATTTCTGTCTCCGGATGGCAAGTGCTACAGTTTTGATCACCGCGCAAATGGTTATTCACGCGGCGAAGGCGTTGGTGTCGTCATCCTGAAGCCTTTGAAGAAGGCACTAGAAGACGGAGATACAATTCGAGCTGTTATTCGATCGACTGGTGTTAATCAAGATGGCCGGACACCAGGCATGACCCTGCCGAGCAAAGCCGCCCAGGAGAAGCTCATCAGATCCGTCTACGATTCTGCGGGGCTTGATCTCACGACCACCGGTTTTGTCGAAGCACATGGAACTGGGACGCCTCGAGGTGACCCTGTCGAGGCTGCCGCAATTGCGGCAGCCTGGAATGATCGGAAGTCAGAAACTCCACTTTACATAGGAGCCATTAAATCGAACGTCGGTCACCTGGAGGGTACGTCTGGAGTCGCTGGCTTGATTAAAACCATTCAAGTCCTCGAAAAAGCCATCATTCCACCGAACATAAACTTCGAGAAAGTTAATGCAAAAATTTTACCTGAGAAATGGAATATTGAGGTGAGAAATCTTTCTCCAGAATTTCCACTGCTCGAATATTAACATAGCACTGCACTGGGTAGTTTCCCTCACAGCCAATACCTTGGCCGAATAACTCAATTCGGAGAGCGTCTGTAAACTCATTTGGCTTCGGAGGCACCAATGCGCATGTTGTTGTAGACGATGCGTACAACTTTCTCCGGTTACGACAGCTACAGGGAGCTCACCGATCCGTTGCGTGTAGCCCTAAACTAGCTGATTTGAGACCTCAAGAATTAGGGGATAGTAAGACAGTTAACGGGCACGATAATTCCGAAGAGGCCGACTCAAACGGGATCGAGTTTCCCGTCGATTTGGGCCCAAATAATCTTGGGCCTCAAGCACCATCAATCGGGAGAGTTTTTGTTTTCTCTTCGTTTGATGAGGACGGAATTAAGAGGATAGCTCAAGCTTACACAGAACATTTCTCATCTAACCCGAAATCGGACGAGAGCAGATATCTCAACGATCTGGCATACACTCTTGCCGAAAAACGCACCATGTTCTCGTGGAAAGGATTTGCGGTAGCATCATCATTAGCCGAACTAGCTAGACGACTCCCTGATAGTGTGAAAACGTCCCAGCATACTCCGAAGGGCAATACCTTTAAACTAGGGTTTGTATTTACTGGTCAAGGGGCTCAGTGGAATGCGATGGGTCGAGATTTGCTTGTCTATCCAGTATTCAGAAACAGCTTGGAAGCTGCCGGGAAGTATATTCAAGAGCTAGGTGGCCCATGGCGCCTCCTAGGTGGGCATTCTATAGCATACTCGCGGATTGTTAGAGTCTTTATCCGCTAACAATTAGGCAGACGAGTTATCAAAAAGTCCGGAAGGCTCGAATATCAACCACCCAACTCTTAGCCAGACAACGTGCACTGCTCTACAGGTTGCCCTGGTCGATCTGCTTGCATCATGGGGCATTTTCCCTTCTCGCGTTGTGGGTCATTCTTCTGGAGAGATTGCTGCTGCATACAGTGCTGGAGCCATAACAAGAGAACTAGCGTGGAAGATTGCTTACTATCGGGGAGTTGTATCTGCCAAACTCGCCATGTTTCACGGAGCCATGATGGCCGTTGGAATCGATTTAGAGAATCTCCAAACTTACCTGGGAATAGTGAATGCGGAAGTGGATGGAGAGCTCACCGTGGCATGTTTCAACAGCCCGAGAAACATCACAGTCTCTGGCGATGAAAAGAAGATTGACCGGCTTGGCAAGCTCCTGGAAGAAAGCAAGATATTCTTCAAGAAACTAAATGTGAGAAATGCATACCACTCCGGCCATATGAAAGCGGTCGCAGAAGAGTATTTACAACTCATTGGCGATATTTCTATCTCTACCACACTTGATTCGGAGCGATCGTACAGCAACAAGGTTACTATGTTTTCATCTGTCAGCGGCCTTGAAGTGAGTCCTACTGAGCTCCGCACCGCGCAATATTGGGTTTCAAATATGACTCTGCCGGTCAAATTTGACCAGTCACTCTTGGCTATGTGCTCTAGCATGTCTGGAGAGAAATTGAGGCTTCGCGTTGGCCGTAGTGCCGATATTCCCCTGCACCACTTAGTGGAGATCGGGCCACATCCCGCCCTGAAGACAGCCATCCGCGATACCCTTTCTACTGACCAGACATTGTCTTTAATCGGCTACTCCCATCTAGTGGGGCGGAATGGTTCTGCAAAGGATTTTAGTCTTGAGACAGTAGGAAGGCTTTTCTGCAGTGGATACCCCGTTGATTTGTTTGCGGTTAATCATTCAGGTCGTTACCCGCGGCCGAAAATGTTGGTTGACCTGCCTCCTTACCGTTTTAATCACAGCCAGATCTACTGGCCTGAGGGGCGGCTCGGCAAGAACTTCAGGTTCAGGAAATTTCCGCGGCATGATCTGCTCGGAGCACCAGTTCCAGATTGGAGCTCGCAGGATCCAAAATGGAGGCACATGATCAGAATTTCGGAGAATCCGTGGCTGAAGGACCATAAAGTCACGGGACGCATTGTATATCCAGGCGTTGGCTACATTGTCATGGCGCTAGAAGCAGCACGACAACTCGCTGAAGTTGATGACGCGAAGATAATCGGTTTTCAGTTGCGAGATATATCAATCAAGTCGGCTCTTCAAGTGCCAGAAATCGATAGTGGGATAGAGACGGTACTTTCGATGCCTCGTGCTACGGAATCAAGTCTTTCGGATTCTTCGATCTGGAGAAGATTCAAACTCCTATCCTACAATCCAAGCTCTGATGACTGGACAGAGCACTGCACTGGACTGATAAAAGTTGAGTTAGAGTCAAAGGTGAGCCCTGTTGACGCTGGAAGAGAGGCTGCAGCGGAGGCCGGAGTTCTAAAGGCCAATCTTGAAGAGTGTGTTCGGAAGTGCATCAGCTCGTTCGATATGGCCAGATCTTACACAGAGCTCGAAGCAATTGGACTTTCGTTTGGTCCCCTTTTCAGAAATTTGACAAATGTTCTAACGGGCAGTGGTATTGGAGAGGCAATTGGCCAAGTATGCGTTCCCGATATTTGCGCTTCAATGCCAAAGAAGTTTACCCATCCGCACATCATCCATCCCGCTACGATGGACAGTATGCTCCATGTATTTCTTGCAGCTGTCCAAGACTCGATCGGTGGAACAAGGCTGTCCGAAGCGATGGTCCCTGTTTTCATCAGAGACGTATGGGTGTCTCGGGAGATCAACAGCAAGCCAGGCACTTTATTCCAAACCCATGGGACTGTAAGGAAGTCGTCGCAGAATAAGATCAAAGGATCAATCACTGCTTGGGAGACGGGGAATGAAGCTCCTAAAGTTGTATTCCGAGGAATCCAATTCGTTTCTATTCAGTCTTCATCGGCTACTCATCGAAAACGACACATGAACTTTAATATTGAATGGAAGCCTGACATTGATCTTTACAGTCAGCGCCAATGCGAGGCACAGCTTCAGGGACAGATTACGCCACTGACTTCCGACTTAGCCGCTGTCCATAAAATGGCGGAAGGGTTCAATCTTGCAGCACTCATCTACATAACTGATGCTTTGAAGATCGTGGGAAATGATAAGATGGATGACAAGCCTGAACACCTTCAAAAATATTTGACCTGGATGAGGTACCAGGAGGAGCGCAGCCGCCAAGGACTGATCCTGCATCAGACCCCAGCATGGAAGATGGTGATGAATAGCTCAATGCTCAAAGAAAAGCTTTTGAAGGAGCTCGAGAAGACAGGCCCAGAAGGTAAACTTACTGTCCGAATGGGGTCTAACATTGTTTCAGTAATGCGGCAGGAAGTTGACCCTCTCCAGCTCATGTTTGGAGACAACCTCCTGGACTCATACTATAGTAAAGTTGCTGGGACCGAAAAAATTCATGAGCTCCTTAAGTCCTACCTTGAGATCTATGGCCACAAGTACGCTGGCCTAAAGATTCTGGAGATTGGCGCAGGTACTGGGGGAACAACACTGTGTGTCCTCGAAGCCCTTTGTCCTTGGGATAACTCTTCAAGACTAGCCAAGTATACGTACACCGACATTTCGCCCGGATTTTTCGAGAAGGCGAAGGCTAAGTTCAAAAGTTGGCTGCACGCTCTTGAGTTCCAGAGGTTGGATATTGAGATGGACCCCTTAAGTCAAGGTTTCGAAGCAGCTCACTACGACATTGTCATTGCATCTAACGTCCTACATGCAACCAGGAACATTGAAAATACTCTCCAGAATGTTCGAAGCCTCTTACGACCGGGAGGGAAGTTACTCCTCCAAGAAGCCGTTAATCCTAGTCTATTGTCCGGTCCGTTAGCGTTTGGCACCCTTCCTGGTTGGTGGCTCGGCGTTGAGGAATCAAGGAAACTGTGGCCTCTGCTCAATGAGGACCAGTGGAACGAAGTTCTCCTGAAAACTGGCTTCAGTGGAACAGACATTACTCTCAAGGATGACCTCAATGAAGAGATTCATGCACAAAGCTTAATGATCTCGACGATTCCTAATCATTCCTCATCTGCAATGCTCTCTGACGAAACCGCAGTGGTTTTATTGTCCTCCGATATTTTGTCTCCGCTAGCTCTAGAACTTGAAATAGCACTTAGAGGCAGCGGTCTCCCAATTACCCAAGCTAAAAACTTTCAGGATCTCGAAATGCTGAACTTCAAGCACAGCATTTGCATAGTCTTACGGGAACTCGAAAACGCAATTTTTCCAGAGATAGACGAGGCCACTTTCCAGATTATGCGCCGCCAATTATCGACATGTGCCGGTTTACTTTGGGTCACGAAAGATCCGGCAGGAAATCCAGAAGTATCCCTTTCAACTGGCCTCATCAGGAGTGTTCGATGGGAAAGAGACTTGGAAGACTCAAATCTTGTCCTGTTGGCGTTAGAGTCGACAAATCAACCACTAGAGACGATGGCATCGCAAATAGCCAAATTATTCGAGTATCAATTTCTTCAACGGAATACTACTCAGCGCAACGCAGAGTATAAGATGTCGGGAGATACTATTCTCATTAACCGCTTGGTGAATGCGAGCTACCTCGACGAGTTCCTCCTGTTAAAGGTCGGAAAGCCTGCCGCCACACCTCAGCCATTCCGTGCCGACCAGACTCGCGCCTTGAAACTCATCACTGACTCCCCAGGTCTTCTCAATAGTCTTCAGTTCGTTGACTGCCCTGTGTTTGAAAGCGACCTTCAACCCCATGATGTGGAAGTTGAAATCAGAGCAACTGGTCTCAACTTCCGTGATGTGATGAGCGCCATGGGCGAAGTTGACGGCGATACATTGGGTGCAGAAGGGGCAGGGATAATAAGACGTGTTGGTGCTAAAGTCACAAATGTGAAAGTGGACGATCGAGTCGTGCTTTTGGCTTCGAGAACCGGCTGCTTTCAATCCTTCGCAAGGACCATCGATGCTGCTGTTGCCCAGATTCCCCCAGAATTGAGCTTCAAAAAGGCTGCGGGTATACCAGTTACTGCTTGCACTGCCTATTACTGTTTGGTGGATCTCGCTAGACTCAGTAAAGGCGAATCGATCCTGATTCATGCGGCTGCAGGAGGCGTTGGTCAAGCCGCGGTAATGCTGGCACAGCATATGGGGGCGGAGATATTCGCGACTGTGTCCACCGAGGAGAAGAAGGACATACTTACGAAAACGTACAATATCCCTGAAGACCATATTTTTTCCAGCAGAGATCTCTTATTTGCGAAAGGGGTCATGCGACTTACACAAGACAAAGGCGTCAATGTCATTCTCAATTCCCTAGCAGGAGAGGCTCTTCGCCTCTCCTGGAGTTGTATCGCACCCTTCGGTCGATTTATTGAGATCGGCAAAAGAGATATCTATGCTAATACACGACTTGAAATGTTTCCATTTTCCCGCAATGTGACGTTTGCGTCATGCGACCTGGAAACTGTGATGAGACTGGACCACGAGACAACATCGAGATTGCTCCACGAAACCATGGATCTCTGGAGACGGGGAGTGCTCAAGGAGACGACACCACTGAATGTTTTCCCTTACTCGCAGATTGAAGCGAGCTTTCGTCTTCTTCAATCTGGAAAACACATAGGCAAGATTGTCCTGGTGGCGGACAAGGATCATAATGTTCCGGTTGGTGGTTATTCAAACATCGTTCCATTTCAACTTAAAGCTAACCTGTTTTTGCAGGTCGTTCCAAAGACCCTTCCTGAGTACTACTTCCCTGAAAATGCCACTTACGTTCTCTCGGGAGGCTTTGGAGGCCTAGGGCGTAGCATGGCCCGATGGATGGTTCGCCAAGGAGCCCGGCATCTCATCATTCTGTCTCGTAAAGGGGCTACCACGGAAGCCGCTCGTGAGATATTGAAAGAACTGAGTGGGAATGGTTGCGAAGTTGCTGCTTTTGCGTGCGATGTAGCTAATATTAGGTCTCTTCAAGAAGTCATATCCAAGTGCTCGACAACAATGCCACCTGTGAAAGGGTGTATACAAGGAGCTATGCAACTAAAGGTGCAATTTCAGCCCCTATGAGTTCAAACCCATTTTACTGACTCACACACTCGCTAGGACTCTGCTTTTGAGACTATGTCGTTTGAAGACTTCCAATGTGCTATCGCTCCCAAAGTGCAAGGCTCTTGGAACTTGCATCAAGTACTGCCCCGAGATATGGACTTCTTCATTATGATCTCATCGATATGTGGGATTATCGGCAACCGAGGACAATCGAATTATGCAGCGGGTAATACATATCAAGATGCACTAGCGCATTATCGCGTTCGAAATGGTCTTCACGCTGCTTCTATCGATCTTGGGACAATGCTTTCTGTCGGCTTCATTGCCGAGCATAAAGGAACGGTGAATCCTTACGCAGTGGCTGTGGAACCGATATATGAGAACGAGTTCCATGCCATTCTTGAATATTATATTAATTCCCAAAACCCTTTGCGAACCGCTTCTGGATGCCAAGTCGCTGTTGGACTTTCGACCAGAGCGGCATACGCACAAAAAGGAATACCGGAACCTTCATTCATACGCTATCCTCTCTTTACCATGCTACAGTCTGCGTCAGATATATCATTTAGCGATAGCGAAGAGGAGACTTTTGCGGCGACAAGAGCATTACTACGTGCTGCGAAGACTCTTGATGAGGCTACGTTAATCATTATTGAGACATTGGTAAAGCGAATCTCCTCCGTTATGTCAATTCTAGCTGAAGATATTGATACTGGAAAGCCAATCCATTACTATGGCGTGGACTCTCTAGTAGCCGTGGAGTTACGGAACTGGTTAGCGAAGAATATGGATGCGGAAATTGAGGTGCTTGACATTATGGGCGATGATAGTATGATTCAACTTAGCGAAAAGATTGCGAAGGCAAGCAAGATTATTAGTATTCAAAGCGATTAATAAATAAATTTGTACTTATTGGTCTATTATTTATTTTATTAAGACAGATTGTAGTTTCCGTCTTATAGCCTTATAATGAACTACATAGGCGGCCCTAGATATTGAAGGAGCTCTACACAAGGCGTGGGCAGCCAGTGCCGCAATTGGCCGGCACTATGGGGCTAGTTTCTATCCCTCTACTACGCCATCGAGCAGCTCTATACCATCACCATGACCCAACTCGTTACCTGGAATTCTAACCTGACGTCCGCCTGCTCGAACCTCCAACTAGGGGATGCTTATTGCGTAGACGGAACCCCTCCCTCGTAACAAGTAGCAAGGTTGGTGATGGCCAGAGAGAAGGCCGGGGGTTCGTCAGTAGAATCAGCTCTTCGGTGGTGGAGATTGAGGTCCTTGCTATAGTGTACTTAATTCTAGGTAGTTGCGAATCGACTGTAGCTTTTTTGTCACGGGGTTCTAATACCAGCTTGGTTTATATACCGTCTACGGTCGAGACCTGCTGTTGCGGCATGACAAGAGGGGAAGGCAGCTTCTCATATCAAGAGAAAGCTATAAATATTCGAGAGGAATAGGTGCATCGCCCTTTAACCAAGGGATCTGATCCCGCAAACCAGCCACCAAGTCATCTTTCTCGTTGATCCAATCCTCCTTCCTAAACGCATTCGGCCAGCCATAGGTCTCGATAAGAATCCGTCTTAGCTCCGCATGCTAAGGTCACCGGTCAGCCCAAACTCATCACCAAGGCGGACCGAGTATGGCCTGTTTCTCACCTCGTCATAATACGACTCGATAATGCCCAGCTCGGAATCCGGGCGAAACGCGATCCATTCCAAGCTCGCGAACTTGTCGACATACGACCACACCGTCTCGACTGCCGGCAGCGCGGGCCAGTTATGTGGGTGGCACGGATCGTCCGGCACGGCCAACTCCGACGCAGGTCCCGGGGGGCCGTCGCTGGCACTGTATTCCCGTATCGTCCCTGCGATGCATACGTGTTAGGCGATATCATTCGCATAGATAGGCACAGCGATGCAGATAGACTGGCCATGCCATTAAGGATTTTCAACACAAACCCCTACCATTAACGACATCTAGGATCAGCGTCATCCCGTCTGGTGACTGGGTCGTGAGCACAATTTCGGCCTCGTCGAGAATCCCTCCCACGACCCCGTTGGCTCCTACTCGCGGGGGCTCGCTGAGGTAGAAGTGTTCGGGATCGCGCGCCCGATGCAGCGTGCGGTCGTCGATGTAGGATATGGCTTGCGTGCGTGGCAGGAGCTCAAACGCCCCGGCACAGTCCCAGTCTGGTGGGTAGGGAAGCCGCGGCAAGAGATCGAGCACCCACGGGTGGAGGGGCATATCGGGGGGCGGCGGGCGAGGAAGGGGGAGCGCCGGATTGTGTGGAGGGTATACCACGGAGTCTGGGAGGAGATACCCGATGGCATCGAGCTGCTTGTAGAGCGCGGTCCATGCCGCCGCAAATGCTTCGATGTCTAGACGCGCCATGGTCCTAACTGCTCAGGGCATTGTTAGAGTTTTATTACCTTTGTCTGCTTCTAGGATGTGTGGCCTGGAACTGAAGAACGAAGTGATAGAGTGCACAGAAGAACTCCACGTTCTTCTCTCGGCATGGCACTTTTCGGATAAACCTAGTAACCTTGGGTGTTGATATATCCTGACCTGTAGGGGATTTGTAAGTTTGCGGGGAATTCTTACGTCATCTCGTTCTCGTTATGCACCAGATGAGCTCCACAAGGCCGCGTGAGACATGGCTATATCTATATCTCAACGACACCTCTTGGGGAAACACCCCAATTCGCAAATGCTACAGTTGAGGAAAGCAAGAGACGAAAACAAACAACGTCATCAAGTTTTCAGGAGTGGCGAGGAGCAACGTTAACCTTACGCAAACGCGACGACAACATGGCTACACCAACGAAGATCTGTTTGACTCTCAACAGCACTGGCATTGTGAAGAACAAGCCCCCAACGGAAGAATCTGCAGCAAAAGCCTCTGAACTCCTCCAAGAAAATCACGAAGTATCTTTCCATTGTCTGCATGCCACGCACGCCACAATTGACACATAATAGAAACATCACATCTTCTTCAGCCAAGAAGGCTTCCACAACCATATCGCGCACCACTTGCTAACCCTATACGGACTTGGTGCACCAGCTTCCGTCATCGAGAAGCAGTACCAGCACAACGCGTCCCACCAGCGTCCAAATTATCCAATTCAGGAGCGAAACGTGGAGGACATGAGCAATCCGGAGCATTTCCAGAAGTATCTGGGGAAGGAGCAGTACTACCAAGACTTCTTGACTTTTTGGCAGGGCGAGATGGAGAAGAAAGGATGGGAGAATGTCTTGAACGAGTACCTGTTCGCTGGCGGTGAGAGAGCTGATAATTTGCTGACGAGGATGTACGCCGGTACATGTCTCCTTCCCTTCCCCTTCCCCAGTCAATCACTAACAAAACCCTAGGCTTCCTGCATCCTCTAATCCACTTCGGCTTCGGAATTGAATTCCAACAACCCGCTATCATAGCCGAGGCTCTGGCCCAGGCCTGCGTCCACGAAGCCTGGATCAGTCCCTACCTGCTCGAGACCGAAGCCGCTTCCACAACAACCAGCACCAAAACACTCACGCAACTCCTCGACGAAATCCGTGCTGACAAGAAACTCTCCATGGCAGCGCACTGGGAAGACGGCAACAAAATCCGCGACGGCATCCTCGTTCGTGCCCCCGACGAGATGATTTCTTACGCCAAGAAATGGACCGTTTCTCCCTCGCAACTCGAAGAAAAGACCTCCGAGATGATTAACGCGGCAATTTACTACACTGCAGCAGCGCAGAAGCCTCCTAAACAGGTACTTGCCCAATTTATCATCAGAAATTGAGCTCTCACTGACACTTAGCAACAGGTTAAGTTTGATTTCTATTTCATGCATTGCGTCAACTCGTCAATCTTCTTCCCAACTTTCAACGCCCAGTCCTGGCTCTCACCCGCGAACAAAGTCCGCCTGCTGAAATTCAAAGCCTACATCGACCTCGCAATGTATGCCTCGCGCCGCTCCCCGCCCCTTCTTCTCTCTGAAATCAGCACATATGTCCCCAAGAAGCTGGAGAATGGGGAGGTGAAGTGGCCAGAGCTTTTTGAAAGACTTTTTGAATTTCAGGATGATGGCCATGCGGTGAAGCTGGGGCGGGCAGTGAGGAATGGAGAGCTGGTTAGTGAGGGGGGCGATGGAGATAAGAAAGAGCGTGAGGGGTTTAGGGTGAGAGGGTTGATGTGGGAGAAGATTGGGAATATGGTTGTTGATAGTGTGGAGGATACAGGCAAGACATGGGCGAGGAGTGTGGGGTTTGAGGAGGCTTGGGTGGAGTATGAGGATCGACCTAGGCAGACGAGGCTGTGATTCACTAGTAAAGACTGGGTGGGAAAGGGAATTTGAAATTTTATCTAGGGTTTTGCTAACCCAACAGTAGAATACCTCAAACAATAGTCGCTAAGCAGTATTCTACTTTCTAGTAAAGTCACTAGAAATTTAAATCCTATAGCTGTTGTAGCTAAGAAGCTTGTATTAGATAGAGGAAGGACATTATAACCCCGTGCAAGTGATTCTCGAGACTTATAGTCTCGAGAAGCAGAATTAGAGAGCGCTGAGTTTCCCGGAGCAGCCATTAGACATCTCGGCTTGCAAAAGTCGTGATATACCCCGAATAAGCTGAAGCGGAGGAAGCTCTCGAATATTCTCGCCAAACTAAATTTTGAACGAGGCTTTCGTTTCAAAAGGGCAGCGATCAGTCTATCTGTCTTTTATAAATACAGCTCTGCTACTATGTTTCGCTAGTGAACCTCTATCTAGGTCCCCAGATACCCTCATGAACCACTGCTGAACAGCCATTGACTGGTTGACCCTATCACTCTGTACCAGAGTCACTTAACAGAGAGGTCTTATATGCGTGGCCTAGCCTCAATATATCAGTCAGATGGTCTAGTGGCTGCTACAACTGCAGCTATATCACTTATTGAGAGCGAGGTAATTGACTGCATCGAGGTGGACACTAGTATTTAGGTAATTTTACTGTAGTATGTTGATGGTGCTGAGCATAAAAGGTACATAAGATTATGCAGAAAAAGATACTGTGGTGGAGGTATTTCGGGTGTGCTGAGTCGTTTGTCTCGAAGCGGAAAGGTGGCCGGGTTTTATGTCAAATCAAAACAAGAACCCCTGTGCTAAGTCACGCCCTACCAATCGACAAGAGGGAAATCAGGAATAAAGGGTCAAAATGCAAGGAGATCTAGGCATTATTTCCACAACTGCCGCTACTAGGGAGAGAGCCTGCCAGGGGAGACGAGGAAGAGGATGATATTCAGCCAACCAGTGACAAGTTCCCAGTGACAAGTTTCCTGAGTGGGGTCGAGGTGATTCGATTTTCCCTATAGCAGATAGCACAACCCAGCCTCCTACTGCTACCTTCTCGATCCGGCTCCTAAAGCATGACCCTTATTAGAGCATGCGAAGACCACCGGTTCCACAGAAGGGTTCATCCCAACTCAGATGTTCGCGAGATGCAGCTTCCCCAGAGTCACGAGGACCAATGCCGCGCCGCTAGAGAGCAGCAACTCCCCATTTCGACGGGGTTATCTCGGCCGATCGGGCCAGCTCCAGGAATCATCTGAACGTACCGCGAGATCCCATCCCAGCCCCCATGATGCGTGCAGGTAGCATCAGCACCCATATGTACTGTATTGGCCTGGAATGATCTGGACATGTAGCAAGATATAGCAAGCCCCATGATGCCTGCAGGTGGTATCAGCACCTATATCTACTGTATGAGGCCTGGAATCATCTGGACCACGCCTTAGTCTGGAAAGCCATCATCTTAACAGAGGAGAGACACCGCTCAGCTTAAAAACCCACGATGTAGCCCTTCTGTTTCGTTGGCCCATTTGAAAACTTGTAGTTGACGAGCGCAAAACGCCCACCGGCATTGGCATTCCCGTCCATTTTGTCCCCCTACCAAGAGTGCACGTGATCAGACATGTTCTCCCGGCCGCGCCTTGATCGCGCCAGCGTCCTTGCACTTATTCTCGGCCTTGTGAACGCTGGGCCTTGCGACATCTACTCCTCTGGGGGCACGCCCTGTGTCGCTGCGCACAGCACCACTCGCGCCCTGTACAGCGGTTATTCTGGTGCACTCTACCAGGTCTCACGCGGCTCTGATGGTGCCACGACCAACATTGGGCCTCTGTCCGCCGGCGGTGTTGCCAATGCCGCTGCCCAAGACTCGTTCTGTGCGAGCACGACCTGCCTCATCACCATCATTTATGACCAGTCTGGCCATGGTAACCACCTCACCCAGGCTCCGCCTGGAGGCGCCGCGAATGGCCCGGACCCCAATGGCTACGACTACCTGGCCAGCGCGGTTGGCGCACCCGTCACGCTGAACGGTCAGAAGGCGTACGGCGTCTTCATCTCACCCTTCACCGGCTACCGCAACAATGCCGCCACTGGCACTGCTACCGGCGATGCACCAGAGGGCTTGTACGCGGTCTTTGACGGGACCCACTTTAACGCGAAATGCTGCTTTGACTACGGCAATGCCGAGAAGAGCAGTGACGATACCGGCAACGGCCATATGGAGGCCATCTACTTTGGCGCCGGCGATGGCTCCGGCCATGGCACTGGCGCTGGCAACGGCCCTTGGATCATGGCAGATCTCGAGAACGGTCTGTTCTCTGGCTACAACCCTGGCAATAACCCCGCCGACCCAACCATCTCCTCCCGGTTCGTCACTGCCATCGTCAAGGGAGAGCCGAACCAGTGGGCGATACGCGGCGGCAACGCTGCGTCCGGCTCGCTCTCAACCTATTACAGCGGTATACGCCCGGCCGGTGGCTATAATCCGATGAGCAAAGAGGGTGCTATTATCCTTGGCACTGGCGGTGACAACAGCGACGGCGCCCAAGGCACTTTCTATGAGGGCGTTATGACGACTGGCTATCCGTCTGACGCCACCGAGAACTTAGTGCAGGCCAATATTGTAGCCGCCAATTACGCTGTCACATCCCTAATTAGTGGCCCAGCGCTTTCTGTCGGTTCCCACATCTCGCTACGAGCTACGACGCCTTGCTGTGTAACACGCTATATTGCACATACAGGCTCTATTGTCAACACCCAGGTCATCTCGTCCGCTAACACTACTGCCGTTAAACAGACAGCTAGCTGGATAGTTCACACCGGCCTTGGCAATAGCGGTTGCTACTCGTTCGAATCTGTCGACACCCCCGGCAGCTATATACGGCACTCCAACTACGAGCTCATGCTTAACGTTGATGACGGTAGCATGCTGTTCGCTGATGATGCCACGTTCTGTCCAGAGACCGGCCTCGATGGCCAGGGCAGCTCTCTACGGTCCTGGAGCTACCCTACACGCTACTGGCGCCATTACAACGCGATACTCTATATCGCGAGCAACGGCGGCCCTTTGTTCTTTGACGCCACCAACTTATTCAACGACGACGTGAGCTTCGTGATCAGCGCCGGTTTTGCTTAAGTCCTGCCCGGCCCAATCCCGGCCAAAGTATGCAGCGTACCTCAGGTCTTGCTGACCGCGTCCTGCACATATTAGTTCCTTGTCTAGCTTGTTTGCTCTTATCTATACAGAGAACAGGAAAGATGTACATAGATACAGGGTGCAATTCTATTGAGACTACCTTAGTGTATATATTAAATTGATCTTTTGCATATACCACTCTTGCTAAGACTAGCCTATAAGCAATGACATTTAATGTACCTTTAATTTACCTTTTAACAGAAGTATAATGTTTCTATAATTTTATTTCAAACTCCTTGCTATAATTCTGCTATATTATAGAGTAACTTTCGACATTATTGGCTCTAAAGTAAGAGAAACGCTAGATAGCTAACTTATATTTAGAAATTGGTTATACTATTGTTAAGAGTATATAGGTATAATTATTCTTAGATGTAGTAAGCATACAGTTTTGCTATACTTGGACTATATGTTAGGGACCTATTGTATAGAGTAAGACAAACGACTTGCTAGTGTATATATAATAAGACTTTAGAAGGTTGAAGGAGCCTCGTTAGTAGGTTGCTAGAAGTTTAAAGTAACGAAGTATATTTTTCCTAGAGAATTGGAAGAAGACTAAATGCTACTCCTCTTCAAAATACGGGCCTACCCCTTTATATACATAATAATTCACTCATATAGTCCTTAATTTAAACTGTATGCAACCTAGTCTCTTACCCATAACCCTTTATTTAGCTACTTAATATAATAATAGCTATTATAAATCTTTAGACCCTTAATATACCAGTTAATACAGTAGTCAATATAACTGACTTTCATCTTGATATCCGACAACAACCTGTGCATCACCCAACCACCCATCAAGATTTCTCCGAAGGGCGGCAAATGGGTGAAAATGTTGTCGAGATCCGATGTCGGACCCTAACCTAGGCTCACACTCTGTAGGAGATCTGCAGGGACATTACTGGAACTCCCTAGAAGCACTCTATGATCGAACATCGGTCCCGACACGACCGATGGGGATTCAAAATCCGGGGGTTACTTCAGCGGAGTTGCAATTATCGCTGATGATATTGAGTTCGATTTCGAATTCCGACTGCATGTGGTTATTCAACCATGATTCGGAATTTACTCCTCTGGCAAGGAAACTGTCCAAAGTCGTTGCCAATCGCAGGTAAAGGGCAGGTTGATATTCTAGAATATCGGTATACGATTTGTGCTCAGAAGAGATACCATTTAAAGTCTTCTGGGGAATGCCCATTGCAGCAATTTCGAACATACGGAAAAGCTGATCGTTGCAGTCCGCCATGTAGACCGTACCATAACGCTCTGTACAGAGCTTGGTCATCATGGAAGTACCATAGTTCCTGGCGATCCCGGGATTGATCTTGTGTTGACAAGGGCAGGGCTGAGAATTTAGTCGGAGAAGGAAGTTTGGTAGTAGCACATTTACCAAGGCGGCTAGCGGAAGGTGGTTGGCAGAGTTACTTAGAACGAGCACGAGCTCCTTTACCTTTTCTGTGACTGTCCTAACTGCATCGGAGAGTTCATGCTTTACATCGTGGAGGCTGAATATCTGGTTTTCGCGCCAGATTATTTTGCGTATATATAGTAAGAAGGTAACGTGGTGACAGAGTGCGATGCGGACGGAACTGTGCAAGCTTATCTGGAACTCTATGGCTACGAATCTGAAGACTTTAAGAAACGTCATGACTGGGGAATACTTGGAGATTTGGATCGCAAAGTTCTTGCCATATATACGGCAAACTGCTGGTTCACTGTCCGCTATCGTAGGGCTCTTATGGCGAGCCACACTTAGTCCCGAGCTAAAACCACGCCGCGGCCGGCTTTCGGCCGAGCGAACTCACGGGAGGCTACATCATGACCAAATCGTTAAGGAACGATCTCAGCACCACACCAGGTTACTCAGTCAGGTAAGTCAGCTCAGAAGCAGCTTTCTGCCGTTGACTTCTTCTTAATCGATACAGTTGTGCCTAACGTAAACTTTGGCACGGCTGTATCGCCCGAGAACATGAGCTATCGCAGCACCGCAGCAGCTATCGACGCTGCTGTTAAGGGCTACGCTGCTGCACCATCGGTTTTGCCACTATAGCGGTGCATCGATATTGAGGATACGGCTCTGCTTCACCTGGGGGCCTTGACACTCGATGATGTAACCGATAAACGTCTGCTTGCCTTTGTAGGACCATACTTATAGATACAGATTCTTAAGATCTTGTAGAGACAGTACCTACAGAAAATTTTGTTAAAGACGGTTAATGAGTCGGTTATGGATGCTGGTAAAGTGGATAATGAGTATAGCATCAAAGTGTTAAAGAAGATAGGTAAGGAGGGGTTTATATTATTGGAAGGTACCCTTGTTAAGGCTATAGATACTATTCTTGAGAACCAGTCCAAGTATGTACCCAAGACGAGGATAGATCTTTATTACAACTCTCTAGCTAGTAAGGCAGCTGATAATGCTTAAAGGCGGGATTGAAAGTTATTAAGCATGTTCTACTACTGATTGTCTCTAGAAAGCAATATTAGAAGAAGGATAGATATGCTGTACATTCAAGCGGGTATTAACTGGGAGTTTCACCTATATTTTCTTTTAGTCAAAAATCGTCCTATAATACAATACACCTTATAGATAGCCGTCCAACAAGTTTTTATAGTATTGATCTATATCATTAGAGTCTGTAGCAGCGACAACTTCAAGAGTAAGGGAGAAATTGTAGTAAGCTTCAAAATATTCGATACTGGTTTTTGGTTAAGATTGTTACAAGTCGGCTTCTGCAACTCCCTGTAGCTGTTGGTCCTCTTCTTGCAGCTGTAGTTCCTCTAGTATACTGGCTTGAGCCTCAGCTAACTTATTTAGCTGCATTGTAAGCTAATCTTGTATTCTGCGATGCCGAAGATTCCCGATATAGCTGCCAATATCCACTACTGATGAACCCTCTTTTCAATGTCAAATTCTGCTAGCGTTGTGTTTGCAGTCGTACGTGAGGACTTTGGCTGTTACAGCTCTCTACCATATCTATAGAAATGTTAGGCTAGAAGTGGAAACGGTGAAGGTCGAGGAAGTGCCACTATAGTTCGCCTGTAGTACCGTCGCTACCTGCCCTGATGGCTAACGATGGAATTAGAAAGAGAACACGAGAAAGACCTAGGAAGCACCTTAGCTACTTACAGCTCTACTCTTCGATGATTCCCCGAAACCCTTGGGGTAAATCTCAAAAGAGGGAACCAGAGAACATACTATAGCTCGTCGATTAACCGGGAGGTACCACAGCTGCGGCAAGTCTCTCGGGGATTGATTGTAGGACTATCCTCGTAAGGCAAGCGTGGACTAAAGAAGAAGAGAGGTAGAGCGAGAACATGATACTCCGCGTCATCGTCAGGGTCTTCCAGCAAATCGGCAGCCTCCCAGAGCCATACCGCGCTACCTAGCAGCGATTTTCAACAAGATCCTAATGATGAGACTACTAGTCTATCCCCCCGGTCTGCAAGTATACATCACGATGCTTCGCAGGCCTGGAGCCTGGGAATGAAGCGGGGAGTGGGAGCGAATCCGAATATGAGCTTGTGGAGTCAGTCAAGTATGGGAAGTATTGGGTGAGTCGCAAGAGGAGAAAGGGGATTCCTGGGAGTACTTGGAATATCACATCAGCCCAGGGTGTGGCAACTGGGCTTTAGGTTGTAATTTTATATCTAGGAGTTGGAGGTTTCGATCTTAAGCGAAAGTTTGTATGCTTTTTGCCTCACTTGTAGTCACCGTCACCCGGCTCTCAGCTAGGCCAAAGAAAGCAAATACTTCCAGGGTGATGGTTTCTGCTTGCTAGTTCTATACTCGCCGGTTCTGGAACTATGTTACTCCGTCTCGCAGTTGGCTGCTATCGAAGCTCCTCGCACCCGGTCAAGAAGCCCTTCAACATCATCAGGCAGCGAATCTCCACGCCAGGCAATCATCCCGTCAGGACGGACAAGCACCAGCCGACGTTGGTAGAGATCCGCTGCCTCGATTTCAGCGATGGTAACACAATCCAATGGAAGATGCACCTTGCGTGCCGCATCGACTAGTCTGTGCTCATATATTGCTTCTGCACCGAAAGAAAGCAGAACAAAACCTCGCCCAAACAGATCAATTGTCGAGCTCCCGTCTTTCAGCCAGCAATGCGGGGCACGATGACCAGGCCGCGCAGTCTGAATATACACATCTGGCTCGTCCGGTGGTGCGGGTGAACCGTCAGGCACAACGACAGGCGAAGCTGAATAATTATATCCTAGTGCGAGCCCTACAGGGCGGAACTCTGGACGCATGTTAGCGGCCATTTCCTCGCCAAGCATACGTCTGTACTCGTCCGCTTCTAGGCCCTCGTCCAGGACCTTCTCTCTTCCTTGGCGTTCAATCCAAATTGTATAGTTCTTGGTAGCCTCAGACCCATTTCGAATTGCAACAGGCCGCCGTTCATGGTCATACGCCTCGATGAGACCTTGGCCTCCCCACCCCTGTAAGAGTGCCTGCAAGATCCAGCTGAGGGTCATCACATCGCCCAATCCGGTGTTCAGTCCATGCCCGCCGGTTGGGGGCATTGTATGTGCACAATCTCCAGCCAGGAAAATGCGGCCTTTGCAGTACTTCTCTGCTGTATACTGACTCCGCCGCCATTGGACCACCCGCATCAGTTCGTACTCAACATCGTCCCGGCCAAAAGCTCTCTCCAGCAGTGCAGGCATATCAATGCTCGCAGGGTCGACCTTCTTTTCCCCGCCGGCCACTGAGAAGCGCCATAGTGACCGGCCGTCGATGGCTGTGAAGTTGGCCCAGGTTCCATCGTGACTCATGAGCATGTAGCGCTCCGCAGCACCGAATGGATGGTAACGGGAGAGGTCAACTCGAACGATCGCGCTGATGGCGAACCCGAGGTCTTTGCCATCGAATAAAATGCCGAGTGCCTTTCGCACTACACTGGAGGGGCCATCACATGCCACGACATAACGTGCACGAAGTTGCTCTGCTCTTCCATCTCCTAGGTGCTTGAGGAAGCACGTCACGCCGGCATCGTCCTGCACACATCCAACAACCTCGATACCATAGCGGATGTCCGCCATCCCCTGGCGAACCACGGCGCGAGCAAGTAACGGGTCAAACCAGCACTGCGGACATCGTTGCATTACCTGAGAAGACTGCGGTTCGAGTTTCCGGGTCCGGTTGGAATCCATAGCAAAGCGGCCGATGAAGTGACCATGGAGCGCAGTACAGAAGACCGTGTCGGCCGGGAGCTCCTCGGGATAGCCTGAGCTAGCAACGTCATTTCTGATACCCAGCAGCTGGCAAAATTCCATGCTTCGCTCATTTATAACGCTTGCTTTGGCTATGAGCCCGGTTCCAGTGCTGGAACATCGCTCAACGACGGTCGAACGCACTCCACGTCGTCCAAGGTCCAGCGCAAGTGCGAGACCGACTGGTCCTCCACCCACGATGATGACGTTGATAACATCCACAGGAGCCATTGTTCTATGCCTCACAGGAGGAATTTTATGAATCTACTGTTTCCTTCGATGATGTTGATCGGTTTGACTGCAAATAAGTACTCCGTTTGACTTCTCCCTGGATCCTGAATATTATTATTCTCAATTTCGTCACTCCTTACGATAATGTTGAGCCCCAAATGTCTCGGAGCCCGGACTCTGTCTCCCCCATTGGGCATTTTGCTCTGTGCCTTGTGGTCCAGCGTAAAGACATGACTGTCGATCCGGGATCCATTACTATTCCCCGACTAGTAAACCATAATATCATGTTATTAGGGTGGCTTTCTTTGTGGCCAGGTTGCGGAATGACACTATTCAAACTAGATAGCATGTATAGTTAGTGATCTAGCAGGATTATCACAGTAAGGCATGTGTATAGCGTTTTGATCCCTTCCCTTTCTATGTTTTTAAAGGTTAACTAGGCCGGTAATAGAATCCAACTCCATCATACATACTTTGCAAAACTCACCCCTCATATGCCAGTAATATCGATATAATATTCTACTCTGGAGACAGTTTAAGTGTTCATTATATTGCATAGCTTTAAGCATTAGCCACTGCCTCCAAGCTTGGTCAGAGAGAAGTTTTAAACAATACTTCTAAATGCTTGAAATAATACTATATTGTGATCAACTAGCTTCTGTCTAAGGCAAACCCCCCAAAGAACTCACTAATCCCCCTGTGGTTTTCGATGTCAACCACTATTGATATATCTTTTTCGCATCAGTATTCGAACAAATATAAAAGAGACAATACCTACATTGATCTGGTCGTATAATCGTGACTGCACCTTTCTCAGGATGGACTCCGTAGAAGTCATACGCATGCCCATGTCCGCTATTATAGCTTTCGTCATCAATGTATGTTTTATGTAAGTCTTAAAAGTGTCAATCGCATTGTGCGTTAATGGGAGCGTGGGAAGTTCTACCCTTGATTCGCCACTTGCCAGTCACTGGAGCGAAGCACTCAGGTATTTGTTCCTGCTCTATCTTCACTCGTTCGCCATAGAGGACTAAAATCACTTCAATAAAGGTGTCGATATCTGAACCCCGAGGTAAATGTCTTTGAACCGGTCCGCTATCCGAAAAAATGTATTCCCCAAGCTTCAGATGTCAGCACGCAAAACAATTGATTTCAAGCGGAGGCTTACCTGGTTTAATCTTCTGGAAGACGCATCATTCTGAATGTCTCCTCCAAAGATCATAATTCTCCATCGTCCATCGGCGGGCAAGGCTTTAGCTAACTGCATTGCCTTTGCATCACAGAATCTTATTACCTGCGTGCTTGGAAATCGCATCCCAACTTTAAGGTTTGTCGCGAGGTGTTGGAGGCTTTCCTTCCCTCGAGTTATAGACGAGTCGTCGTACACTAAAGTCAATCCAGCCCTAAATGCGTCCGCCTTGACAAAAGTGTCGCTGAAATCTTCTACAGAGCCGTTGGTATCATTCATACCGTATACTTCTTTCTTACCCGTGGAGGAGATTTGCTTTGCCCATACCCTGTCAAAGTCAATCAAGGTAGCAGCCACCTTTTCTCGCTCGATGTTATATGTTTTTAATAGCTCTGGCCTAGTTTGCCCTTTTAAGATCGAAGCGATCTTCCATCCAATATTATACCCATCTTGTAAACTAACATTCATACCTTGACCGGCCTTTGGTGAATGTGTATGGCATGCATCACCTGCTAAGAACACCCGATTATCTTTAGAAAATTGGTCTGCAAGGCGCTGCCCGACCGAGTAAGAGGACCACCAAAATGTGCCTGCAAAATCTACTTGATATGGACGGAGGATTTTGCGTGCTGTTGACTGTAAGTCTTCTAGCTTCACATTCTTTGCTAATATCCCCGGGGGAAGCTGTACATAAAACCGTACCATGGAGCCTCCTTCTCGAGGAATAATAAGGAGGCTACCTTCATCAGATTTCATTACCACCACTTTCCTAATATCTGGGAAATTGGTTAGAGGAAAGATATCCATAACACCCCAGGTCGAATCAGAACTGTCTCCAATCATATTGAAGCCGAGTGATCTTCGAACAGTACTGTGTGCACCATCGCAGCCCTAAAACATTCAGCTAACACTCTAATCAGGAGTGAAGAAATTTACTAGGACATATTTTGCCTCAAATATCTCCTCTTTCCCATCTCTCTCAGTCCTCAGAGTCACAGGATAAGCGTCAGCATAGTCAGCTTGCTTCTCATCAACCGTCACCTCCAAGACCCTACACCCGTAATCCACCTCTTGCCCATTAAACTTATTCATAGCCTCTAGTAATATTCCATGAACTCTTGCCTGATTTAACATAATACGAGGCTGGTGCGACCCTGGCTTCGCCGAGGTGTTCCCAGCTCTCCTCGTTCTCTCAATACCCCCTCCTTTCCCATCTGAATTCCAGAACGTGAATTCATGCACATGATATCCTTCTCTTAGTAACTCTTCAGAGATTCCAAAACTTTCGAAGATCTCTACAGATCTGGTCTGCACACCATCGGCTTGCCCTCTTTCCAGTGGCCCAGAGCGGGAATCTACGATCTTGCAGCGGATGCCGCAACGTGCCAGCCAGGTTGCAGCGCAGAGACCAGCAGATCCGCTGCCGCAGATGAAGACGTCGACTTGTTGCGGCATGTTCACTGTGGTCACCTCACATGCCCAAGTGAGACTGTTAATTTTGTTAGTAAAATGGAGAAGAGGCTACAATAAATGCTTCGATAAGGAAAAGAGTTGTCACAGAGCAAGGGAAGAGCATGGGCAACATTGATACACTCCAGGCTCTGTTCGTAATTATATTAAATGTCAGGCAATCTCTTATGGCCAGAGCGTGTGAATAATTACATTTCGGACAGGAAGGATCAGGGCCTGTATTGCACCACTCAATAACGTCCTAAAACCTCAACAATTTACAACAAATAGTATTGTAATACTCTAGATTAAACAGCTAGCAGTTTTAAGACAAATGTCTCGTTGTCCAGCTGAGCTGCGACATGTTTCGGTTGCTAGAGATGTAATTTGACTACGTGTCAGTCTACATATTGAATAGCGGTGAGCAGCCCATATAGTTCTGTGATAAGGGTGCATCAAACAACTTGAATTAGTGGATAGCCAGATATGGCCAGCATATATCTCTCTCCTTATGATGGCACTCGCAAAAATTGGTATCTTTGGGCCTTCAACCTTTCTCTACCATAAGCAGTAGCCATGGGGGAAGCACCCATTTATCAGGAGAACGTACTGTGTATTATGCCCTTCGACAAACCAACCAATGTGCTGGATGATATCTATGACAAATATCCCCTTATTAAATTCAAATTCATTTACCAAAGCTTCATTCCGGGTTTATCTTGGGCTATGAGCCAAGTTGATGTCTCAAATGGTAGGCTACTCAATGCGACGCCCTAGCCAACCGTCAGCTCATAAGGAAGTAGAGGACTACCAGAAGGCGACCATTTTGGTCACTGCCACTACTCTGCCGCGTAATCCAAATTTGGTGCCGAACTTGAAGTTTATCCACTTCATCAGTGCCGGCATTGATCACATTACAAACTCTCCAATCTACACAAATTCTGACATTAAATTAACTACTTCTTCCGGTATTCATGGACCCCAAATCGCAGAATGGGTCATCATGCAATTGTTGGCGTTCAACCATCATGAGAAGCAGCTCCTCGCATTTCAGAGACAACACCATTGGGGGAAAGCTGATGACGTATGGAATGTTAGGGATTATGTGGGCCAAAGGCTTGGAGTGCTCGGATACGGGAGCATCGGGCGTCAAAGTAAGCTCATTCTTCCCAGATGTTAAATTAATTGCTAAGTTAATATAATAGCCGCCAGTGTCTGCAAGGCTCTGGGTATGGATATAGTTGCCTATACCGCCTCTCCTCGCACTACCTCAGAAAGCAAGAGAGATTCCAGTCATATTATACCCGGAACCGGCGATGTAGATGGCACTCTTCCTTCTGCTTGGTACAGTGGACTGGATAAGGCTTCACTCCACAACTTTCTAGAACAGAACATTGATGTCCTCCTCGTCGCCTTGCCACTAACAGACAGGACATGGCACTTCCTCGGAAAGGAAGAGTTCGAAATCCTAGGCAAAAGAAACGCATTTATTGTCAACATTGCGCGTGGCAGTATTATAGTACAGGACGACCTCATTGCTGCGCTGAAGAAGAAGAGGGGCGGATTGAGGGGTGCTGCGCTAGATGTCACGGATCCGGAACCCTTGAACCATGACAGCGAGTTGTGGGACATGGATAACGTGGCTATTACGCCACATAACAGTGGCTCGGGCTCATCATATGCCGAGCGGTCATTCCGGGTCTTGGAGAAGAACTTGATGAATTTGGAGCTGGGGATGCCACTTCTCAACGAGGTTCATCGGAAGCGCGGATACTGATAACACACTTGGAAAACCGTCAATGGGCTAGTTCAAAATAGAACCGAGTGTCAGGATTTGATGCTTTTGCAGATACTGTCGGCAGTACATGAATAGCTATGCGTAACTCCAGGAGAGTTTGGCAATATAAAATAATGTTCGGGAGATATACAGTGTAGCGCAATTTCTAGCTTTACTGGTATAATCAGTGTTGGGCATGGGGTATTTCGGATAGGATATTGAGAATGTAGGGCGGTACCCGGACCCTACACTTCAGGGCCAGGCGGGTACCCTACATACTCTGGGTTTCCGGGTGGCACCCGGGGTACCGTGCACGTGACCTTGGAAGGGGTTAGTCCGCTCTATAAACCAATCAGAGAACCCTATTTCTTGCTGATCGAAAATTTTCTTTCCTACCTAGAAACACTCAAATCAACACCTCGATTTATAAAGCTAGTATAGATGAGCAAACTATCCTCCTACAGCCTCCCCTTCTCTCTCAGGAGGGCCAATTACCTAAGCGTCCAAGGGCTCTAACTATAACAAATATAGAGCAGTCTCTTCCCCCTTACTATCGAAAGAAAGCCCCTCCTCTGCCTATTACTAAGGCTTTTATGTTTTCGGGCCTCTACCCGAATTATACTCGGTATACACTTGATAAAGACTATAAAAAAATAGAGATATATTATATATAGCAAGGATATATATACTTGAAGGTTATTGGACATTCTCTCTCTAGAACCAATAATTATAATATCCATTATTGCAAATGCTACTCTAGGATCCCTATAAACACTAAAGAACTTCAGGCCTTTAAAGAAAGGAGGGCTATAGAGAGAAGTACACCTACTAGTACTTTTTTTAATAAGCCAAAAGAGGATCAAACACATAATGACCGCTTCTGTAATCTTCTCCTTTAGTGGATTATTAAGAATAACCTCTCTTTCTTAATTGTTGACCAGCCTGAGACTAGGGAGCTTTTCAATTTTCTTAGTCCTAAAATAAAGCTTATTTCAAGGGCAACTCTTATAAGGGATTTGAAGAAGAGATATATAGCAGGAGAAAATATAAAGCAAGACAAACTGTTGGACTTTATTAAACATAAGGAGCGAATTACATTGACTACAGATGTATAGGATGGAGACAATAAATGTTAATATATTGCTGTTACTGGATATAGAAGAACACATGCTAGCATTATGTTTTCAACCATCCTTGATATTATTAAATTAATAGATCCTTGCTATAATAGGCATTATCTTTATATAAAGCTCTTAGAGGTGACTGACCGACTTGGCATCACCTATACTGTTATTTCGGTTACTTGGGATAATATATCTCTAAATGATACAATATTAGAAGAGTTTAAAGCTGTTGTAGAAGAGCGTTATACTCTCCTAAGTGGCCGCAAAAAGCACTTTTTTTGTTACAGGTTTAATCGAGTTAAGGGAGATGTTAGGTATTGTGCTCATGTTTATAACATTGCTGTATAAGCAGGTAAGGCATATCTAAATTACTAGGACTTGTCTGATCCTCTAGCCCTAAAAGCAATTAAAGCTTAACCTCAAGAATATCGATACAAGTATATATACAACACCAATAAGGCCTCTCTCCCTCTAGATTAGAAGTAATCATCTTTCTTTAAAATATACTTACTTTCGCTTATATTCCGACTACAACAACTGCCTCAATTAGAGCTAAAAGCATTATATAAGATTCTTGGTATCGACTGGAGAGAGCTCTTATATAATATACCAGTATACTGGAATTCTATAGCCAAGTTATTAAAGGCAGTATTACAGCTAGAGAGGGCAATTCAGCGTGTTTTAAAGGACCAACAATAGGATAAGTCAGTACAGGAGAACTTAACTCCTACAGACGACGATTAGGAGCAGCTAAAAGAAATGGAACGCTTTTTCAATCTCTTCTATAAACCTACAATTATATCACAAGCCAAGAAATACCCAACCTTATATAATACTATCCCTGATTATATCTACTTAATTCGACAATTAAACATCTGGAAAGAATAAAACAAAGAGAAGACTCTTAAAGAAGCTACAATAGCTATATATAGTGTTATCTCGAACTACCTCAAAAAGGCCCTTAAAACTCGCTATTCTGCTGTTACACTTCTCTCCGATCCATGCTATAAGCTTCATATTCTAGGGTTTCTTTTCAATCATAATAGAGGAACAAACAACTCGACTTATAAGTTAGTAAAGGTATACTTTCAGCATGTCTACAGTTGCTATCAAAGGAGGCAAACCTAGCTGGCTGAATAGGACCAACAGCAAGCTGAAAATGAAGATCCAAATAAGCATAAGCCAATTCTAGAAGATAATTGGAAAGAAGACCTGTTTTGTAGATTTAACGACTTTGTTGCTGCCAAGCAACCTCTTCCTGTATTGCCTCTATATACAGGCAGTACAACTGAAATTGATCAGTAGTTTGCAGAGCCTTTACTTAACCATAAAGCAAGCCCTAAAGAACAACAAGCTTACATATAAAGCAAGGTATATGATTTTCCAATTATTACTCAAATAGCTCGTGATTTTCAAGCCATCCCTGCAACTTCAGCACCTTCCAAGAGGGTGTTTAGTCAAGCTGGCAATTTAGTATTAAAGAAAAGGACTCGGATAGTTAGTGAGAACATACACTATATTCTATATTTAAGAAGCTAGGGTCTTTTACCTCCTAGAGAGAATAATGATAATAATACTAAAGAAGAAGATGATTTGCTATTTATGGATGATAGAGGAAGAGTGATACAGAGGCAAGAGGAACCTACCGTAGATCCTGAGCTGATAAATTGACTTTATTTTCGTACTCTAGTGCTACTTTTACTCTCTGAAAATATCTCAAAATACTATAAAATTGTTAAAATAATCCTCAAAATTGCCCAACTAGGCAATCAAAAGGTGGCCTGGGTACAGGTGAAACCCGGATACTATCAAAAAACGGCAGGGCGGGTAAAATACCCTACGGATTTGTATAGGGCGGTACCCGGCTCGTTGTTACCCCGGGTATGCCGGGTATTTTCATACCCCGTGCCCAAGACTGGGTATAATCGGATTGGCGCCACCATACCGACTCCCACGCTATTACGTATTAACTCTGTCCAATTGCTGTTCCTGGAGTAAACCAGAACATGTGTACCCATTCACCAACCACAGATAGAAAAATGCTCACATCATCAAAAACTCCATAGAATCCAACCCCATATAATACAATAAATGCCTCCTAGGAATTCTATTCAAAGACTTTCAACGTCTCCAGTGAAACATACATGCTTACTTCTTCCTCTCGCCCAACCGAGGTAGTTGAAGACGAACTGTGATTACTATCGTGGAGGCTGCTAGAATGGCGGCCATGATAAAGACGGATCTGAGGGACAGGGCGTACGCATCGATGACTTGTTCTCGGTACACGGGGGCGAGATTTCCGATAGCCTTGATGGATTTGCGGACTTTGTATATGACCTATTTGAGGTATGATTAGATTCCAGCTTCGATAAAGAGTTAGAGGAGGGGAGTTTCTACATCGTCTTTATCAGGCCCCTGGACAGTCTCATCAAGAAAGAATAAGAGCGCGTTCTGCAGGACAAAACTGCTAATTGCGACACCTAGAATGCCACCCAGTGATCTCAATAAGATCAGAGTGCTAGTCACAACGGCTTGCTCGGATTGCTCGGAGACAGCCAGGACGGCCATGAGGGTACCGGGGAACATGAAGCCATTCCCTATGCTTGAAGGGATTAGGAAGAGCGGATACAACCAATCCGACATGCCTTTCCTCATGAAAACTAGACCGCTCGTACCGGCTAGTAGAAGGATGACGCCTACCATAAGCGGTGGTTTGAGACGCCCAGTCCATGTTATGATGAAGCTGGTTGCGGTTCCCGCTGCTGAGGAACATAACATGGGGACGACGAGGCGTAGGCCGGAGCTTGTAGCACTTTCGAAGAGGACCGCTTGGAAGTAGAGAGGGATATTGAACGTTATGGCATCGGAGATCATGGATCCAATGGCGTTGGAAAGGACAAGGCTGGCGCGGGGATCATGGGCAATAATTTTCAGCGGCATAATGGGAAGAGGCTCACGGTACTCAACCCAGATGAATAGGGCAGAGCAGATGCTGCAGATCATGAGGGGTGTAATGACGTAAGGATGTGACCACTCGTAAACATTCCCTCCTAGGTTCTATTCGATGGTTAGCGTTTCTAAGCATGTATTCTAGAATGCAGAGCTTACAATTCCAAGAATGAATAATGTTACACTGGTAGTAAGAAGGATGGAACCCTTAACGTCGAACAGCTTCATAGCCTCTAGCAGAGTTTTCTGCTGGGCACCTTCTTGCAGACCGAGCCTTGGTGGGATAGTGAAGCAGGTCATAGCCAGGGAAATGGCGAGAAAAGGAATCTGGAAACCAAACTCCCATCTCCATCCCAAATTATCCGCAATGGTACCTCCAAGTGCAGCTCCGAGTGCAGAGCCTGCACCATATACAGCCGTTATATAACACTGATAGGCGCCACGGATCTCAATAGGGACAAGATCACTAGTAATGATTGACCCCAGGCTGACCATACCACCACCTCCGAGACCACACATAGCACGGGCAGCGATGAAGCTGGTCATGCTCGGGGCCAACGAACACCACAGGGTACCTAATAAGAATAGCGTCAGGCACAGAATGTACGGTTGTTTCCTTCCAATGGTGTCCGAGAGACGTCCGAAGAGCGGCTGAAAACCAGTAGAGGTTAACAGGAAGGCTGTGGATAACCAAGAAGCACTATTCGCACTTTTGAAATGGGATGTTATCACAGGATGGCTGGAAACCATGATCGTCGAGTCGAAGCAGGCCACGAAGAAGTTGAACAAAACGCCGCCAAAAATTAGCCAGAATCTCGCGACACAGACTCCTCCCAGGTAGGGGCTTTTCGAAAGTCCTTCGTCTATAGACTCTTGATGTGCTCCAACAGTGATACCTATAGCCTCATCCACCGATGTCGACCCGCCATATGAAGCCCCGCCAGGATGTAGCAAGGACGTCCATTCGTCGGTCTCAGCCTTGTTACCTGATGCTCTGCCACCATCTTGAAAACTCATATCTCTCGCCTTGGTTAATTGTAAAGACCTGAGGTCCCATTGTTAAGAAAGGGTGGCAGAATGAAGAATATATTAAATTGGAGGATGAGACATGGGCTACAATTCTCTATATGCAGGAGAGACAATTGATGATAAACCACTCTGAAGAGAAGAGATTGCAGTAATACCATCAAACTCTGAAGAGCAGTACGAGTCCGACTTGTTCGGTATCACTGTTCTTTACTTGGTTGGAACAACTTCCCGTATTAATGTCTCTCTAGCTCGGCGATCATATACGGTTGCAACGATCTGCACCTCTGCATCTGAAATATTCAATATATTTTCAGATGCAATATGTCGAACTCCTGCAGTCTCTATTTATTATCAGACAATAACTCAACACACCACAATGCAAATGACCTCCTCTATATTTAAATCCCTTTAATACTAGGCTTAATCTAGACTAAACTATATTTATATAGTTAATAATAATAATAATAATATTCTTACTACCTAGGCTATATAGCATGTGGAACCTCTAATAGTACATGATGTTCATATAGTAAAACCCTACTAAAGCGGGATAAAAACCTATATATGAAGAGTTAATTGATCTGGCGAAGCGCCAGGGAGGCGCTGGGGTTTCATCGCTGCCCTGCTAGAACTCAGCCTTCTAGCCTGGTAATACTAGGCAAAGTGGGACGCTGGCGCCGCGCTGGCGGCGAGCTGGCGACCCTCCTGGGCCTAATCCTGGACCTGAACCTCCTCAGCCCTATAACGTTCAGCCAGCCGGAATTCAGAGAACCGCCCTATAGCTAGGAGCCAGCGAACTAGCATCCTAGCGCTTCCTCCCTCTGCTGTTGCGCTAACAAAGTCTCGGTAGGATCGCAGAGCTTTAGGATATAGGAGCCTTTAGAGGTCCTCCCTCTGCTAGTCCAGTTGTTGACAGCTTAGGACTAGGTGAGCTGCAGTCTCTAGCGCCTCGCTGCAGGAACACTGGGGAGTCGTCACCTCTAGCACTCTCCGCTCAAAGAGGAAGGTACGGAGGCCTATCTTCCCTGTGCGGATTTGAGTGAGGAGAGAGCTCTCATGCTTTAAGAGGTAACGGTGCTTCTTAAGTGCTTCTGCTGAAAAGACCAGCTGATGTGATGCAGGGGCGGGTGCCCGGCAATAATCTGGCGTGTCGCTGGTGCGTTGTAGCCAGCGCTGTTCCCATTGTGCCCGCAACTTGCTTTCCGGGTCTGTGTCTGCATACCAGGTTCTAGCCCAAGCAGTCCGGCCTGGCCCGAATTCTAGGGACGGCCGCTGTAGCGTGGGCGGTACGGTAGCGTGGCGCCGGCGTCTCTTACGGTGGCGCTGAAGCGACATGGCGACTCTATTGCAGGCTGCACTTATAATCCCGTTCTTGCCTGTGCTCTTATGCCGTTGTTCGAATTCGACCACCTCTTGTTGAGGTATAGGTCTAGGGGGGGTATAGCTGTTTCGACCTCGAGGGGCTGCAGGGGCGTAGCCCGGCAGGCGCCGGCGAGATTTATATAGTTAAGTATATTATACTAAATTCTTCTCTCTTTAGTTTAATTATCTTTATTAAATCTAGTATCTTTACTAGCTATTATTTCCCTTTATAAAGCTTATAGTAATTAGACTATTATAAATATAATAAAAGAAAAGAAAGAGTTTTAACGTTGATCATATGATTTTTTAACGCAACTACTAGAGCAATTCAGTTCCTTTGCTAATTCGCTAGTTATATCGACTACTTACGACCTATATACTTGACTATGCCCTGCCGTCCATCTCAGATATAGGAAACAGATAAATGGAGTCGATAATCCTCCTCATCTTCTGATGCTGGAGGAAGGATTGGGCCTCACTCCTCAGCAGCTTTCCAGCATCGAAGACAGAGCAGACTTTTCTGCCGACGTGATGCTCAAGGCCCAGTAGCTCTTGACCTGGATCCAACTCTCGGCATACGTGCAGTAGAAGCTCGCCAAGGGAGGCTTCCACGCGTCGGGGCTTCTGTCCCCTTTGGATTCGTTCACTTTATGCGTGATCGCCCAAAGTTGAGGACGGGTAACGTCGTTTGCAAACGACTGGCGTTGGGCTGTCGTCCAGGATGAGGCGCCAGACTGACATAGGATTAGCAAGGATTTTGTGGGAAAACGCTCCATTGACCTACAATCCATGCGTTCTCTAATGGTACCATGTGGTCAATATCTAAATCAGAGGCTGCCGTCCAGGTTGCGCCGTCGTACGGGCTGAGCCAAGTTCCGGAGGTGGCGGTGCACGCCGAATTAACGACTACAGAAGTCCCGTCTCTCTTTATAACGAACTCCCTAGTGGTGTGAGCGCCGACTTAGAGGACTTTAGGGCAAACCCACCTCGTATTGCAGGTTCCAGAGATAGTAATCCAGGTAGGGAACTGAGCTCTGCTGTATCCTGAGCTGGAGCCGGACGGCTGGACTGTCAATCCTGCTAATAGGGTCTTAGCCGTTGACGCGGACGGGATGCCGGGCTGTACAGGTCTATTAGTAGGAAGCTCTGGCGTGGCAATGGATGCAAAACGTCATACTGGAGTAGGCAAGGGCATCGGGGCACGCTCTGAGACTTTGTTAGAAGCAGGAGCGGCCAAGGCCTCAAGGCCGAGGGCGATAATCACAATAATGTCGCTGGACCTCATGATTTTGAAGTACCGGTCTATCTATGAGCTTGACTTAACTCTACAGTTGAGGGACGCTTTTGTAGACGGGCGGAATCGCTATCTGTACACGGGTCCGATCATGTGCTGTGTAGCAATATCAACGACTCACTCTCACCTCCCTAATTTAGGTTTTACTTTCCGTTAAAACATCTTGGCTTTGGCTGATCTCGCTAGGCGCAGGCTTAGGTCTTGGCTTCAGCAGAGATTGGATGTCGAAATCCAGGGCGGCCGCTTGGCACCGGGCGCTATGCGGGGTGCTCCGAGAGGCACACCAGTTGGCAGTGCTAATACCAGCACGTTATCTTATCACTAAGGATTGTTGTCACCTACCTACCTAGGGAGGTGCCTAGCCGCACAGATCGTTCGGCATTTCAGGACCTTTATCCTTCCAGTAAAACCTAACATGGACAACACATGCAACACAATGTTGGCCCACTGCATGATTATTCAGCCCCCAAAATGCACAACATGAAACCGTGCGCCGTTCATTAATCGATGATCTTAACAAATACGTAGGCCTACGGTTAATTACAACCTCGCCGAATGAGTAATACTATGAGTATTAACACGACGAATAATCGAGAAGACTTAACGATTAGAGAGTGCTGCCTGAGATCATCTTTTGGCCTTGTAAGCTCAGTAGATTCTTGCCACGAGGCTAGGCTTACTTGTTCTTTCAATCCGCGATAACCATTTCTTGTTGCATGGCTATTGCAACTACACCTTTATTCGCCTCTCAAGTTAGTCGACTGTTCGATTACGGCATCCGCCTGTAACCGTCTTTTAATGTCCTTCCACTTTTATCTGAGACATCTACTATGACTTAATGACCGAGAGACTAGATAATGCGCATTTTCTAGTTGCTCTGCAAGCAAAGTCGACAACCCGGCATTAGAGTTATCCTCATTCAAAAACGGTTGACTTCTCTCCGCACTCATTGCCACTCCCCAGCTTGGGGAGGGTTTCGGGAGGCTGCGATAGTGCTGACTTGTAACGTCGGGTTCGGCCACGACCGGGCTTGTTTAACGGATCATTCGCGCCTCGAGTCTCCTTGGTAGCTAAACCCGTCGGCGAAAGGCCTAACTTGGGGGCAATATTCTTTAAGCCTCGAATGCTCTTCCATAAAAAGTTTCGAGCTAAATGAGTTACTGGAAAGGTCTCTAAGAATACCCAATGCGCTATAAAACTCATTCTGGCAGCTATGACTAGATTCTGCCGGGGCGTGACATACAGCCAAGAAGATGTTTGATATTGCAGAGATCAAAAAGTAGTTGAAGGCGCTTTGTTGTGTGTCGTATATGGTGGAAGTCTCGCGCAGATGTACAAGTACAGTGATTGTATCTTTAGCGATATTTGTTACAAGATGGGCCACGGTGAGATTTTGGGATATGTTAGAAGCCGAGAGGATATTATGACGGTGGATAAAGAGGCGCATATGATTGCCGCGGATATAAAGAAGGACACGCGACTGTTGCAGCGCCCGCGGTTGGTCATTTGCGCCATGACCGAATCGAGGATGCAGAAGCTGAAGCTCTTGCGGTATTGACTGCAACCATTGTTGGATCTGGAAGTTAAGATAGTCTATAATATCCTTGTCGGTTGTCTTCTTGCTGAAGCCAGTTACTGCATTCCAAACCCTGGAACATATCTTCCCGTAACCAATAAGACGTTGTAAGTATTGCTCGCTATGGTTCTAGGCGGTAACAATCAGTCAAACGTCCGGATAAAAGTGAAGGATATAAACTAGTTGAGACAAGTCTGGGTCAATATCAAACTCCTGGAGTGCGAATGGCAAGCTTGTCCCAAAGCTCCATCGTCGGTCCAAGACATATATACACCAGAAAAGTTTTAGAATCAGAGGAAGACCTCCAATCAGAGAAGGTTCAGAAATCCTTTAGCGTGGGCAAAGGGAAATTCGACGACGGCAATTTTGCGGAGGCACAGCTATATTTTCAGAAATGTCTAGAACTCGCGGAGGGACTTCCACTCAAGCGCAGGGAACCAGCACAGATAGTGGAGAGCAAACTCATGATCGCTACATGCATCTATCATTCAGCTAATATCAGTGACGCTGAGAGGATATTAATTCCAATTATTGAGGAGAAGATACACGAGAATATAACAGATGAAGGTGCAAAACGTCGTTGCCAAGCTTCACATCTCCTCGCCAGCATCCTACTCCGACAGGGAAAATATTCGCTTGCAATGTCCTTTTGCAAAAGAGCTCTCCTTGGCCGGCGCCGCGTACTTTGGAAGGGTCATATCTCTTACTATGAGACATTAGGCTTGCTATCTCAGATTTATGAGTCGAATGGTGAGCAGGTAGATGCGGAGGTTTTGTGGGCTATGATTCCAGAAGAAGTCGCGTCCACGATTGTAAAGGTAATGGATCAAAAACCCCGTGAATTACAAATCCCAATGACGCCGCCATCCCCGCAGGGGGGTAGCTCGCCAACACTCTCGTCCTCGCCCAAAGACGAAATATTGAGCCAGTCAGATGAAGCGGAAGGCTCAGTGCGGAGGAGATCATCTATCTTCCGAAGTCTCCTTCCCAAGCGACGTCCATCTTCGCAACTATCGACAGTGAGTCCGCCTCCAGTTAAGGCACCTCCAAACAAGAGACTTGAGCCAGAGAATAAAATGAATGAGCCCTTTGGCTGGCCTGGGCTAGCTTGATAGTCAGTGATGGGACTAGCCATGGTCGATTGATTAACGGTGAGGGTCGCCGATGTAATACAGGAAACGGGATTAATCAAAGCTATGACAACTGGTCTCTCTACTCTCTAAGGTAACTGAGTGGGGTGATAGAACACAAGTCATTCTGCTTATATGTCCGTACTAGAGAATTTATTCAAATTTCACGAGGTTCGAGGTCGGGTTCAACTGTACTGTACGTTTGGGCTGATTACACTGGACGCAATTAGGAAGAGACACGACACAGATAACAGGCGGGAGAATGTTAGTTACATTAAGTTTAAGTTACATGCAAGGAGAATGGATTGCTATACCAAGCATTTACTACATTTATAATACAGAGATTAATCAATTACACTCAGCGGGCATTTACAGTTTACAGTATTACTAACAAGAGCATGTGTTCCCTTTTAGAGGTTTCTACAAGGCCCACAAAGTGTTTTCTCATCTTAGACAGCAATACACTCACCACAACCTTGCTAGCCTGTCAAATCGCTCTACGATCCACTCCTCGGCCAATATATGGTGCAGATGGTACATACTTGTAAATGATATGGAGCTGTCAAGTCAGTATAAGTCTTGTTGCCTACATCTGGGCAAACCCCAGATGTTATTTTGGTGGTCAGAGATAAAAGGACAAGAGGAATAGATTGGACTGCAGCCACTGCGACTATTTCATCAAGTGGCATGCTCCGGGCCTTCGACTCGCGCACGCAGGTGTTTCACTCACACATATACTACGGTGCTAGAATTTGCTGCTCTCTCGCCACAATGGGGAGCGATCACCCGAAATCCGGAGACGATGCATAAATTTGGATGTCGTTAGAGACTGGAACCCCAGGGACAGCTACGGCCGGCAAAACCATTCAATTGTTCGTATACTCATATTGCAGATGCTAAAGTAAAGCCCATGCGTCCCCGCCCACCTCTCTTAGGTTGCTAAGGCTGACTGAAAAGAGCGGGCATCAAACCGGATTATCCAAAAGGCCTCAAGGTATGGACGATAACCCACAGAATAGAGTAACAGCGTTAAAACATAGGGCACTCTTTAACAACTATAGGAACTGGCCAGTAGCATAGTCAATCCTCCATGTCCCTGCACTACTCACATGTGTAGTATTTTCCCGCTGAAATTGACGAATGGTTCAACTTAGATAATGTGTACTTTGACGCCTAATATCACCTTCACTACTAATGTTTGCCGCTTAAAACGGCCGAGTGATATAACCAGACCGCTGGCATATCCGCTAAGTAAGCAGGCCTGGTCCTTGGCAATGAGGCTTGTTTCTAAAGGGTCCAGACTGATCCGTCTTCCCGGTGCGATGATGCGGCTACGGGCGAACCTTGCTGCAGAAGTCATGTCATCGGGCGCCAAGGTTAAATATCCAAGCGCGCCAAACAGAAGAAAGATCGACGCAGCCGTAGGACTTCCTAATCTCAGAGAGAGAATGGTCTTGCTATCAATAAACTGCAGCCAGTATTCAGATGGCGATGCTGGTTGAGATTTAGGCAGAGGGAGAGGTACTTTTACTGTAGCCTTACAAGGAGACCGAAAGGGTTCCTGGTAACGAGAGACGCGGAAACTTTTAAAAATATTTTTCCATTGTGCACTGAATGTGCTGTTGGGATCTCGTCGTATTATATAAGAGTAACAGCAGCTGCAGTTCTCCTGAAGTTCTTTACCTAACTAGATCCTTCTGGCTCGATAGCGCCCTTGGCAGTTCACATTTGGTGGTTGACTTTCCCACGGGCTCTAAAACTGTGGGCAAGCTAGCAGGGAGCAATTCTTCTCTGGGAATACAGTACCACGTAGGACTACGAACTACTTCGTACATGGTAATAGAATAAATACGAAGGGAACACAAATGTCGTACACCCGCTGGTGCCACGTCCACGCTACACGTCTCCTGTTGCTTGTCGGATCGGACGGTCAACCCGCGCAGGCCACTGGCAACCGGGACTTGCGACGGAGAAACTGGTGGCTGACAATGTTAACACTTTCCCGCTTCGGGATGGCGGCGGAGGTACCCCTTTTATGGCATTACCCCTTCGTACGTACTGTACTAACTACAAATACCCAATACCACGCGCTGGTGCCACGGGGAAAGCACCTCGTATGGCCAGGTAACCAACGACATTTCGTAAAAGGCACAGGCTAACCCCGCACCGAATTTCTCCAATGTTTCTCCCCTCCCACCGCTGGCTGTTGGCTGTGCCTCATTGGCGCTAAGCCGGCACTCCACTAGTTACATCTCATTAATCCACGTATCACGCGCACACTAACAGAATGTGGAGACGAAGTGGCGGGAATGTGGAGGCCACACCCAGTCCTCCAGTCCTCACTGCCGTCCCGTTCACATATGATAATAATGGCTTCGGGTTAGAATGAGGTCAAGATCCTTCCTGCTCCATCTCATGCCCGGCGGAGGCTTCGAAGCCGAACATTACACATTTGAAAGGGAAGGACTCAGAGTAACTTAAGGCATCCGGGGCGAATTATGTGTTGTAAAATTTAATTTCTTTGGTTGGTTTTAGGGTCTGGGAATATTGAAGGGTAGATATGCAAAAGCTCATACTGTACCGTACGCATGACAAGAGCAGCTGTCGCATGGGCTTGCGACTGTCTCAAGCCACACCTGCAGCGATTGCGACCGTGACAGCTGTGGGGCTTCTACTTCCTTACCCACCATTCAGAAGGGACAGCCTCAACCTCTGAACTCTCGGGCTGGTACAGCAACATGCCCAGACGACACACCCACGGGCGGCCGTCTCGAGAGCCTCTCGAGTCTTACCTCGGTTTCCAGCTGAGTATAGAGGTGCAGGCCACCAGCTTTACTGTGTTGTATACCTCGTTTATGGTAGGGGATCCCTGACCAAAATATCTGAGAGGTGCGGTACCCAACGATCCCAACCTTTACGCACAGTCGATTTGGCTGCGAATTGGTTCTCTCGCGGTAATTACGGAGCGCTCAACGCCAGGGCTGAGGGCTGCTAGCTATAGGCGGTCCAATCAGGGTGCTTAGGGGCAAGGGCGGGTATTTTCCTTGTTCTTGTTCTCTTGCTTTCATCCGGCCCGACTCGGCTCTGAGTGGAGGAATTGAACCTCCTTCTAGCGTCTGTTCCACGGCATTACGAAGTCAGGGCTTATTGGGCTACGCCGCTAGGTTGTTTACTGTATGACCTGACCAGTCACCCCAGCTGATGCTATAACACCTGGAGGTCTGGAAGTCACGTCCGGGTGGAGCTTCCGTGGTATGGAATGCTTCGCAGTGGCACGTACTAATAAGTAGTAGGCCAGTTTCCCCTTCTACCAGGTCTCCTCATCTCGGTCAAATTTTGACACAAGCGGCTCGGTAGCATCTAACCCACTGGTTACGCGCTCGGCCTGTTCTACCCCGCACGTTTTTTTCCCCACGCCTGCGCATGACCGGCCCAGGCAGATCCAGGTCTCTTCCAGCATAAGCGTGTTGTCAGATTTAAATACCCAGTCGTGCCTGCCTCTCTTTTCGTTCTCACGTTACTCTCAGAAATCGTCAACATGAATAACGATATCACAGAGAAGCCGATCGAGGCGTCGGAGGTCGAGGCGCAGCCCAGCTCCACGGGCGGCCCTGTCTACGATGTCCACGAGAAGGTCGACTACGACAGAACGGGCGCCATCGATGCCGAGCAGATCGAACATAATATGACTGTGCTCGAGGCTGTCAAGGCCTATCCCGCTGCCAGTTGGTGGGCATTAGTCATGTCATGCACCATTGTAAGCTCTTGCCCATGAGAGGCAGATCATTTCTCTAACGCTGCGATAGATCATGGAGTCGTACTGTGTTTTTTTGATGGGACAGTTCATAGCCACAGCTCGATTCACCCGTGATTTCGGTGTACTCAGCCCCAATTCAGGGGAATATATCATCGTAGCTTCATGGCAGTCAGCATTCCAGTGTAGCGGACCAGTCGGTGCCTTCATCGGTGTCTTCATCGCAGGTCCCATTACCAGTTGGATTGGATATCGATGGGCAACCATTGGCGGTCTCATGTTCTTGAACGCCTTCATCTTCATTTTCTATTTCGGCAACAGCCAGGGCATGTTTTTCGCGGCCCAGATCCTGGAAGGCATCCCGTGGGGCATTTTCATCGCCAATGCACCCGCCTACTGTGCCGAAATTGTGCCACTGAGATTGAGAGCTCCAGCGACGCAGATGTTGCAGATGTTCTGGGCTATTGGGTCGATCATTGTCGGCGGTATCACTTACCACTACCAATCCAAGGATAGCCCCGATGCGTACAGGTTCGTCCGCTCCCATAGACGCCACCGAGGGGCACTGTACTAACCGTCATACCAGGATTCCCATTGCACTCCAGTGGATGTTTCCTACTCCTCTCGCTATCCTACTCTACATTGCGCCTGAATCACCCTGGTGGCTCGTACGAAAGGGCCGTCTGGCTGAGGCAGAGAAGGTTGTCAAACGCCTTGGGCGCGCGAGTGCAAATGATAATCCCGCTGACGCAGTCGCAATGATGCGTCGCACGATCGAGCTTGAGAAGACCGAGAAGAAGCCCAGTCTCATTGAACTGTGGAAAGGTACCGATCGTTACCGCACATTGATTGTGTGCGGTGTGTACGCATCTCAGAATCTGACGGGCAATCTCATCGCTAACCAAGCGGTTTTCTTTTTCAAACGTGAGTCCAACCATTTCCTGCAACCTCTCATAGCAGACTAACACCAGCTCAGAGGCCGGCATGGCAGACAACACCGCATTTGCACTTGGTCTCATCACTTCTGCCCTCCAGTGGATCATGGTCATGATCTCTTGGGTCTTCACCACATACCTCGGCCGACGCACCATCTATGTCTACGGTCAATTCATCAGCTGTGCATTCTTGGTCGCGCTCGGTATTGCGGCTTCAGTTGGCAAGAGTAATGCGTCTAGCAATGCACAAGCATCACTTGGCTTGATCGTCTCCGTCCTGTTCTGCTTGGGACCCGCCCCTGCCTCATGGGTCATCATCGGCGAGACATCTTCCGTTCGTCTCAGGCCTCTAACAACTGGTGTCGGACGAGGTGCCTACTACTTGGTCAATATTCCTTGCATCTTCCTTGCCAGCTACATGCTCAACACTGATAAGTGGAACCTGGGCGGCAAGAGCGGCTACGTCTGGGCTGGCACCGCCTTTATCTGCACCGTCATGGCTTGGATCTGGATTCCAGAGATGAAGCACAGGTCCTTCCGTGAGATCGACATTTTGTTCCAGCGTCGTGTCCAGGCTCGCAAATGGAAGCAGACGGTCATCGATATCAACGACGATGAGTAGATGGAAATTGCTGTTTGGAGAAGTCGGAGTGGCACTGCTTGTGCAGGAATGGGCGGCAGAGACGAGTTTCTTACTAGATACAGTACTAGGACATTGAAATTAGCCAAAACGCCGTTTAATAGCCAAAACTCACCCCTTCACTTTCCAACAAAACTACATCCCCTTTGTAATAACAAAAATCGTAATTGGCAGTTCTCTTAACTCGCCCTAGCCCTTTAATCTTGCTAATTTAGAATTTGAATAAGCATTACATGTTGCTTTTATTTATTAAATTTAATGCGCCTTTTATAATTATTTAATTTCATTAATAATACTTGTATTAGTTTCTATGTTCGAGTCTTGCTAAAAATGGTTGTTAAGTGTACACTAACGTCCATCCCTGTGTGCCGGAAACCCCTAGAAAAAATGATAGGTACTTTGACTTCAAGCATCTCAAAACCTACGCACACCTCAATACCTCCTATAATGTTTTGTAAATAATCATCTGTGGCCACTCCTAGACACCATAAATTACACCCACTAGAAAATCACGTTCGCATTGTCGCCCTTATGCCTAATTCGCAAAGAGTCTCTTGTTATAACACAATAAGGTTCTTCTATTGTAGCGCCACCACCGAACTCTTACCATCTCTAATATGTATAAAAGGGTGATATCCGAGCTTTAAGACCTCCACCAGTATGTAGGAAATGGTCTTTGCATAAAGCGACTCAGGGCTAGCGAAACCATACATCCGAAAATATGTAATGTTGATGCCTGGCGTAGTTAATCCAGGCTCGAAAATCGCAAATAAAATGCAAACTAGGGGATGCCCTTAGCGCCAATGAAAGAAAGTTGGCCGTATGTCCCCACTGTTGACCACTTCCGGGAACGACTGTACATTAAATCAGACAATTCGTCGCTTCAGATCAGGACTTCACTCCAAGACCTCTCATTTCACAAGATGGCAGAAACAGCGCCAAAGAGACAAGCATGCCACGGATCCTGTCACTGCGGATTGACGCAGTACATCGTCTTCCTCACCCTTCCACATCCATTCTCGTCGTCTCATCCACCACAACAAGACCAACAAGAAGTCTACCGCTGTAACTGTAGCACGTGTTACAAAATGAACATGTTCCACGTTCATCCGGCTAATCCTCGAGACGATTTCATGCTCCTTTCACCACTTAATCCAGATCATAAATTGAGTACCTACCAATGTTACGATAAGAAACGGAACTTCTACTTCTGTCCAAAATGTGGAGTGCGATGCTTTACGTTTAGTGGCGTGGGCGAAACCGATATTGTAGAGCTAGATGATAAAAAAGAAGGGAAGAGAGAAGTTTGGCGCGCGAAGTGGGATGGAGGGAATGATACGAGACCGTATGTTTCAGTTAATGGGACTACGATTGATTTTAGAGAGGATTTCGATCTACGTGTTCTCACTGAGGAGAAGAGAGTGCAGTATTTTGATGATCGGAGTGAGCCTGAGGAGAAGAAGAAGGAGGCAAGATGGGAGAGACCACATTATGGTGGAAGTTATTAACTGGTTGAGAAGGGTAGTAACGTCTATCTCTACATATCGGAAAACCATACATGCCGGAAAGACTTTATAGTCCAGGGACCTTATATCCCTACCACATAAATATATAGCATAGCTATCAGTTTAACTTATAGATTCTGTCTATAATAATATCACTCAGTTAATGATTATTTTGGGTTTAGTCATTAAACTAAATGAGGTTTAGAATGCAGGAAGAAAGTCTGGCTTAAATAGCCTGCAAGACGCTATGTAGGCGAGCCTACAGACCGCTGATCAGTCTGTACGGACATTAGGTGACTTATACAGACGTGGAGCGTATAGATCAGTACATATCTTGTATATTCTTCATATCTATAACCAAAAGCTCCTAGAGCTGTAAAGAGGGAAAGAAAAAATATATAGAAAGAAGCTCTATAAGGATAGTATAAAGCTAACTAAACTGCAGAAGCTATAATACTAAAGAAAGAAGTTCTTTGAGAATATAGAACTTGAGAGGAAGATAAATAGTGAAAAGAGGATAAGGAAAGTGGTTTAAAAGTTGAAGGGCTGTAATAGCTAAATAAAAAATATATTAGAAAACCAAATCCAGTCTTCCTTAAATACAGTGGAGGTAGGGTGTTAAGCTATTCTGGCAATAGGGAGCTTATTCTGATTACCGGGGGCCCGTTCTGTCTGATCCTGCTCGCCAGGAGTTGATATTCTTAACAGTGCTACCAGGATAGGACCCTCATAAAGGGTGACTAAGGATTTCGAGCTGCTAGGGGGTGGTGAGCAGAGGCGAGGTGGTGGAGACTGCGCGTGAAGGGTGGGTGAGGCGAGGGCGAGAAAAGCGGCGAGGGGTTACTTGCACTGTCACTTGGTGGGCATGCAGATTGATGTGATTAGCCTGGACAAACAGCAAAAAATGTTCATTCCTGCTATATGCCTTGCATCATGTGGAAAAACACATACATGTCCCAATCCTAGATACAATACTATTATATAGACTGTAAAAACTGACCAACCATCAGTTCTTGTAAACCAATCTTCCTCAGGAGTCGCGAACGGGCACCCGCGTCAACACTCTTCTCAACGAAATCTTCCTTTGGCGCAACTCGCTGCTGGTCTTTACCGGGAGTGCCAATGTATTTGATATATTCGTCAAAGCCACTTCTTGTATGAATATTCAGACAATGAGCTCCCTCCGACTCAACTTTGGCACTGTAGACTGTAGTTGATGGTATATATACCAATGAGCCTTTGGTAGCTGGCAACACCTTATCGCCTAAGAGAAATGTCATATTTCCCTCAAAGATATAGAATAATTCGTCTTTATCCTTATAGATACGAGGTTCAATTACTAATCCTTTTCGAAATCTCACTTCAAGCAAAGTATAACTGCCTCCTGTCTGCTCTCCACTTGCCAGGATCGTCCAACACCCCCCCAAAGCGGTGTAACTCTCTAGATTGTTTGAGTTCGAAATGAATGGAAACAATGTCGCACCAGGCGTGGGTTTTGTTAGCATTTTCGCAGGATCCGGTCTGTCGACGAAAGGATTACCGAGAATAGAGGTTTCGCCGTAGTCTTCCGAAAGCTTGTCAGCTAGCCATGGCGGAGGCAGCATCTCTTCGAGCAACTCCCTTGGCGGTGGCTTACGCTCCTTAGCGGGGTGCGAGACGCCAATGAGAAGCTGTTCAAATCCAGCAGGGAGATAGAAATTGAGGATATGAGTATCCGGCTTGTCAACAGTGAAGGAGTGTTCTGTATCGCCAGGGATGGCAACGAACGTGCCTGGGGTGCCCACAAGACCTTGGTGGCCTCCAGCATTGAAAGTACATTGGCCCGTAATAACGAACATACCCTCATCCTGTGTGTGAGTGTGTGTGACGGGTCCGCCTCCGTCAGCAAATACCACTTGATCTAGAAGGCAGAAAGCATTGTCGGTCTGCACTCCAGTCGCCATTACTTGCCATAGGTTACCAATTTGCCAATATGCTGGCGAGTCATCGTGATTTGTAACGAAAGGTTTTGCCGTCCTGACCATATTGAATGACTGCGCAGCACCCAGATACTGAGTTTGATTGACAGTATGGTGATCTGGTGAGACTGAGGACGAGTTGAACAGATTTCCCCTTTCTTGTCCTAATAAGAAGATTGGTTTAATAGACTGAAATTCAAATTCTGGGTCTTTCAGCGCAGTCAGGCTCGAGGGCTTCTGGCATTAAAAGTTACAATTTCACGTAAATTAGGTTTGTAAGGGGGGCATTTCAAAACTCCAATTGTTCAGAAGGGAGGCCGTAAATAATGTTGCGAAATTGGTTAACTGCCTGTAATATTAGCTGATCCGGCGGTAGTTCGGTTTATCCTATGTGCGTGCCCGTAATACCACTTTTCCCGATCTTAGGAGTGTGAGGCGTATCCCTTTGTCGGAAGTTATTATTAGTAGATTGTGAAATATATGAAAATCAATAACTTAACGCGAGTTTAGTAATGCAAGGGACTAAACCGGCTACCGGGATGTTGTTGCAAGTTGCGGGACGGTATTTGGGATGCCACCAGCCTCCGAGATCCGACAGTCCACTGCCACTTGATCCGACCACGTATTTCGCTTGCGATTTCAGCCACAACGAATGCCAGGGGTTTGCATGAAGCCCTCAAGATATATGCAGCTCAACCAAGAGTGCTGGCAATAGCAGGTCTCCAAAACAGAAAGAATGCCTGAAATGGTTGACGACAAGCGGATTCGTCTAGTAAAGACAGCGTATGTGACTTACTTCCATGCTGACTTGGAAAAGTCACGAAAGTTCCTCCTTGATTTCGGTTTGGTTATTGCAAAAGAAACAGAAGAGGCCATATACTTCAAAGGATATGGAACAGAGCCTTATTGTTATGTGGCTCGGAGAAGCAAGAGTGGCCAATCCGAGTTCGGCGGGGCAGCATACGTTGTCGAAGATCGTCGGGAGCTTGAACGCGCGGAACAACTTCCTGACGCAACGCCAATTCAGAAGTTAGATGCACCAGGGAATGGTGAAGTCGTGACATTGTGTGACCCTGAAGGGCATCACGTACAGCTAGTATGTGGGCAAACCGAAAATGCAGCTCCGGGTCAGCCTACTGCTCCACTCGAGAAGTTGGTCGTCAACTATGAAGATGAAAAGCCTCGCCTTGGAAAATTTCATCGTTTTGCTCCTGGCCCTGCACCTGTCTACAGATGGGGTCATTATGGTGTTACATATAGCGAGGGTGGATATCAGACGATGTTCGACTGGTATACGCAGAATTTAACTCTCACGCCATCAGACATTGTCTATAAAGATAAGACGCCTATCACCTGTTTCTTTCATATTGATCACAAAGAGAAGTACACGGACCACCACTCTTTCTTCTTCAAGCCGGCAGCCCCAGAACAGAAGTGCTCAGTAGCACACTCGGCATTCGAAGTCCACGACTTCGATGTCCAGCAACTTGGTCATGATTATCTTGTTGCTCAAGGATATCCACTTTGCTGGGGTGTTGGAAGGGTAAGTTGATTTCAGAATTATAATTCGTATGGAAGATGATATGAACGTATTCTGACAGCTTAACTAGCATGTTTTGGGTAGTCAGATCTTCGACTATTGGTTCGATCCATCCAATTTCATCCTCGAGCATTATGCCGATGGTGACCTCGTCAATAAGGATACACCTGTTACTCATGTACAAGCTGGACCAAAAGCATTAGCTGTTTGGGGACCTTCGGTGCCAAAGGTGTTTTGACTCGAATACGCATGTAATAAATCATGTATTGCTTGTTCTATTTAATGTTTTCCAAGTTGAAATTGAATAGTTGTGCAGTTAACAGGAATGACATAGCAAGAAGCTACCTTTACAAACCTGAGATTGGACGTTTGATCAAACTTTTGTTTCTGCTATGATGACCCGCCTAAACCCTTAAAGACTAGTATTAATAAGCTATAACGAAGAAGATGCCATATAAATCTAGTGACGGGGAGGGATTCTGATATTATTGCTTTTGCACACACTTAAGTTCAGTTTCATTGACAGCTTTGAAACTATTCGGCTAGTATTGTCATCTCATTTTAAGTTCGTGTACGCACTTCGTAATCCAAATAATGATGAGATACTTGAGCATCTAATTTTACAAAATGCTATTCTTGTAACTTGGAGGTTCAGTTGTCGATCAGTACTCCGTTTACAGAATAATCTCGTGGCCCGGGATTGCTTTTCAATCCAACTACCAATTGTGAATATATCAACTTTGAAACGATCTTAAGGATTACCACACGACGTCAGTCTCACTAACAAACTTCACCCAGCAATGCCCAGTTGTGGTCACTGCTGCAAAAACGTCCTTTAACTCGAGATCAATATCTTGATCTGAAGGTGGCGGCAATACCTTGAAACTTCGAAATATCCTGCGACATGATGAGCCTCGGGACGTTTTATTGAGTTAGAGAAATTACATGTGAACAATATACCGTAATTCGGTTAATACCAAATTTGAACCCGGACATGCTCGTGATCCTGTTCCGAAGGGAATCCAGTTGGTCTTCATGTCTTCCGTCTCATTGAACCACCGCTCTGGGCGAAATTTCTCCGCAGCAGGGTATACACTCTCAAGTCGACCTTGAGTGTACGCTGATGTAGATGCGATTACCCCTGGAGGCACTTCCATGCCATTCACCGTAATTGACTTACCAAGATGACGCTCCAACGGACCAGGAATCATTGGCCACAGTCTCATTGTCTCTTTAATGACTGCTTCTAAAAATGGTAAGGGCGCCGTATTCTCCATATTCAGAGCATTGATATCTGGTGAAGCTTCAAAAAGCTCTTGGCGTAAAGTTTTTTGCGCCTCAGGGTGACGCATAAGTGCCCAGCAAATGAATGCAGCTGTATGTGAAGACGTGGACGACCCGGCTGCCATCATTTCAACCATGTAGGCGGGCATATCGTCGATAGGCACCGCCCACGTCTTATCTTTTTGACCCATTCCTAGAAGCATAGATAAGACATCACGGTCGTGACTCTGCTCGCCGCGATTCTTCCACCGATCCAAAGCATCACGTGCGGAAACATCCATTTCGCTACAATCTGTTCGGAGAGTTTTCCACTCCAGGCTGCCGAAGTTGCGGACGTAGAAATCAGCTCCAGGTATAAAACTCTTCAGCGCATTCCATTTGCTAAAGGCGTGAAACCGGCGCAGAAATGCCGAGCCATGATCACCAGTATTAAGGAGAAGACTTTTCTCTTCACCCCATAGAACATCACTCACAATATCTAGGGCCAACAGGCGGAACCAATACACACCGTCTGTGCTCTCGCCGGATTTTGACTTCTTCTTTAGCATATCCACAAATCGTTGACAATGCATCTGAAGATTTTGAACTAGGATGGATAGGTTACGATTTTGGAAACACTGAATGAGATAGTTCCGACTGGGTGCTGCTTCAGAGTAGGTCTTGAATCCGAGGGTCACGGTGACTCCTTTCCAGGAACCCATACCTTCGTAGAAATGGGTCTTGATAGACGTCCGATCGTAAATGATCTTCATGGCCTTTTGGTCACAGGTGTGTACCTGATCAGGGGCTATGACAACTAGCGGACCGTATCTTTTGAGGAGGTTATCTGCGTATGCTGTCCGTTGTAGTTTAAGAGTAGCGTAGAGCAGGGGGAATCGGGTCACACGTGACAGCCAGGGGCCAGGTACATGCCGGACTGGTGAAAATGCAAATGCATAAATGATCTAATGTACATGTTATGATTGGAATTTTCATTCAATGGGTTTATTTACCTTATAAACTATATGAAGCAAGGGAGCAACGGCGAGCAAGCTCCATAGGTTTTGATTAACAGCAAGTTGTAACATAATTCCACGACGAAGCAATGCTGTCGTTCTGTCTGATCTGAAAGTAAATTGATGCAAATAACGCGGCTTGGATCTCTGCATACGATATCAAATATTCTCGGGAATTCGGTATTAAAATTAACTAACGATCTACTCATGCCACAACCATAAAACGTCGTCGGATAAAGTGGCAGTTCGGGATGATGGTGTATTCCGAGCTTCCAGATGTGTGTGACTAAGCGCAAAGTGGCTCCTCTCCGGAAAAGGGGTATGCGGGGCGATCCAGCTGTTGGGCTGTTGAATGGGCACAAAGAATGCTGCCCCAAATTCCTAGTTTCCAAACAGCTGAATGTTCACGCTCTACACTAAGCATCAAGACCGTGTTGTATTTATCATTTGAGCTAGGCCATATATCCGAAATCGACAGACAATTTGTTAACATTCCAAACATCACTCCAAACATCATTCCAAAATGACTGCAATTCAGGTAGAGACGAAGGGCCAGCAGAAAGTGGCTTTTATCACTGGTGGAAATGGAATCACAGGCAATGCCATCCTTGAATATCTCGTCACTAAAACGACAGCCGAAGAATGGAGCAAAATCATAGTCACATCGAATAGTCCCCTGGCATCCACGATCGAGGACTCTCGCGTTGTATTTATTGCACTTGACTTCACGCAAGATTCTCAAAAACTCATCAAACAGATGCAAACGGTCTGCGCTGAAACAACGCACACTTACTTCTCATCCTATGTCCATAGAGATGATTTCCGTGAGCTTAATTATGCCAATGAACGACTATTTGAGAATTTTTTATTGGCAATAACATCTATTGCGCCTAATCTCAAGAACATCACGCTTCAGACAGGTGGAAAGTATTACAATGTCCATATCCAGCCTGCCTCTAATCCACTCAGAGAGGACCACCATCGCGCGGTCTCAAAGTCAGAAAACTTCTACTACGCACAGGAAGATTTCCTAAAGGATTATCAAAAGAACAAGAACTGGACCTGGAACGTCATTCGTCCTCAAGCCATTATTGGCTCCACTTACAAGCCCAACGGGATGAATTCAGCGCTGTCATTCGCACTCTACTTCTTGATCTGCAAAAGGAGCGGCACTAAAGCGCCCATGCCCACTAACTCTAGTTACTGGGAAGGTTACGATGACATGGCTTATGCTCCCCTGATCGCCGACTTGACTATTTTCGTCTCCACACAGCCCAGATGCGCTAATGAAGCCTTTAACTGCACCAACGGTGACAGCGTCTGCTGGAAATATTTCTGGCCACAGCTGGCAACCTATTTCGGTATTGACCCTGCCGACGCTTCATCCCAGCTCACCGTGACAGAGCCTGGCGACGGCGACGTTCAGCAGCCATTCTCGTTCGCTTCATGGGCCAAGGATAAGCGCCCGGTGTGGGATAAATTGTGTGAGGAGACGGGCTCTGCCTCTAGCAAGAAGACTTTTGATTGCGGGACATGGCAGTTCCAGGATTGGGTGTTTGGTCGCACGTGGAGTGCTTTGCTGAGTGTTAGCAAGGCGAGGAGGTATGGATGGACAGGATATATGGACAGCTTTGATTCTTTTATCGCAACATTTGACGAATTGGTTCGTCAGGGGATTATTCCACCACCTGCAGCGAGGCAATGACAATTTGTTAGAATGTTATATCCGGTGATGGAAGGCATGCATTTCTTTCAAACTCAATTATACTTTCAATAAATCACACTTTCGGTTGCTTTATCTCATCTGTAACAAATTTTGTCATTTTTAAGTTGTTCGCAACAAACTTATTTCATTAGTATCGCGGTGCTGGGTGTATCTCTAAGCGGGTGGTTACGGTGAGATGTTATATTATATCGACCTAGATAACAGGAGCTTAAACCATGATATAGAATTCTGTCTCGTATCATACCCTTTTTCACATGCGTAAAATAAGAACGGAGTAAAATTTCCTTCAGATTGTGTTCATATAATTTATATAATATCTTGACACGGTCTCAAGAGGATCGCCAGGTAATTGCTAGCTTATCAGGTGCACAGGTTGTAGTTGGATATCAAGGTCAAACTCAGTTATACTGACTATATGTTTCGGCAATAATGTATGCAGAAAGTACTAGATAGTTGCAAACAATTGAGTAATGTAGAGGAAAATTAAGGAGCATCCTTACGGATGCAATAGGTCTTTATATACGTGCTTACGGTCCGTAGGACTTTTAAGCTCTATACGGAAGCTCAACGCAAGAGGACTGGGCACTCAATAGGCGCTGTGCGTATCAGTGCTGTATCATCCTCCATATGCTTGAGGCCCTAATATCGGTCAACATAATATATTGTATAATAAATATCAACACAGAGACAATCAATCAGCTTTCAATTTGGATAACTCAGTTCACAATTTATTTATGCGGTAGGGAAAAAGATAGTTAGTTCATAGATCAAAAATCTGCCTGAATCTGTTTGTGGAAACTCTTATCACGGCGCTTCGGATTCAACAAAATCATCCCAAGTCAACGGCATTCCATCAGAAGCTTTCGATCCACCTGGCTGAGTCATTAAACGAATCCATTAAGACCTTTCTTGCCGTTGGATCATCCATATCGGCTCTTGATGAGAACCCATGCTTTGTATGTCCATATATGACAAGTTTATAGGGATGGTTTGATTTTGGCAATGCAGAAAGCAAGTCACTGGTCAGTGTAGGCGTTATGAAATCCGTTTCTGCATGAAGTTAGTTTTCAAATAAATTATCCACAACATATGACTTGTACAGTCATATATTGAGAAATAGTTACCGGCACATCCAATAAAGATGGGACAATTGAGATTTTCGGAATCCGAAGGCTCGAGAAAGGACTAGATGTTAAGGTCAGATCAGAAAAAATATACAGGGAGACAACGTCTCATACAGGGTGCATGGCAATGACCGCCGTTAAAATTTCTCGTTGTGCAAGCTTCAGTGCATACTTTCCACCGAAGCAATGCCCCAGAGCATATAGTTTAGTGTTGGTTGGTATCTCGTCCTGAAGCTTTAGTAAAAAGTGCACGACCAAAGGCCAGACATGAGACGGATTGTGTAGCTTGCCCCAAGAGTTCATGTCGGCTTTTCGAATCGTATCTTTATCCTGCAGTAAGTTGTGAGTAGGAGCGTGCCATGCAAAATTTTATTCTCAGCACCTTCAATGTTAAGTTGGAATATTTTTCAATGTCTGTGCCAGGAACGTATTTCATTAGGGCAATGGGAAGTGGGTCTCCTGTGGTTAAACTTAGCGAAAAGCAATTTATCACTAGTCATTTAGAAGAAAAGAGTTTCTTCCTCATTATGCTTGCCTTCGAGAATATCGATCAACAGGACATCATAGCCTGGGTAAAGTCAGATTGGGTATATATGTAGCCAAACAAAACAATGGTTATGAATAGTTTACCTTCCGCTGCATACAAATCGGAGAGAATCAAATTGTGAGAAGCAAGCCCGAAAGCGTCTGGAAGAAATAGCAGTGTGCCTTTGCTGGTCTCCATACGAGTATTTACTTTATAGACGTTCAAATTGTACATTCCGATGAATGATCCTTTAAGCTTGTACTTTTCTGTTGTAAATATCAGTGGACAGGATGAAAACTATGACTATTTGAGTTTGAGGTAATAACGAACCGTCCCCTGGTACTCCCCTGCAGCAGTCTGGCGTGAACATTTCCGCCAATTTTGAGAATGGTTAACTTCAGAGTAAGTTGAATAGTTGAGAGTTTCCAAGGGAAATCTATTCGCATCAGCAGATTAGTATTAAAGATTTACAAGGATCGTAAATTCCTTAGAGTATGTATTTCTCTTTCACTCACAGCCTAGACCTAACGGCCACTTACAGTCCAATGTAACGTGGAAACTCTTGCTATCATGAATTTAATAAACTGCCATCGGAGAAAGAAATACGATTGCAGAGGCAAACGATAGAAAATTTGCCCAGTCGTGTGGCAGGTGAGGGAAAACAGGGGTTCTGGTTTCGGTAATAGTGGCAGTGGGCATCTCAGGTAGTGTGGGTTCTAGACACGTAGAGGCGTGGCACTTGTTGGTACACAAAGATGCATAATACTTTAGAAAATATATTACTAATATAGTAAGATGTCTCAAAGTAATAGAAGAAGCCAGAGAATGGTTGTAACACAGGGCTACCTAGTATCCATGACTTTTATATTGGGTAAGTATATATCTATTGCGTTTATAGTGTTCACTAAGTAAAATATTAGTAATACTACATAAGTTAACTTAACTTACTCTTCACCGTTTAAGTTATATTAAGCTTATTATGTTACTAAATCAGTAGTACTGCATTTCTCTTAGCTACTTTATTAAGTCACCCCTAACTACATCACATTTTCCATGAGGTGTACAGCAGAGTTTTGACTAAATCGCCGTAGCCTCTTACCAAAGAAATATATTGGGATACCAAGGAGACAAGCCCCTGCATTCGTTGCGAACAACACAAGGACAGCATTTGCCGGGGTCAAGTCCTGTACCCAGTATGCCATACTGAATCCAACTGTATTCTTGAAGACTGTGCAGATCACCAAAATTTCGCCACTAATTGGCTTGTAACAGTCGACAGCATACGCAACCGCAATTGTGGGAAGCGCAATGACCTGCAATCCAATGCAGGTATAGCCAAAGGCTACAATTGCCTGCCAGGGCCATTGATTATGGTAGCCAAGTATAATGACAATGCATCCTAGGACCATTACCGCAAAATATGGTACCATTGCCCATAGTCGCATCTCAGGTTCGCGAAGATCGTTGTTCCGGACCGTCAGTCTTTTGGCAACCCAATCTGATAGTGGACCGGCCGTAATCAACCCAATCATGCCGCCGACCACGAAGGCAAAATTCACAAACCCAACCTCCCCTGGAGTGAAGTGATACGGCGGTGCCGCAAAAACAGGTGACTGGGTGAGATTCATCGCTAGAAGTGTATTTGCTGACGCCTCCACAACAAACACTGTCCAGGCTATTATTGGAAAGCCGAGAATATAGACAGGAGTAACAATATCCCTTAGCAGAGAGGAGACTGCATTGGGATATGGCTTTTGGATCAAATACCACTGCCGTCTCCCAGGTCTTCCATTTCCGAGTGCCATCTTAACATTTGACGAGTGCTCGATAACTGCAGATGTGACTCCCAAGTCCTGGCCTTTGGCATCCGCAGATGAATTTTGGTCCTCTGTGCTGTCAGGACTGCTCATCTTCCTATGGTATTTTGTTTCGGGAAAGAAGAAGAGCACACTGAAAAAGTTCAAAGAAGAGACTCCTGTACAAAGCCAGAAGAAGCTACGCCACCCTAGGGCTTGGGCCATATTGCCTGCAATAATGGGTCCGACAAAGCAGCCAAGAAAATATGCGGCAAAGTACACACCCATCCACTGTCCACGCTCATGGAGGAAGAAGATATCGGCAATGACTTGAACCATAACAGTCTCGTTTGCAGCTGCGCCTATGGCATTGAACACTCTGGCTCCAAGGAAGCTCCCTACCCCTCTGGCTAACGCCAGCCAGATATTTCCACCGATAACTATAGCCGCCGTAATGAGGCACGTAGCTCGTCGGCCGAAGATATTTGAGAATGGGACCAATATAAAGTTCATATATCCTAATGTGATGACAGCCACGCCTAAGAATAAAGAGACAGTTCCCTCATCTGTATGAAACTCCGCTAAGAAGATTGGTGTAACTGGAGCAATGGAGAGCGTTGGTAAAATGGAGAAAAGAACGTAGAGAGCTTGAACGATGACAGTAACGATCTTTCGAGGGAAACTCCAGTTCAGTGGGTCTTCGAGGTCGTCTGATGGTTTAGGCACTAGGACTTGGTGCAAATCTGAAAACTCATCAATCCGATTATTCGTAGCATCTCGCATAAGCTCGGTGCCGGGAGGCATGTCTGGTTCATTCGCCATTCTAGGGTGTGGGTATACAACTGTGGTGTTCATACGGAGTATAGGTACTTGTATATGTTGAAGTATATGTCAATTTGTGTTGGGGCAGTATATCTTAAAAACTTCGTCCCTCTGTCCGATGAAATAGGTTTTGAAGCAGGTGTCAAAGAACTTATTTTCCTTCTCTCCTCATCCAATAGTTAAAGCATTATAATTTACCTTGCATTCCTGGTCAGCCTACTCCATTTTCCCCGCATTGCCAACCGTGCCGTGAAATCGCCGGCAAAGATACCTAGCTGCCAATAAAACAACACTAATGCGCTTTGGACCCTCGCCTCCATCGGAAAAAGTGGCAGGGAGTCCTAATCTCGGATATGATGGCGATTCTAGATGCCACGAAAACCGGAGCTACGGTATCGAACTCTAGACTACTGTGAGGGTCTAAATGCATTACAATTTTTGCTTCTCTGTGGCCGACTATAGTCTGGAGATATACAAAACATCCTGGGAGATATATGACTTGCCAAATCATATGAACCTCGGCTCCCTTGGCAAATATATCCATCATGCCGATCCAACATGCTGTCGCATGGACTCGCCTAGTCCGCTACGTGCCTGAAGGGGGCGATGGAATTCGATATGGTGAACCCATATTGTCAAACTCGACAGAGGACATTGTCAGTCTGGCGGAAACTTCACGACTTCAGGTCAAAGTTTGCGATGGCAACGATCCATTCACTGCAAAACCTACCGAACGGGTAGAGACTGTGAAAAAGCTCCTGGGTCCTCTCGACCAGAAAGAAGTTGCTATCATTCGCTGCATTGGACTTAACTATAAAACTCATAGTACTACGTTGAATCTCACACCTCTCAAGAAACAGGCTAACATTTTACTTAGTTCTCGAAACAGGTCGCCCATTGCCAACTTTTCCGACAATTTTTTTCAAGCCCTCGACTGCTGTTGCAGGCCCCGAAGAGGATATCTCCATTCCTAAAATTGCTCAGCAGCAGTGTGATTATGAAGGAGAGCTGACAATAGTCATTAGACAAGATGCCAAAAACGTGTCTGAGGCCGATGCGCTGGATTATGTTGCAGGATACACAGTGGGAAACGATGTATCCGCTCGAGACTGGCAGCGCGAGGTAGATAAGGCTGGGCCAATACCGCAGTGGAGTTTCAGTAAATCATTCGATAAATACGCACCAATTGGTCCGTGTCTGGTTTCGACAAGATTGTTGGGTGATGCAAGTAACTTGACTTTGAAGACTTTTGTAAATGGTGAGATGCGACAGGACACCAACACATCGGACTTGTGCTTTGGAGTTCGCAAGTTGGTGGCTTTCTGCAGCCAAGGCCAAACTCTCCAAAAAGGGTCTTTAATCATGACAGGCACAGCTGGTGGTGTTGGATTGTTCATGAAGCCGCCGAAATTTCTTAGACATGGGGATGTAGTCTGCATAGAGATTGACCAGATTGGAAAGGTGCGCAATCGCATAGTCTTCGAGTAGTCTCTCACATTCTTAAATTGAACTTTTCAATAAGGTGCACACAGAGAATCGAACCAGGTTTAGATATACGAAGTCCTTTGAGATGATGCTGGAGCTTGGAGAGGGATTGAGCTTCGGGTGTGCCCCTTGACCGTGAATCCTCTACTCTGTATTCTGTACACTACCGACATCCGATACCTGGAGCAACGGCAGCGGAGATTTTGCCATGTGCATTACAGTCTCCGGAAACCAGGAAACCCAGCCTCTTGTAATAACATGAAATAACCGATGGAAGCATTCCATGAGGATCTGGGAATTTTCTCGGAAGATGACAATATCAGGGCCCAGGAATTCCGTCGAGGCTGCTGGCATTTTGAGCATTCCTCGCTGCGCATCTGTGTGGGCACCTGCATAGGCCCATACAACTTTGCTGGCACAATGAAGAGCTATAAGACAGAGAATGTTAAACCGGGCGCGGCTTCCGCCCCGCCAAGTGGATTCACTCGACACCAAAACCCATATTGCGCAAGCGTGTTGCAATGCCCTATCGGCAGACATTGTTTTTGACCATTGCCATACACGGTCAAGTGCATCCTCTTTTTCATCTGTCGGAAAGTCGCCGTACTCAATAGTTAATAAATCGAGAGTGTGAAGGTCAGCCCGTAGTCGGAGAAACCCAAGGTGATAGAGGAGGCGACTGTTTAGGAGGTTGAATCGACTGCCTTCAAGTTGACTCCTTGACTGATTGCCAACAAAAGAGGATTTCCAGTCCCGGAGAAAGAGCATCATTCTGTTGTAATCGAGTCGCAGGTCGGCCATCTTACGAGGAAAACAGTCCAAGTGGTCGTGCGTAGGTACTTCAACTGGAGATACAGAAGTGCTTACTGACTTCCAGTCTTCAACGACGCCGTGCCGGGGCTGTCTCCTTGGGGAACGGGTAAACAATTCACTATCCGGGTTATCATCGAGAACTGAGACATGTTCTGCGTTTAGCTGTCCCATTGTACGAGAAAACAGCTCAGGATCATGAGAGAATCGCCATATTGATTCCTGGGCACCGTAGAGTACTAATTCTCTGTGAGAAACTTCCAAATCAGGCATTACCTCTGACCTGTCCATCGCTATGCGAACTAGATCGGAGTATATCAAACTAGTATGACCCCTTGCCTTCAATGACGCTCGCTGCTCCTCAATACTGCCCATCCAGAGTTTATCTGGGCATGGCAAATCAAGATTAATCTCTTCAGCAGAGACTAGCAGAGGAGAGTTTAGTAAGGCAGACACAAACGATTCGGCCCGGAAACTGCCAAAAGCCACCCGAATTGTTCCCTCGTGATGACTCCATTGCTCTAGTGTTGGGGCCACAGAGTTATACTTTGAAAATGCTCGGCCACTAAAAATCCCCATTGTACGAGCCTGAAGTACAATCATTGCTCCAATCCTTTGCGCTATGGGCAATGCCGATCTCGGTCCAAAATAAAGCGTGGATATTTCGGTTAACAGCAATGATTGCAAACATTCTAGTGAATATCGTGATTGCTGGTGAAGAAGAGGAGTTGTTAATACTGCCATACGAAGGGTTTCGTGGATCATCAGACCTAATTGGCTGCATCTGGCGCCTGAGTACATGGCACCAATCGATGCTATGGTCAGATAAAGAGCTGGAAGAGTGCAATCCATGTCAAAGCCTTTCGGTCGTATTAAAGGCCAAAGTGGGTTGAAATGTGCCATAAATTGTCCACAGAAATGATGGAGCAGGTGGGGACTGCTTGACTGGCTAAGGATACTCTCAGCTTCAGGCATAGATCTTTGTATTCTGCTTGAGAATTCCCTTGACCACTCCTTGTGGGGTGTAAATGGGCCAGACGCCGTAATATTCTGGATTGCAAATTCCACCATCTCCTTGACAAGATCCTGAAGTGTGTAATTGGTACCTGGTGCGTCCGTGGCTTGCACTCTTGGGTCATTCTCTGCTGTAGTTTGGGATGAATACCGCAGATTTTCTGAATCTCCACTCCCCACACGGCTCCTGTCCAGTGAACTTATGGGCGTATACCCGGTAGATCCTATATTGAAGTTGGAAAAGTCTGTCGCAAATGTCAGAGAGCCGTCGCCATCTGGAGGTAAGTCGCTTAATAGTAGCACAGGGTCCTTAGAGGGTTGTGCTATCCCAGTCGAACTGTCGTCAAATTCGAAGATGGCGTTGTCGACACTATTCAATAGAATGGAATTGTTTGCATAGAGATCCATATCTGCTATGAAGTTATCGTTTAGAAATAAGTCGACAGATGGCCAGGCCAAGAAGCCTTCTTGGCCCCAAATGAGAGGGTTTACGGTGTTCGTCATTGTAATATCCGCGGCGTCCGACTCATCGCTATGTCGCTGATCGCTAAACATCGTGTTTCTTCCCTCATTACAGGAGTTTTGTTTAGTTGGATCCAATGCGGTAAATTCGTCAACTATTGAAACCTGGGCCATATTTGTCGCAGTCTGCGGGCTCTTAGACGGTGATGCATCAAAATCGGGAGGAGTGCCTCGATTATGACTTCCGTTAGCTGTTTGTTGATGCTGAGTTGGTAATTCTGGAAGTGTGGGCTCAGACACAGAGATTGTCCTGGTGGAGCAACCATCTTTTCCAGTACCGCTATATATACAGATCTGGCTCGCTTTCACACATCGCGCACAAGGCGTCTTGGAGTCACATCTAACTTTAGATACTCTGCACCGCTCGCAGGCTCGCACGCCTCGTATTCGCCCCGTGTGATGGAGGTCAAGATGTCTCTGCAGAATATCCCGACGGTGAAAATTCCTGGAACATTCTAAACAGACGTGCTGTTGATTATCCTGATGATTATGGCTATGGCGCGTCAACGAGTCCTTCTTCTTATATGACTTGCAACAAGTCTTGCACTGAAACTGCTTGGGCTGGGACGAGCTTTCGGGTGACATGAGACTGTGCGATAATGGTAAAGCTGGAAGGCATCACTTTTTGAACACATTGTGTGTAACTCTTGAATGGTAGGAGGGGATGTCAGATGTCGCGTATCCTGCGAAAGCGGGGGAGGCGTTAGTCGCAGACCTGATTGGTGCAGACTTGTGCCGCAAAGGCACATCTGGCACGCTGAACGCCTTGTTGAAGGTGGAAATCAACATTTCAAAGATTCTCAAGACGCATCTACTCTTCAAGTGAGGAGTGACGCAACCAAGACTTTACCGTGCTAGTGTCAAGTGATGTTAGAGAACAGTTTGTGCCATTTCGAGGAAACATATGCTCTCTTAGCCAGCGGCAAGTGGCAAGGGGCAGCGCGAGATAGGAGCCATCCCCTCAAATAGGCCGATCACCTGTGATTGGAGAGTTCTCCACGTAAAGATACAGTAGCATTGCTGTTCGTTAGCGGCACGTAGTCCCTTGCCTTAGTGTGACAGTGATTGCAATGCTGTGGGGTAAACTCCAAACCCGCAATGTATTAGGCAAGGAGGCTGTGGCTGTGCTTGAGATGGATGTCGGCAAAAGTGGCAGTTTGTTGGCAGGGTGCGCTGGTGCCAAATAATGCCGTGTCCGATGGCAGCCGTCGTTGAATCCCTGTGAAGACATGTGCTGCTGAACATACGAAACATTCTATCGGCTGTGAAGAGTGAAGTGACCTTGCCATAGCTAGAGTGCTGGTGGACTTCATGCCACCTAGCATTTTGCTTAGATGTTCCGGGGGCGTATCTAAACTTAGGTTACTGGACATTTCCATGTCTCGGAATAATAAATAAGGCCGGTATACCAAGGTGAAAGTATAGTTTTTCCAATCATCCCTTCGCAGTAGGACTGTACGTCCGCACTGGGTTTTATACATCACCACTATGACATCCAACTCGTCCATTGATGGTGATAAGCCGGAAGCCATGCTTCGAGAGACTTATAACAATGTCGATATCGTGATCATAGGCGCTGGAATTTCAGGCAAGAATAAATTCAACCCCGGTTTGATTCGAATATTCCTTTTAACGGCAGCCCTTTTCTTCCAGGAATGTGTGCCGCAATTGAATATTTGAAAACACATGAGAATGCTAAACTGATGATCTTTGAAAAGGGAGCTGGATTTGGTGGAACATGGTAAGTATCACCCTAGTTTAAACTATATTAAGGCTCTTAACAATGTCTCACAACGAATTCTAGGCGTGATAATATATATCCGGGCTGCTGTTGTGACGGTACATTAACAAATCTTCGTTATGCTCAGAAATTGTTCGCTCATGTTTTATAGTGTTCAGCAATTTATATAGCTTTTCATTCGAACAAAATCCGGATTGGACACGTCTCTATCCTACGCAAGACGAGATCTTAGTGCGAGCATATCCCTAGACATAAAAGAGCATTATTTAGCTAACGGATCTCAGACATACTTGACTTCGGTAGCCCATAAGCACCGACTTTACAAATATGCTCGGTTCAATACCACTGTCGATGAGGCAAGATGGAACGAAGAAGAAAGAATATGGGAGATCCATGTTGTTGTTAACGGAGGCAAAGATGCTGAATATGGTGGCGAATACACAGTCACCTCGAATTTTCTTATCTCTGGTGTTGGACAGCTAAATATACCAAAATATCCTCATATCACCGGCTTGAATTCTTTTAAAGGAAAGACCATGCACTCGGCCAGATGGGATTGGAACTATCCGCTGGCGGGGAAGAAAGTAGCAATTATTGGCACTGGTATGTCCTCGTACAGAGAGTGGGAAATGCAGCTAACTATTCCCAGGAGCTACCGCTGCTCAGATCGTGCCGAAAGTAGCCAAGGTAGCTAGCCAGCTGACTGTACTTCAGCGGACCCCCGCCTGGGTGATTCCACGCCACGATGCTGTTATTCCGGACTGGAGAAAGCTACTTATCAGGCACGTCCAACCCGCCAGACAGTGGTTCCGCGCCGAGTCAATGAAAGTGAGGGAGAGTTTCCACGAAGCCGTCACTCAAGCAAATTCTACTAAAGCCAATGAAATGCGAGTAATTTCTCTTTCGCATCTGCGCAAACAACTCCCAGACCGGCCGGATCTCTGGGAGAAATTTACTCCCAAGTATAGGTATGCCGCCTCCCATATTCTAGGAACCTATAACCGGTAGTGCATGAATCTTATTATATTTTTAGCGCAGGATGCAAACGAAGCGTTCTCTCAGATGATTATTATCCAACATTTCTTCAGGATAATGTAATTCTTGAGACACGCCCCATTGAGAGAATCACCGAAACAGGCATTCTCGTCCTGGGAGAGGAGTCTGAAACAAGGTTTGATCTAATCATTTTTGCAACGGGCTTCGATACTTTTGTAAGTGATCCTATCCTGCAAGGTAATATTTCCTCTTCTGACGTTCATTTCAGGATTACATGCAACCTCTACAAGTTTTCGGACGCAAAGGAAAATCCTTGTCAGAAATTTGGAACGGCCTTCCGAGGGCGTATAAAGGCGTTACCGTTGAAGGCATTCCAAACTTTGGGATGCTCTACGGTCCTAATAGCAATTTGACTCACAACTCCCTCATCCTAGTTATCGAGGCCCAGTCTCGATATATAAACAAGCTTGCTAATGCAGTCCTTGATTCCAAAGCCCGGGGCAAACCTCTCTTATTGACTCCAAAGCCTGAGGTGGTACAAAGTTATAACTCCAATCTTCAGACAGTATTGAATAAGACTTCGTTTGCAGACCCTAATTGCAACAGCTGGTGGAAAAATTCTGAAGGCGTCATTACTAATAACTGGCCTGGCACGGCAGTGGAGTATCAAAATCTTCTTGCAGATATCTTCTGGGATGATTATGATGTAGAAGAAGGAAATGGCAGAGAGAGTTCTGTTCTACACCGTCGAGGAATTGCTCAAGCTGAGAAAGTCAACCAACAGACACGTCTAGGCAATTCATGGTTCACATCGACCGGCATGATGAACTGGTTATGTTTGGGCTGGCTCTTAACATTGCGTAACTCACGGAAGGCAGAATCAGCATGAGTGTTTGGCAATTTAACAGGGAGAGTGGGGGTTGGGGGGTTGTGATAATATTCTGAGTTGTACAATGATTGCAGCTGAAGTGGTTTACACAAGATTCCAGATTCTCAGCTATGATTCTTGCATTGTCCTGAGCTAGGGAGCTGCTCTTCTCAAAATATTGGCTTGTGAATTGCAAATTTAGTAGTCTCTGTATACATACTAACCTTATTGTCTGTATCATCTACTGTCCCACTTTGGCTGTTCTCTCAGAAACATAGATGGAGACACAATATAATCACCCTTCCTCGCCCTGCTTACCCTTGCCTCACTCACTCTTTACATACAGTCTCCACTACCTTACCTCTACTCACTACCCCATAGTAGCTTAAAATACTTGGTTACCTTCTATATAGTGTCAGATAATATAGAACCTATTTTCAGAAACTAGAGGTGTAAGAGGGAATAGCGTGGCTGATACTGTATAACAGATTATCAACTAAGCAGAAGAACAAGCAATATAGAGAAAGATTTAAGTAAGATTTACAGGCTCTTTGAAGACTCTCTAAAAGACAAATGTGCTAAAAACTAGCAAATTCCTCTTGATTAAATAATAGTATCTACAGAAGCTAATCTTTAAAAGCGCCAGCGACTTAACTACAACGACGCTACAACGGACCTTAATCTTGATGTTCTTGAGGTCTTATTTGTACGATTCACATCTGCTTGTAACTAATTCCTACGCTCGTCGATCGTGCCTTCTTCGGCCTACTTTAACATAGACATTGAGATATAGCCGCCAGATTCTCAACCTACTATTACGGAGGAGGTTAAGCGCCAATACTACGTTAAAAAGGGCATCAAGCAGCAAAGGCTATATACTGCCTAGTTTAAGATTCACATTAGTTAAATATGTAGACTTCTACTAACAACAAACCTGTTATAGGAGTCACTGTAACCTACACGGCAAAGGATAGCGTGCTTGAGACTACTGCTCTTGCTCTAAAGGAGGTTATTGGTGTTTATGAATGCAAAAACCTAGCATCTGTCTTGATGGAAGTTATTAAGGAGTAGGGAATCGCATCTTAGCTCGGCTTCTTTGTACTAGATAATGTGGCCTAGAAATTAAGGTAAATAATATATTGACTAGGGCTTCAAGCACATATGTCACGATGTCTCAGAAGCAGTGGCAATATACGCAATAGCATACGACTGTATAGTCGTAATGGCTTACGCATGTTGCCACATAAGCAGGCATATAATAAGCGTTGTGTTCTGTAGTCTAAACCCCTCAGTTGTCTCTGCATCACTCAATAGCTAATATAACTGAGTTTCACCTTGATTCCTGACTACAACCTGTGCACCTATATTGCCTCTGTTCAAGATAATATAAGCAAATGAGGTATTAAATTAAAAAGATAAAAGCTATATTTCTAACTGCCATCTATTAGTGATTCTAGCCTTTTAGACAAGACTAACATCATTATGTACATGCTTAAGGTCGACATTAGATAATTCAAAGATTTGCTTTTCATCCTCTGTAAAATCAGGCTGCTTGTCTTCACCATCAACAATTCCTAGATACCAGGTCGCATCGCGACTATCCAAATCACGCATCGAAAACCCGTTGCCCATAAATCGAAACCTATTGTCGGAGTCGTATGTGATGACGAAATCTTCATAGCGTGGCTCCATGAGCTGGATCATATGTGCCCGAGAGCCAGGATAAAGACGTGGAAGCCCATCAATAGTTCCATTCTTAAACCAGCTCCTGCACTTCTCATTCCAAACTGTTCTCTTTAAGAGCAAATCGGCGTGCTCGCGAAACTCGTGTGTTACGTCAGCTTTTGGTGCTATGGATGTAATTCCTTCCAACTGGCACTTCTCAATTATCTTTAGAATGTATCGACATCCATGCTCGATAGGTGGCAAGAGTGATCTGTCAGAAGCGCTGTAAGGGCCCAGAGAAGTGAAGTAATTGGGAAAGTCTGGAATCATCATCGAAAAGTAGGCAACTGGATCAACTTTCCAGCCTTGTCGTAGGTCCTGTCCATTTGCCACTACCGGAAATCTAGGGACAAAAGAGGTGTCGAAACCCCTCGCCAATATAATTACATCAACTTCGTGTTCCTTTCCCTCGTTGTTGATGAAACCTGTTGGAGTGATTTCTTGAACTTCTTCGGTATAAGTGGTAACGTTTGGTGAAACCAGCGCCTCCAAATATCCTTTCCCAGGAGTTGGTCGGCGACATCCAATGCCAAAGTTTGTAAGAATCATCTTCTTGATAAGATCAGGACGGCTCTTCAATTTCTCCTCCATTTGTCTCCGAGAGAATTCAATAGCTTGATTCGCTCCCGGTGAGTTTGTTAGGTGGAAGTTGAACCGTTTCCCAAGTTCATCATCAAGCATTTTGATGTATCGAAGATGAGCCACTGGATCCGATGCGAACTTTTGCTTCGGCTCCTCACACTACTTAAAATTTGCACCGTCGGGGCCAGCGAACTTGGAAGCAAATCCGCCACTAATCCACATTGGTGACCTTACCCAGGTAAAGAGGTGCTTAACTGTTGGTTGAAGTTTTGTAACAATTTGAACACCAGTTGATCCTGCACCAAATATAGCCACTCTCTTGCCTTCTGTTTCGATGCTCTGATCATAAGCAGCAGAGTTGGCCATTTTGCCCTCGAAGGAGTGCAGGCCCTTTATGTTGGGTCATTTCCAATTATTCAGGAGGCCACAACCGTTGACGAGGAAATCGCATGTGTCCGTGAACTTGGTGCCATCTGCTTGTTGCAGCTCCACAGTCCATTTTGCCGTTGCGGAGTCCCATTTAGCATCAACAACTGTATGTCGCACCTTAACGTACTTCCGGAGCCCGTATTTGTCTGCTACATCCTGAAAATATTGAAGAATCTCCTTGCCATCGGCATAGTAATGAGACCAAAAAGGATTCAAAGCCCACATAAACTGATAAATGTGGGCAGGAATATCACAAGCGCAACCAGGATATACGTTCTCCCACCAGGTCCCAGCAATGTCATCATTCTTCTCATATACCTGCAGGTCGAGCTTCGATAAGTTCCCAGCAAACTTTACAAAACAAAGTCCTGTCGCTCCAGCTCCAATAACAACAACACGCTTAGCATTATGAATCTCATAAGGTTGCTCAAGGATCTCGTAACCTGTCTTATTGACCCCTTGTCCAGCCGAGCGTCTCTGCGGTCGCGGCCGAATTCATTCTGGGGTCGTCCACTGAGGGCGACATTATCAATGGATATCTCTGGGACGCTTTATCAACTTATTATGGTTGCCACTGGACGACTGGACACAGAATATTGTGAAAATGGCTACTGGGGATTGAGAAGTTTGAAAGTACCTAGAAAGAAAGTCGATCAGTTCAATCCAGATATGTTTGAACTGGAGTTCCAGGATGAACTTATGTTCGGATGAGTGGTTTCTTGAGCACTCTGCTCCCCACTTCAAATTTTGATCCGGATATAGTGTATAGAGCCTCGATAGGAAGGGCAGAACGGAAGCGGAATTGCCGTCGGCGGAAAGATTATGGAGAAATTGCCGGGGGGGTCTCGAGTATGCCTCACCAAATAGTTCTACAGTAGCGATCAGTGAGGTTTCGTGGTTTCCACCTATTTTCACAATTTCGGATACTTGTTAAGTCCGAGCCAATAACAGGTATTCCTATCCATTGATTAATCGTGCGATAGGTTGAACCATTTACAAATAGCCTGATTTACTCTGTCGTTAGCCAGCTCCAGCGCATCTGCTCATTGTTTCCTAGCGGCAGTAATCAAGTCTCGCAATTTATCTTCGAGAATAAAGCTTTGAGAGAAGCAAATTTATATTACTTGTTTTATATGTATAGTACTTGTAGATTCAAAATGGCTTAGTCTACCTCTCATTCTGGGACTAGTTGACTATCGGGGTCCGCCTAAGTTCATTGTATGACGATGCCTTCACTCTTCAGTGTATAGCATAATCTGGTAAGCATTAACTCGCAGCAACTGATGCTAAGTATGCATTTGACTACTAAGTGAGAATGGCTGAAAATTGTGATATGAATGCCGAGCCTAAATAAATTGTGGCTTTGGAGGAAACTATTTACAATTGATAGAGAATCAGAGGACCTGTAGGTTAGCATTGCATAATCCTGCATTTACAATAGTACCCACTCCCCTCCAGCTATGTTCCCGCCCATTCCGCCAGTTCCACTAGGAATTTGAGCAATATTGCGGAAGAAGCTTCAACCCGCTGTGCCCGCGTACAGTAATGTTACCCCACCAAATTCTCCAAACTACATCCCATAAGCCATTTTCTTGTTTCTGCAGATGGGAAAACGTCTTCACCAACTCCGCTTTGCAAGACGGTAGTTAAAAGCTGGTAAATAAGCCTTTAGAAGCTGTAGGTACTCCGCCGTGAAGCCCTTCACAAGTTCCCCTATTGCCGGAATCATTCCCAAGCTCCCAACACCATGGCCCTGAGTCCCAAGATCGTTAAGATTGGAAGCATTTTTCTGGCGCTGATCAGCCACTATGCCTTCAATCGACGGGAGCCTTTGGTGTCAGAATTCTCGGCGTGGCTTGCCTTTCTTCAGCTTTTCCTGACTTCACTCTGGCAAACACAACCTCATCTCAAAGAGAAATCGCTAGCGCCATTACTAGTACTCTGTAATCTGTATTATCTTGCTACTCTGGTGTCGAGCATCGCCGTATACAGATTATTTTTCCACCCACTCCGTAAATATCCCGGACCCGTTTTGGGAAAGCTCAGCAAGTTTTACTTCTCATATATTGGACTTGTGAGAGGAGGGACGCATCTCTGGCTGGAAGAACTACATCAGAGGCATGGGAAAATCGTACGATATGGTCCAAATGAGCTTTCATTTATCGACCCCGACGACGCAATGTTCATCCAAGGAGGCCAATCTTTCAAGCTATTCAGAGGGCCATGGTACGACGGCAATCCTTCGAGAAAGGGATTTCATACGCTAGTTATGGCCAGCACGCGAAACGTTGAAAATCATAAATTTCGACGTCGAATTTGGGAAAAAGCGTTCACTCATGAAGCGTTGAGGTCTTACGAACCCAAGATCATGCAAATGGTTGACAATCTGGTCGGGCACTGCGAAAAGAGCGCCAGCAATTTGGTTGATATCAGTCGTAGCATTGACCACTTTGCTTTCGATGCGATGGGTTACTTGAGTTTTGGTCAGGATTTTGGGATGGTATCTGGGACGAGCAGCGGCGCTTCTCAGGAATGGGCGCAGAAATTGGGAGACTATATGCGGACAGCATCCCTCATACGTCCCATACCATGGTTTAAAAACCTCTACAACATTCTCCCTATAGATTCCAAAGGAAAAAGTGGGGGACGGCGGTTCGTCGATATGACTATGAGCCGTTTCGAAGATCGATATATTAGAGGTTCAGAAGCTGGTGCTGACATCTTTCACTATCTTCTTCAGCCTGATCCGAAGACAGGGATGGCACTGAGCAAATTCCAGGTCGCTGAAGAGTCTGTCATCATTGTGACGGCAGGAAGTGACACTACTAGTATCACTATGACGTTCGCTTTATATTATCTTTTGAAAACCCCAGAAGCCTATGCAAGACTTGTTGAGGAGGTGGATTTAATTTGGGATGGGCGTACTTCTCTGGAAGGAAGAATGTTAGGGCCGTCGCAGGCGCCATATCTCAACGCGGTCATCAACGAATCTCTTCGTATTGCTCATCCGGATCCAAATGGAAACCAGTAAGTATATTCTACAAAAAAACAATACTTTTATTATAACCGCATGTCCCACGGCTTGAGAACCTTTTAACTTTCCTGCACCTAACCGATCAATTACTAAATTGAGATCTATTGCAGGAGATCAACACCCAAAGGAGGTTACATGATAAACGGCAAATACATTCCCGAGCTCACCCAGTTGAGTGTCCATAAATGGAGTATGCAACGTGACGAAAGCAGTTTCACAAAAGCCCACGAATTCATTCCGGAACGATGGATTTCCGACGAAGAAAGATCTCGCTTCGAGATAACAAATCATAATGTGAGAGCATGGATTGGGTTCGGCGGTGGGCTGTACGGCTGTGTTGGAAAACCGCTTGCTTTGGTTGAGATGCGTCTTTTCATTGTGGGATTCCTGAGGCGTCTGGACATTGCACCTTGTCCCAACTATGATCTCTCCCGTTTTCCCAGAGAAACAACTTCAACCCTCACACTTGTGAAACCTTCTCTTCCGATACTTGTCAGGAAACGCACTCTGTGAATTTAAGTGGCTTAGCGACAGAGTGACATATATCATTGTTGCGAGGGGAAAGTTCTGGAGGGCATCGCGTGACAGTGGTAATGTAATAAGGTAAAGTGCTTTGATTTCCCTAATCTAAGGTGCCATCAACCGCCACTTATATAGACCACTTTTGAGAGGTAATCGCATGCGAATAATCAGGTAAAATGTCACAAAACAATGAGAGCTTTAAGGAGTGATTTCAAAGAGTCAGGGGAAGGAGTGACTCCTGAATAAGGGGTCCTCTTGCATATAGAAAAGTGATGCTACGAAGGCCAAGTTTTAAAGTATTCAGTGGTGGTCATAATATTTTGCTCTCGTGACACAACCATAACAGTCAACTTCTATAGTAAACAATTTCCTTTTCTTTACTAACAGTGCCGAAATACCCTTATATTGATGATGCCTCAAAGGAGGCCTTTCTCAGTCACCTTGATAATAGAGACACTATTCCTAGAGCTGCCAAAATGATCAAACTAAATGTTAAGACAGCATACTTAATCAAAGATCAATCAGATCGCATTTAAGTCTATTGTAACAATAATAATCTATCTCCTCTTTCTCTACACCATTATACAGTTCTTGTATCAAAGTCGGGGTGACCATATATCCTTTCCTAAATACAAGGGAACCAATTAAAGAATGCCTGTGAGCAGGACCAATAGCATTATGAGATGTTCTAATTTGAAGTTCCATAAGAGCTCCAGATTAAGGCCAATTGTACAATAATTCAGAGAGAAATGAAAACACGTTGCCTAAATAGGATAAGGCTTACAAAAAAACTTGCCTTAACAGAGATACAATGCGCACAATGATACGAGATTATATTATTACAACAGAACTGGATATTGGAGGATTAAAAGCAAGTGGGTTTTACAGATAAGGCTATAATTCTTGTAGAAGAGCATTGTGGCAGGCGCAAGATATCTCAGATACTAAAAGAATAACACAATAAAGATAGCATTAAAATACAATATAATAATTATAATAAAGCCATGTTTTGGGGCTGGCTCTTATACGATCACAAAGGTCCTTGCTATGTTTACTATAACGAGATTATTGCAGAGCACTTATTCTATCAGGAAATTATGGAGAGATATAATACAGTCCTCTTACTACACAAAGAGGCTAAATGGGCTTGCCTACAAGCTGCAGATATACTAAAGTGGCAGCAAATTAGTAAGAAAAAGTCTAGCAAGCCTGCAATCTAGGAAGTGTTCTAGAAAAAGCATATAATAAAGCAAGATATAGGAGAAGTAGAATTGATTTTATGAGATATCAATAAGAGGTAGTAATACTATTAATTATTCTTTTTATGTATAAGCTTAATGGCCTTATTAATCAACCTCCCGTTGTGCTTTAATAAAACAATGCGCTGTTATATGCAAGTCAGTATATAAATCTTTTACTTGAGCAGCAATATTATATTATTCGCAAGCACTTTAGTAATTCTTCTAATATGAGTGCAATTGAGCAAGCTTAGATGCCAATGAGAATTAAGATCATAAATGCGTAGAATTGTCCTTATACTCTTGAGTGGACAAAAAGGGCCTAGTACGCAGAGTGGGAGGCTATAGAACAGGATACAATTAGGGAATGGGTATACAGACAAATGGAAATAAACCAGATGATATTAGATCATAAGGGCGGCAATGAATTTTATGGTTAAAGCATTAGAAACAGGTACAATTCCTACTATAATTAATGTTATTGTGGTATTGATTTTTGGTGGTATTATGTTCGTAGTGATGATGCTTAGTAATGAAGGAAAGTGGAACTGTCAGGTTTACGAGCAATGCAGCGCTAAACTTAATACGGCTACAACTACAACGTATCGGTAATATCCTCTACAGGTTATACTGGCAGAACAATGAACCGTAAAAGGGCACGTAAATAGGGCTGTAAAGGGTGTATAAGTGCTTCGATTAATTAAGGATATAACCCTCTGGCTTAGGGGTTTATATGCTTCTAGGGTTGGGCTTCAATCCACCGGATTGGGTATCAATTATATAAGCAAACTCTGACAGGAACACCAGGAAGCTGTAGACATGTGACCCATCGTAACAATCATATATGCTTATTAGCTTAGAAAATCTCAATATCATTCTTGCTAAAGAGGACCACGATAGTATGCGGCATGCTATATAAAACTCTTTCTATAAGAGTCTGTGGTGTTGTTGTTATCTACCAACCTGACCTGCCTCCATTCACTGAAAGTGTTATGCCCGCCACAAAAGATGATCTGCCGCTACAGAGCCAGATTAGAGCCTCAGCCAACTCTTCGGGATATCCAATCCTCCCCAGCCCCGTATTGATCGACAAATCTGCAATGGCCTCAGAGGTGAGATTGCTGAGAGGGGTGTCCACCGCCCTAAGCATGATTTCAAAGTTAGTTATCATTGCGAATATAGTAAGAAGTGTACTTCAGAAAGGAACGAAATAAGCTTACGCACCCTGGGCAAACCGCGTTAATACGGATTCCTTCGGTACCATATTTCATGGCATCAGACTTGGTGAGGCCGATAACACCATGCTTGAAGGCAGAATAAGCAGGCAGATCTGGATAAGCTTTCAAGCCTGCAAGTGATGCGACGTTGACAATATGGCCTCGCATTGGGAATTTGGAGTCATTGGATGCCAAACGGTCTTGCTTGAGCATTGCCCGGAGCTCAGCCCTTTCACAGAAGAAAACACCACGTAGAAGGATCTCGTATTGCAAGGTGAAATCCGCTGTTGTCGTGTCCACGGTACTTCCGCTGAGGGTGATGCCAGCTACATTGCAGCAATAGTCGATGCGGCCGAACTTCTCAATCGCCTTGGAAATTAGGTCCTCGACAGACGCTTCGTCGCGGACGTTGGTTAAGACAACGAGCACATTAACGTCTTTGTGCTCTTGCTCAATTGCTGACTTTACTTGCTCCATACCTTCGAGATTCAGGTCGGAGATAATTACTTTCTTGCACCCACGAGCAGCGAACAACTTGGCAGTAGCACGTCCTATTCCGGATGCTCCACCGGTCACCAGCGCGACTCCTGGAAAGTCCATAACGTCCATTACAACATGCAGAAATGATTTACTGGAGAAGATCAAACCATGGCATTGCGGTTGCACAAGAAGGCTGTTTGTAGTTGCGAATTGAGGAGGATCCCTTCGTAGGACAAGGCAATAGGGAAGGGAAGTGACAGCTCAGATTTCCTGGATTTTTAGCAACTCCTGAAATAGATTCAGAACAGATTAACTGCCAGATTGTAATTCCCAACAAAAGGAAATATAGTTGTAACACAGCAAATGGCAATACGCACTGCGGAATGGTGCTCTTCCGCCATTCCACCCCCTCCCCCCAGCATGATCCCACTATTCCGCCGCATTAAGATCCACAGAATGCGGGAAGATGGTTCTAGCTAATCTCCCTCTTCTCGGATAACTTTCATCGAGTACAAGTACTGCATGCCGATCCCCCTGTCAAGCTGCCTTGGGATCACTGCATTCATTATTCGCTTCCTTGGCAATCGATTACCAAATAAAGAGTTTTGCATTGTGCACATCAACACACACACCCTTCTTTCGAAGTAATGGCCTTGACACATAGTGCAACCCCAAGTGAGCCTGAGGATAGGGGTCGACACTTCACGGCCTACACAGTTTTCATATTCATCTTGGCGTGCTTCGGGACAATTTCTTTTGCCTACTCGGGTGGTGTGATTGGATCAACTATTGGGTAAGAAAACTTTCACCATCTTCAAAGTGTTAATGTCAGAAAATCTCACAAAATGTGTTTGCCTCTAAGTTCTCTTCTCTCGAATCCACGTTCCGCGTTGAATTTCTTGTTGATTCCAAATTATCAATAGCCAGCCCTCGTTTATTGAGTACATGGGTTTAGATACCAACCCAAATGCATCGGCACTCCTCGGAGCTGCGACCTCTCTCTACTATGCGGGAGGTTTCTTTGGAGCTCTTTTCAGCAACTGGATTAGTGACCGATTTGGACGCAAAGTGGCAATTGGAAGTGGCGTGTTGCTGATTCTGTTGTCAAGCGCACTTACTGCGGGTTCTGTCAACATCGCCATGTTCATCGTCTTCCGCTGCATGTGCGGGTGGGGTGCGTTGATGGTCAGTATGTCTGTCCCGTTGTGGATCATGGAGTGTGCACCTCCAAATGTGCGCGGTGCATTTGCCCAGTTCCACGGCGTAGGCGTCAATATCGGGTACCTCGTTGCCAGCTATGTTGGAATAGGGTTCTTTTATGACAAAGACGGCGGAAATGCAATGTGGAGAGGCCCACTCGCCATCGGATGTGTACCGTGTCTTGTTCTCTTAGTTGGGCTCTGGTGGGTAAGTAACGTTTCAAACATTCATTTTCCACATTACTCTGGAATTACCTTAGATATGACACTGAGATTTAACAGCTTCCGGAATCTCCACGATATCTCTTGATGAAAGGACGCGATGACGACGCATGGAAGGTGATGGGCAAACTCCATTCTACTACCAACGCCAAAGAAAATGAGTATGTTCAGAAAGAGATGTTTCAGATGACCCGTCAGATCGAGCTGGATCGGACATTGCCCTCGTCTTGGCTCGAAATATTCCGCCGACCATCTTATCGTAAGCGCATGGGAATGGCCATATTCGTCGTTTTTGCCATCAATTCGTCAGGAAGTCAAATCATCGGGATATATAGCACCACACTATTCGAACAGCTAGGGTTCAATCCCTCCACACAGCTGTTCTTGTTTGCAGGTCTGTGGTCTTGCAACCTACTCTTCACCACTAGTTGCATTTTCTACACCGAGAAATTCCGCCGTCCCACGATGATCTCTTTCGGACTTTGCATCTTATTAGCTACAACAATCTGCTATACCGCGCTCTCAGCAACATACATCAACTCAACGAACCGTGCGGGGAAAATCGCTGCTGTTTCAATGACCTACATCTTCCTTGCCGCATACTCCGGATCGGTTGAAGGCCCATTCTACTACTATGGTGCGGAATTTTTCCCAACCCATTTGCGTGCAAAGGGAATGGCCCTCCAGGCAACGACCTTCTCCTGGTCGAGCATTATGTGGGCACAGTCTGGTTCTACTGGGCTGAAAAATATTGGATGGAAATATTTCATCGTGTTCATCATCATTACGTTCTTCAGCATCATCATTATCTACTTTTGGTTCCCTGACACCAAAGGCAGATCGTTGGAGGAAGTGGCTGCTCTCTTTGGAGATGAAGATCTGGTTGTTGTATATCAGCGAGATATTCACATTGATGCTGAGAATCACAAGATCGTGGCTAATGTTAACAATGTTCCCGGGACCGAGGGTAAGGAGACAGTTGTCAAGGAGTTGCCAGTTGAAATAATTGAAAACTCTAGACATTGAAGTTTATAACTTGGCGAGATAGGACTCGTAGGATAATTTCAGTAGTAATAAACACATGAACCAGAAGTAACTGATAATGACTGCGACTTTCGATCTTTGGTTACACCCTGAAGGCGTAGCTCGGTTGTTATCCCTAAGATAAACGGGGATAAGCTAAGCTCAAGGAATGAGATTAAGTAGGGGTGGTCTTTTAATATATATGTCTTTATATCCTCCAGAGCATGCCGATTATTTGGATCCCGGAATAGCTGGTCTCCATAGATCAAGGGATTACGGGAGATGCTAATGAGTCGCACTGGGCGTTTTGATATTATTATCTTACTGGGCATACCTAATATGCCTATTTAATAATTTCTTTAAAACGTCGCTAGAAGACTCTTTTAAGAGAGAGTTGTAAAAGTAGGAAAGAGGGTTTAGGAGCTCACTTAGTAATCTTACTCTCTTAATCCTATCATCTTTAAGCGACCAAATACTCTAATTATTTACAGCCTTATAATTCCTCATCTTGGATTTCACTCAAATTTAGCGGCATTAATTAGAAAGGGAGACGAAGTTATTAGAACGGTATATATTATAAATCCACCCCTTTCCATCACCATATCTTCACCATATATGCATGCTGTATAAAAGGGCTGCTAACAACGAGTTTAGGAATAGATTCCCGATTCCAGATCTCCGATATCATCCACAATCTCTCCGGGATTTCTTCTACCCACAGTTTTTCTTTCAAGGAGACTCACCTTCGAACACCATCGAGTAGAGTTACTTGTCTGCATCAAGGAATCTACGTGGAAGAAATCGAATCTAGAATGTCGCAACAGCATTCGGATGGCTCCCAACGCCGCCTACAAATATCAGCATGAAGGTATCTCCTAAAATTACACCTAACTTCATCAAACGAACATACCTTGTACATTGGAAGGGGCACTTGTGAAGAAAAATTCATATCTGTTATTTTTCTCGCACAACTCAGCAAGGAGATCCAGATCCCACAGCTCGCCAATCGGGACACCCCAAAGAGGTAGAAGGAAATGATGGAGATGTTCCGGTTCAGTCATCGGCCAGGACTCAAACGCCGGTGCATCGCTACCAACAGCACTGAAGTAGTTGTCATGTAAAAACTCGATCACGTCGTGCCCACGACCGAGACCGACAAATTGATGCTCCAGATAACCCTTTGCTCCTTCAATTTCACGTCCCTTCTGGTCCAGATTTCTGTACGCTTCTGACCAACCAGTGCGGACGATTAAAATGTCCCCGTACTCAAATTTGATGCTTTGAGCCTTGGCGCATGCTTTAAGCTCATTCGCGGTGATATCCCTTTTCGAAAAGGGATCGTAAGACTTTTTGGAAAAGGAGTAGAAATCAAGCAAGATACCACGCCCAACTATGATTCCTCGTTAGTTTGATTGGCGTGATCAAGATACTCTGATTATCTCATTCATACCGATGCCTCTCTTAGCCCAAGCATGTATGCCTATCCTGTTGGAATCTTGGATTTGCTTTTGAGTGGTCTGTCCGAGGTTAAAAAATCATGTGCTGCGTAAGAATTATAAGCGAAGAGAGCATACATTGTTATACCATATAAAAGACCCATTGTGCTGGTGCCCAACCTATGAGTATGTTAGATAGAACATTTTGCGTTATGAGCCATTGATGAGCGGGTTGTTACATGACGAAATCCATCCCATTGCGAACCGCTTTGAGTGTTCATATTGTACAAATCATCGTAGGCGAAGGGAGCGACCTGCTTAATTTGGTGGAGGAAAGGTTCGCGGCCAAAGAAAGGTGGCGAAGGATACTCAGCTGGAAAACTTGGTGCCCAACGAAATTAACAGATGAAGGCTTCAGATTATTGCGTTGGAGAAAACTCACTTCAGGCATGCCGTTTCGCCAGTTTGAATAAGCTTTCCGGCCTTGGCAATTCTCCTTGGTGTAAGTAGATTCAGGCGACCCAACTAACGTGCAAAATTAGCACCGCGGAGAATTTGAAGTACAGCGAGAGCAAAGCCCTGCCCTCCTAACCTGGTCATCCTTGCCCCAGAACCAAGCTGCATGCTTTGGAGCATCCGGGATTGGCTCCAGCTCTGACAGCCTGGGCAGGTTGTCAGAATCTGGATCAAACAGAGTCATAGTAGTGATATTTCTGTGTGTAGTTTGAAAGAGATGTATTTTTGGGGAGCTGATGGACTGGGGGTCGAGGAAGAACAGTTTTGACAGCAATGGCTTGGAGGGATTATAAAGCTGTGGTTCTGTCATGCAGAGTCAACGTCAACGTCGTAGCATAAGTGAAGATCATGACGGGCGGAACTTTAAGCAACCCTTTGACGGTTACAATTGGTTGCGTAAGGGCGGAAGTAGTATAATCAAAGAGGACCCCTCAGCATTTGGTTGGGGCTGAGAATGGAGCTGGCGTTTCCGCCGCCCGCAGAACTAGTGGCGGAAGAGAGGAGCCAGATTAATTCCGCGAATTCCGCTTGTAAGGGGGGAAAGTCATCAGGAGATGGATTATGGCAAATGATGTATTGAGCACCGGCTTATCTTGTCACTGAACCCGAGAAAGCGGGAGGATATTCCCAGCGAGACTCGGCAGTAACTTCAGTGAATCCGGCCGTCTACTTACTGTGTGTAGATGTAGACGGCGCATATAGCTATTCTCCGGAATCACAATATTCTATACAGTTAAATTTCAGACCACAGTCTTTGAAAATATACCATGGCTGTTCCTACACGACTTGTATTCAAGCCTTTGCATCCGGCCTTTGTCGCTGAAGTGGAGGGGATAGACTGGACAAAGCCAATACCAGACTCGGTGATAGAAGAAATCCAGAAGGGGATTGACAAGTATGGAGTCCTTGTTTTCCGCAAAGCCAATATCGACAATGACACGCACGTAGCATTTTCTCGACGGTTCGGCGAGCTCGATCGAATGCCCTTCATCCGTCGTCGAGGTCGTTTCCCAGAACAACCCCACATCTTCGATGTATCCAACATGGACGACAACGGGAAAATTGTGCAAAGCACCGATAGAGCCCGGGTTTTGTTATCCAAGGGTAATGAGCTTTGGCATGCGGACATGCAATACCATCCTCGACGTGACAAGTACTCGATCCTCCGTGCAGTACAAATTCCGCCCAAAGGCTTAGGAGGGGAGACCGAGTTTTGTGATTCTCGTGCGGCCTACGATGACTTGAGTCAAGAATGGAAGGATAAACTAAAAGACTTGGTCGCAGACTGCTCACTTATCCATAATCGTCGCGCCGCTGCACCCGATCTTTATAAAGGAGTTGATCCATACGGTTGGTCGATCTCGCGGTGGAAAGCTGTCTACCCCCACGAAAGCAGCGGGCGAATGAACCTCTACGTTACGAGCTATTGCTACAAATTTGATGGTTTTTCGGTTGAGGAGAGCCAGAAGATGATTAATGAGTTGATTGAGCACGGTTCGCAGCCAAAGAATGTCTACAAAGTACTGTGGGAGCAGGAGGGTGATATGGTTATGTGGGATAACACTGCTACTTGGCATCGCGCGCTTGATTCTTCTCAATACAAGTTCAAGTACAGGCGTGATATGCGCCGGACAAACACTTTTGATGATGGGCCGAATGCATGGGGCGAGAATGAAGTGGGCAATGATTGGAAGGTCAAGATGCCAAAGGAGCCATTGGCACATGAGATAGTTACACAAGATGCTGAGATTTCTGTGCCGGCCCAAGAAGTGTCCGCAAATGCTTGATTGCTCTTTTGGAGATACTGCTACATTCTATGAATTGAGACTGAACTCTGTGATCTCTGCCCACTTCGGAGACTTGGTAGAACTATATACGTTAAGCCCCTCTATGTGGCCCGTGCGAGACGAACGACCTCTCTCAGGGGGGGCTTATATGCTAGTTTGTACGATAATAGCTAGAAAGTCTCGTGAGCACAACAATTGTGTCGCTTTTTCGTGTTGCACCACTATGCTGAGATGAATTTACAATCTTCATTCGAGTTACGGAGCTGACGGGGCAGAAGCTCTTACTACGACTCACCCTCCCATTCCCGGTACTCCCCACCCCAGGTAGAAGGAATGGCGGAAGCAGGACTTGCGGAATTCTCAGCAAATCCTGATTCATACTCATTTCTTCTTCCCCGCCGTGTTCAGTAGTGGAATCTACTTCAGTATTCCGAAACTAAATTGAACAAGCGACAAGGAATGGGCTTTTGCTATAAGTATGTACTTGTACCATTGTGAAAACCTGCGGTTAAATACTTCTCACTTCTCCTCTAGACACCAGCCCATCCTCCTATCTGCCAGCTTTCATCTATGCCATCCCAAACATGGCTTACCAAATAGACTACATGTGGCACCCCACCCACAAATCCAATGACATTGTTGCAGCGGAGAAGTTCTTTAAGGACGTATTTGACCGCCCCAGCCTCCCCGTAGAAGTCTGTCTGCCACCCACCGAACTATCGCCTGGCTACCCTCGCGACTACTCAATCCTAACCCCAATCCAAGAGGTAATGTTCGACTGCATCGACCCAAAGAAATACGTTGTCGAAGGACGTCAAACCTTCGAGGATGTTTCCACCCCACACCTTTTCTGTCTAGGTTGGGCTGCTACCGGTGTCGAGGAGATTTATAAAGTGTGTGTTGAACACGGAATTAGAAGTACGGACCAGGCCAATCGGCTCGGGAGTTCTACAGCTCCGCCAGTGACGGGATTCTCCACTAACGACCCATTGTTCTTTACATTGCCAGAGAGCACCGGGTTGAGGTATCAGATTTATCCTTTAAGTGCCTCGGGGCCGCCACACCCTCAGGGTGTGAAGGGTTGGAAATTGCCCCCTGTGAGGGAGACTGATCCGTTGAGCTTGGAGTTTTGTTCGCATCATACAATCCTCACCTCAAACCCTATCAAAGGCCTAAACTTTCTAGTTGGGATATTGAAAGGGAAGATTATACACAAAGGAAGGAACGAACTTCTCGAGACGGATAGCACATATATTTCGTTAGGGGATGGGGTCTATGAATTGGCTGTTCCCACTCGAGCCGGGAGTTTTGCGGCGGAGGATTTGAAGTTTAATTGGCCGTTTGATACGTATCATTCTCTAACATATAAAGTGCAAGACCTCAAGAAAGCAGAGAGACATCTTAAAGATAAAAATATCAGGATGCTCTTCTCCAATGAGAATACCATCATCACTAATCCGGAGGATACTATTGGTATCCCGTGGGGTTTTACAGATAAACTCACCCCGGGCGACTTTAGGCTTCCGGGTTGAAAGAGAGGAGTGCAGATGTTGGAATTCGGTTGGGGATCGTTGCTCTTAGTTGGCTTTCATTGGCTGTTAGTTTTCATGAGTAATTAATTGGAATAGTCCTTGGAATTGATCAGAACGTGTACGCGCTGCCCAGAAACTCAAATGTCAAAAGAATATTGCATCCTTAAATCGCCATAAATTATACTATGGATCATGACTGCCAATTATTCATATTATTCCACAAATCCAAATCCTCCCAAATCATCATATCCTCCGGTCTCTCAGTCTCCTCCCCTAAAATCACACCACTGCCAAAATTGCTCATATCATGATTCCACATTTGATTCTGAGCAAGATTCGTTGGATTAGACATTAGAGTCTGTGGAGGGCTCGGCAATCCCGAAAACGCATACTGAGACCAATTCGAATCGATAATCTCCCTCGCAACCCGAATCGGGCGCCGCAGCTGATGAAGCGTACGTCGAGCAAACGAAAGTCCATATGAAATAGCTTCCATAATCTTAAGACTTCGATTGAAGATATTGATTGCTGGTCGCATCATGTCTTCTCCATTACTCCTTCGCACGATGACGCATATCATGGGAACCATTGCCCCGGTAAGATGAAGTGCGTAAGCATAACGTTCTGATCTTTTGGTTGCTCTATTTGAGCAGTAGGCGAGCTCTACGGCGTTGATCACATCTGTTGCGATCTCGATACAGAGCTGTGCGGTTCGCGTTTCATATCGCAGGCTCACCATCTCTTCGCGTCGGAGAAGCATTCGTAAAGCCTTGATTCGCAGATACAAGACTAAGCTTTGCTGGATCATGAAAGCTGGCGTCTCAGCTGCACTTTGCAATCCTGAAGCTGGAGGCCAGTGGAGAAAACCTGGAATTTCCCTTGAGAGAGCCATTATTTTGCTATCAGTGTCTGCGATGAATTCCTGGCTGACTGGTTTTTTCACTCGAGCTCCGAACATCGCGTCCCATATTTCGGAGGATAGTTTAGCCCATTTTATGATCTCAAGAAGATAAGGAACTGGCGATGCTTTATGCATTTCTGGTAGCTGGCGACAATTTGGATAGAGCATTCTGTCATCGATGCATTTGGGACGATCGACGTCGAAATCTGACTCTCGGATGAGATCCGGGACTCCAGAATTTTGAGCCACGTTGTGATTCAAGCAGTAGATACACCAGAAAATGCGTTGACGATATGTTCTATCATACATATTGCAATCTTCTCCCCATGAAGATTCATTGTGTAGTCCCAATTGGAAACATAGACGGACAGCTGTTCCCATCGTATCATACGCAGCGTTGAGTTTAGAGATGTAAAGGTAGTAAGAGGTCTTGACTACCAACATCTGAACTGTCATGATATTTGCCTTCTCTATCCAAGTGGCATGACTGAGTAATTTCTCCGCACGATAGAACTCCTTCCAACCAGGGACATAATCATCCTGTGGACAATTATCGTATATAATACTCTTAAGAGCCATGATAAAGTTGAGTAGGGCGGCAAACTGAATCGTAACGGTTTTGCTCATGCAGCTCGAGTCGTCCGCAAGGAAGGCAGCAAATTGGGTGCGTAAATGCGCTTCATTAATGCAGGGATAGTGCGGGTTGAAGTTGGCGAAGTAAATATCCAAAGCCTGGAGGATTTTATCTGCATCATCTAACCTCGTCTGCTCAACAATCTGATCTATCTCACCCCTCATACTAGCGGATAAGTGTTCATAATCCATGCCCTGGCAAGTGTCGGGCAACATTAACATAAGCTCGTCACTTTCACCATGATCTCGGGCTACAGAACGATCGAGAAGATTTATCTGTGCGGAGAAGGAGGTGCCGCCCGTGAACTGCGTATTTCGCTCAAACACGCTATTTCGTGTAGTATCGTGGTTGACATTCGATGTGCTTCCTGGCGAAAAAGACACAGAAGGTCCTGGAACCTCAGCTGTAAGAGCAGGTGCTAATAATTGTGGAGCGTCACGTTCACGTTCCCGGTTTCTCATCTCGGTCAGTTCCTTGGTTAGAGCTTCGTAACGCTGCTCGAGAATTTTGGTGCGTGATGTCAGTTCGTTGTTGATATTATCTGTGGTAAAACCAAGCTGCGAGGACATTTCTGCGCAAGGCTCAAGGGCGGCCGCGCCCCCATTGCTAGAGGCTGAGCTAGGAGGAGATAATTGTATATTCCTGGGCTGTCTGGTGGTTCGTGATGATCGTGAATAGACACATTCGGTTCCCGAACGAACGCAATTCCTGCACACCCTTTCGCCTGTACATTTTCTCTTGCGTCGTTGACACTCGAGACAAGCCTGCGCGGTGTATCTTTTGCGGACCCGAATGGGGTATTCGTCGCTGGAGGCCATTGACTCGAGATATATTCAACCATCCAGGAGTCTTTTATTGGTGGGATCCGGGCCAAGCGAGAAGAGCCAAAATGGCAGAGCGAAGGCTCTATCTGAAGTGACTTTGAATGCCAGAGACGCTGACCGCTGCTGAGATGAATATGGCTTTCAGGTATCCCACGACGTAGTCCCTGCAGAGGCGTGACGGCAATGAAATGGAACTCCTGAAATACAGCTTCAAGGTTGACTTTCCGTTGATTGCAATGGACAAGCTTCGACAAACAAATGACGGAGAGTATACCCGGTCCTCTGTATAAGGCAATATTCAGTACAGACTTCGTTTGCTCTTCAGAGATTTATTGATGGATGTTTAAAAAGACCATTGTGAATAGTAGAGCGTATCCGAATCTCCCGTGGAAAATTTAAACACTCTTTGTATTTCACTTCTCTTGCTCGGAACGGGGAACCCCGCACTTAAAGAGGCGTTGAAGGCCCACACTGGGGAAAGCTGAGACCCTTCCTTAACCGTGGCTTTGGGAGCCAATCCCGAGCGCGCTGAAAACTGCCAGTGCTCATGAAGTACTGGGCCCATGGATTGGCTAATTTTGAATGGCTGGTAACATGACTTTCCAGACAAGAGCCTGGTGTCAAGGATATGCACGTCTAGTGAGGTAAGGTAGAATAAAGTGCACAGTATTCAACGATATGCATTCAACAATAGCGTCGCTGTCTATGTCTGTCTGTGTATGTATATCATCGAGTATCCCCAAAGGTGGGAGTGTTTCAGTCTAACACACAGTTACGTAAGCATACTTTGACACCTGGCAGACCTGGAGAGAAAAGCGTGCCATTGAAGCCTGAAAAGTTATAGGATCTGCTACCCAGACCGTCAATTCGAAGAATTAAATCATGTTTATTGACAATTGAATTTCAGTTTTATATATAATACAGACCGTTTAGGATGCTGCATATTTTCACAACTTCGACGTACTATTCTTGAAGCCCGGAATCTCCCTCATAATTGAGTTATCCAAATCCAGTTTATTGACCATATGTGGGCGTAGCTCATCCAAACTAGTGACGCCTAGCAGCCTCATCGATATTTCCAATTCGTCGCTCAATACTATTGAACCAGTAAAGTTAGTATCGCCAATAAAACGATTTCTAGGACCCTCGGGACTCACTTTGGATAACCTTCAGAACGCCCTCCGTTCCATACGCACTGAGCGCATAAAGAAATGGTCTCCCAAGTCCAACACCCGTCGCCCCAAGACAAAGAGCCTTGAGAATATCCCTCGAGCGCCTCACTCCCCCATCAAGCAGAACCTCACACTTATCAAAGACGTCGGGATAAAATCTTCTAATCTCCAGTAAAGCTCGAAGGCCTGAAGGTCCAGAATCAATCTGCCGTCCACCATGATTACTGAGATAGATGCTTTGAAACCCCATCTCACAAGCAATCTTAGCATCTTCGGTGGTCAGGATCCCCTTGATCGATATCGGTCCCGTATTTCCCCATGCCTCTTTGACCCACTTCAAATCATTCCAATCCAACGCAGCATTATGAACACCGCGCAGAACCCAATCATCATCTTTTGTTAAAGGGGCCAGTCCACATAATGGAATGTACTTCTCTCCTCTTTCAAATGCTTGTCTCATCCTATACCTATCATCCTCTTCACGGATTCCCATGACAGCTGTGTCGACCGTGATGATAAGGGCTTTATAACCCAGTTGTCGAGCACGATGAATACGTTGAATTGTGAGGTCTTTTTTCTTCTTTGCGTATAACTGATAAAACAGTACGCCGCCGTACCCTTCTCTTTCCAACTCTTGAGCAAGATCCTCATGCGACACACTCGAGCCGTCACTAACAAAATACGGTATGTTAAACTTCTTAGCTCCTCTCACGAGACAACGTTCACCATCCGGATGTCCCAAGCCTGCCATTGCAGCAGGAGCTATGAAGAAAGGAAGACTGCTTTCAAACCCAAGAATTTTTCTGTGCATATTGACGTGTTTTACGTTTTTGAGCACTCGAGGACGAAAGAGGATTCGATCCCAGTCGTGGAGATTGCGGCGATGGGAGTGTAAGTCTTCGGATGCAGACGCGTAATAGGTCCATGCTCGTTCCGGAAGGACCTTCTGGGCAGCTAGTGAGATATCATGGAGATTAACGCACATCTCTATTGGTAGGGGACCACTTGGAGTTGCATTTGTGAGAGGGGATTTGGATGCTTTTCTGATAGAGAGAAATGTCATGAGGTCTACTTGGCCAAGGTGTTTGTCTATTTCAAATTAACAAAGGGTTTTTTGGGCATCAAGAGCCTGTATTGAAACTACCTTTTGGGAGTTCTTTTTCGATTGTTCCAGGGGAGTGTACTGGTGAGTATTCTTCTGTGGCGTCCTGGGATATGTTAGATCCAGATACGTAGGGAGCTCTTTGGGGACACACCTTCCCTGCATATCGCAGTATTATCGCTGAACCGCCTGGATGTTGGTCAAGGAAGTCTGTCACATCGTATGCATGGCCATCAATCACAACCCAGCAGGACTGACGACTATTGTGCTTCGCAATTTCATCTGCAGTTAAAATTCTATCTGGGGCCATCGCTAGATTATGATACTGTTTATACAAAGCAATATCTTTCCAAACAAGGTTCAAGAAAATGGAATAGCTCGTCACTGCTGAGGTTCTGATGCGTCAACTAAAATCCTAGAGGAGAGACAATCTAATAAAACATGACGGACGCTTCTCAGCGGCGCAGGCTCGCAGGATACTCCAACAGACCTATTGATTGGAAGAACAATGAATCGATCCCCGACATTTACGACAAGCGTAAAACGCTGAATCCATGTTGAACAGCGTCTCCTCAGACGGCAAGGCGGAAAGCAGAAAGCGGAAAGCGGAAAGCGGAAAGCGGAAGGCGGAAAGTGGAAAGTCTCGAAGCTTCGTTACCCAACGGTTAGACCAGGGTGCATCTAACTTTCGATAAGAGTCCATACCAATCAGATATTTCTGCGAATAGATAGATTTTACCTCCAAATTACCCGTCTCTTGAATATGACATCCGCATCTGACTATCTTACCTCCCTTTTCGGGCTCATCGGCAAGACTGCGCTAGTAACAGGAGGCACACGTGGTATTGGTGCCGCCTTGGGCATTGCATTGTATGTGATTCCTCTCTTCTTTTACTGGTGATTTTTCGATATCATTTACTCACCATCTTCCAGGGCTTCAGCAGGAGCAGACATAATTTCACTTCAGCGCCACCCATCCAACGGCTCCGACGTAGAATCTACGATTAGAGCTCTGGGCCGCAATTTCTCAACCTACGAATGCGATCTCTCCCAAATTGTCGATTTCGATGCTCTCATCCAAAAAATCTGCATCGATGACGGATTCGAAATTGATATCCTAATCAACTGTGCAGGTATCTCTCATCGTTCCCCGGCAATCTCATACCCCCTAGAAAAATGGGACGATATATTCCACGTTAATGTGAAATCCACGTTCCTCCTCTCTCGCTCCCTAGCAAAACACTGGTTTTCCACTTCCTTATCAAGGGGTCCGTTACCGCAGGCGAAGAAAATAATCAATATCGCTTCAGTACTAAGTTTCACGGGCTCGTACGAAGTAGCGGCGTACGCGAGCAGTAAAGGGGCGGTAGGGCAATTGACGAAGAGTTTGAGTAATGAGTGGATGGGTAAGGGGATTTGTGTTACGGCATTGGCTCCGGGGTATATTGAGACGGAGATGACAAGTGGCTATAGTGAAGAGACGGAGAGGTTCATTTTGGCTAGGACACCGGCGGGGAAGATGGGGAAGCCTGAGGACTTGGCCGGCGCGATTGTTTATTTGGCGAGTACGGCTAGGTACGTTTTCTCCATGTCAGCGGGCGTAATTATAGGTAATCGGCTAATTTTGAAGTGCAGCGACTTTGCTAGTGGAGAGATTCATGTCGTGGATGGGGGGTTTTCTGGTCGATAGCAGTTTAACATTAACAGGAGAAGGCCCAAGCTGTCGTCCATTGTATTCCCAAGAAACTGTGGCGGCTTGAGCTAAGAAGGTTAGGATATGAAACCCTTATTTAGGCTTGAAGAAATCTTATCACAGGGGTTGGAATTATTTTTTCTCGTGGCGCTGTGTAGGGCAGTGCGGAAATGCGACGACTTGGCCAAAGCGAATGATGTATGGCTCAGACCCAGGCTCCCGCTGAACCACTCGAGTCCAATTACAGAAAGTGGAGCGAGAAGGAAGTTTCTCTTTCTTAATTATCTGTGTCGCCTCCTCATATTCGTCATATTAGCGAGCAGAAACTTCTGGAATCAGTGAGGTGAGATCAACATCACCGATTCTTCCAAACCTAGCTCCCCCCAAAAAATGCTGTCCACCAATTGTCATGGATATAATAAAATCTATCAAGGGCAGGAGCAGCAATGCCAAATGTAGTTGGACGAAAATAGCACAACTCGGAACAATGATCGAGCAGTTGGCAACGCATAACAAATTGATCCAAGGTTTTCGAATGAGACACGTAAGAGGAGGCTGAACTTCGGGCTGAACTCCGGAAAGTAGCTAGAGGAGAGCAAGAATTTGGAGTCATCCACCGTCAAGAATTAAAGTTCAGATATGCTTTGCATTGGGGGCAAAAATGACCCTTCCGAGTGATCGCTTGACATTGTACGAAGGCTGCATAAGCTCTAACCGTCAAAATCCATACAATCAAAAAATCACCAATACACAAAACAGCTGGCCTTTCCGAAATCCACTAATTTGTATGTTCATAACTCGGTCACACTGCTGGAGCCGTGCGCCGTCACTGTTCTCGAATCTCTGCAGGCGACGAGCTCAGAACATCCTCCTGCTCAACAAGCTCCTTCGCAATCTCAATCTCATAGACATCTTGATCTTCCTTTGTTGCCCCTTCAAAGTGCAACACCACAGTCTCTCCGAAAACGGCATTGATATCCTCAATTGATTTGCCTTTAGTCTCCGGGTAGAAGAAGTAAAGGCAGCAAATAAACACCACCGTACAACAGATATTGATCAACAAGAACTTCCAGTGAATGGTATCCATCGCAATCGGAGCAGCAACAAGAAGAACAATACCAGATAACACCCAACCCAACATACCGACCGCCTGACCCTGAGAACGGAGGTGGCTAGGGAAGATCTCTGAAAGATAGACAAATTGAGTTGCGTCTAAACAGGAAGACCAGAATACAATCATGAGGAAAATAAAAAATACAGATGCGTTCTGCCCCGCCCTGTTGCTGGTCCCCAGGAATTGAGACTGTAATGCTGCGTTAAAAATGAGGCATACAAGAATGCTAATCGAACCGATCATGAGGAAGGTGCGCCTGCCCAGTTTATCAACAAACAGTGCGGTAGTAAAATTTCCCGGCAGAGATATTGAGACCCAGATAGATTGTAGGAGCAAGGGAGTAGAGCCATGCAAGCCGAGAGAGTCATACACCAAAACGCCATACGTTCCAATGACGGTCAAGCCCAGGAACTGACATCCCCATAAAATGCCAAAACCAAGGTATAGGCGCTTTCGATTCGGAGCGGTTCTGAAAATTGCAAATCTTCCAATTTGCTGCTGTATCTGGGTGTCGTGTGCGATCTGCTTGGTCATTTGAATGTACTCTCGTCTCGCATAATCATCAGCCACCTCAGAGTTGCTCGCTGCGTGCTCTGCATGTAGTTTCCGTAGAACTACCAGCGCTTCATCATGACGTCCTTGTTCTATGAGCCAACGAGGAGAAGAAGGAAGCATCGGTGACCCAATAAACATGAGGAGAGCCGGCAAGACCTGAAATGCAAGTGGAAAGCGCCATGAAAATGAGGACGTAGGGTCGTCCTGTCCAGCATAGTAAGTCCCGAAATTTATCCACCCATTCAGGGAGTAACCCAAGGCAAACATAACACCTGTCATCGAAACCATGAATCCGCGGGAATCGGGCGTGGAGAGTTCGGCTTGATACATGGGGATGGTGGTCCATAAGGAGCCCATTCCTACTCCTGTGATGAAGCGCGCTCCGAGGTACATACCCTGATTGACGGACCCGGCTTGCAGTGCTCCTCCTGTGATGAATATCACAGCTCCGACCTGCAAACATAATTTTCTACCAAGAAAGTCCGCCCCCCATCCATTCACACAAACACCAAGAACGGCTCCTGCGAGTAAGCAGCCTGTACATGCGCTGACGTAGTTTGATGTATGAGAATACCCTGGTTCGGAGGCATCGGCAACCAGATGCATGTATTCGTAGAAGCTTCCTTGACCGAGAGCGCCGGCAATTGCCCCTAGCCCGTAAGACACAGAGGTGTTACCTAGTGATATAAGCATCACAATGCCCCAATTGTAGAGGGTAAAGCTGGGAATAAACCTCCCCATTTTGATTGAGCGACGTTTGGATAGTGGTGTTTGGAGAAGATAGAGGAAGGAAAACCCCGACAAAGAAAAAAAACTCTGGGGTGGGGAAAATCTGGGGAAAATAAATCTGGGGATTAGCAGAGTGTTGCTTATACTTGGTAGTACTTTCCTGTAAGATTCCAATTTTAAGGGCGGGATCTATATTCTGGTGATATTGGCGGAATTGCGGAGAGGCGGAATGGACCCCTCATTCCTCATTGGCTAAGATCACCTCGATATCCATGATGGACCACAGAATAGAAAATAAATCGGCTGTGCACACTGAATAATGTTTCGAAGCTAGCAGCAGCCTCTATCAAAACTTTAGGGAAATATTGATTGGGAGAAGCAGTCACAGAGGTCCGAGCAATTCACAATTCACTTTCCCATCTATCCGTCCATCTTTCGATCAAGACTCTGCAACATCCTTGGTCCTCTAAAGCGTGAACTTAATAAAAGGTCCATCTTCGATATCTGGAGTGTGGTACAAATCCAAACTCCAGATCTGATCCTCAGAAATGTACGACTCGCCAGCCAGTAAGCAGGGATCAGGCACAACAGCGACGAAAACCTTCTCCAGTCTCCTCAAGGAAAACAAACCAATAATCGGTGCAGCAATATCTATCGGAAGCGTATTGTGTGCGCAAATCGTCGCACGATCAGGATTCGAATGGGTATTAATTGACCAAGAACACGCTCCAACATCCCCTCGTGAAGCAACCAATCTGACACACGCAGTTGTCGCTGCTTCAGCAGGACAATGTGTTCCCATAATCCGCGTCCCTTCACATGGAATCGAGTGGATTAAATGGGCTTTAGATAGCGGAGCCGGAGGGGTTATCATACCCATGGTTCAAAGTAGGAAAGAAGCTGAAGATATCATCCAGCGAGCCATCTACCCACCTATCGGCCAGCGCAGTTTCGGACCGTTCCTGGCGCCTTACGCAGACACTGATAATTCGTCGGATGTGGGAAAGTACCTCTCAAAACGAGCCAGGGATTTGGCTATTATGCCTATGATCGAATCTGTCGACGGAATCAAGAATGCAGAGGAGATCCTTAGTGTTAAAGGAGTAACGGGGTGTTTTATTGGTCCGTATGATCTCCGTCAGTCCCTGGGTCTTGCTGGAGGAGATGGTGAAGAATCTTCATTTATTGAAGCATTGGAGAAGGTGCTGGAAATTGGGAAGAGGCTTGGTGTGCATATTGGCACTGTTGCGGCAACGGAAGTCGCCTCGAAACGTAAAACTGAGATGGGGTTCTCTTTCTTGCTCTCTGGACAAGATCCAAATTTTCTTGCGTCGGGCGCGAAAGCCAGTTTCCAGATTTGTGAGAAAGGAAGGACGGCGGCGCGAGCTCAAAAGCTTTGATCGTTGTGCTATAGTGGTACCGTTGAGACATCTGGGGCCAGATATGATATTAAGATACATTAGTATTGAATTTAGCTCGACAATGGAGCCAATTGAAGAGTTGTGTTCAAGCCCGTCATAACTGAGTGAAATGGGGAAGGTTCTGGATAATACAGTGTATTTATTACAACAGCAAGTCAGAGCAGAATAGTCATATTGTCCCTACCACCGCATTTGAATATGGTAATTGATAACGTATTTTATAAGCGCGTCGATGATATACGCGAGTTGATCACTCTCCGCCAATTCTAGCTCTTTAAAGGTAAATATAACGAGCAAATCTATCAAACTCTCACAATAGGGAAGCCGTTAAATAATCATGTGTGTTTCTTCAAGACATCTTGCAACCATGCTTAACAGGCCACTTCAGCGAAAATTTATCACACCCACGAAAATAATAGTACAAAGAATTAAATTGGTATTTAGACTTCATAACTTTTTCTTAAGTCTATGTTCAAATTTTTCAAATTTTTTCTTGGTGTTGGGTTAGGAGGTACCAGATCTAGCTTTCTGATTATCCTGTGCTACAAAATTCAAGGCGAATGCAGCAGAGCAAACGGCTGACCATTCATGTGCAGCAAGTCAAGAGGAAATAAGGGATGCACTGGGCATGCAGGATAGTAGCACTTCCAAACCAAAGAGGACATTGAGGATGATAATGCTCCGAGAAAAGTAACTTACATTCGTCATGCCGAAGTGCCGAAGTAACTAAGCATGTGACAAACGAAATCTATCGAAACAGGAAAGGAGTTCCAATGGGAGTAAATCAAATCAAATCATCTATTAACCATCAAAAGGCAGTTGGTGGAGAGATATAAAACCGACAGAAGTGGGGGCTTCCCCGCCTCGAGCATTGTCGGGTATACCATGATACGAAGTCGCGCCAGAACGATGCGCTCAGAAGTAACTAGTAACGGAAGGTCGAAATTCTATCTAACTCGATGAATGTAATAAAATGAAGTTTTTAATAAGCGTAGTATCTTGCTGGCAGATGATGTTATATCTGGGAAATATCCCATGCTCGCAATCGTAACTAGAATGTAGCTGAATTAATGGGTATAACTTCTTCTGTCTACTGATAGCTTACACGGAAACTCGATCACCAGCATGAAGTACTTTGGATTAATAGGATTGTTTGTCGCCGTCGCTATTGTAGCACCATCATCATCAACGGAAAGCCGGCCGCGTGAGTATTCAATCACATAGTTAGTTCGTTTACTCGGACGTTGAAAATACTTAGTTGTCCCCTTGGTCTTCGAGCCGTTAAACCTGGGGCAGATTAAGCCACTTGGATGGCTACATGACCAGCTCATGCTGCAGACAAGCGGCCTCGGTGGGCATTTGATGGACTTCTGGAGCTTCGTTTCGGATAGCGCTTGGATTGGTGGCCGTTCAGAGTACAGTATTTTACATGAGGCATTCCCCTACTGGCTCAACGCCATAGTGCCGCTAGCATACGGTGTGGGTGATGAGCGCCTGAAGGCGCAAGTGCGCAATGCAACAGACTACGTGCTGGACCACCAGCAAGCGGATGGCTGGCTGGGGTACGAGACCGGAACAAACAGGAACATGTGGCCAAGGAATCTGCTATGCCTGGCTCTCATGCAGCTTGCGCAGGCGGACGAAGCATATACAGAGCGAATAGTAAGCGCTATGCAGCGGTTTGCGGTGCTGATGAATTCAATGCTGGCAGATAACTTCACCGGCTTCATCTATCACGACGGTGACATGTATCCGGAAAGCGCCACCGAATGGGGCCTGTCTCGCGCGCAGGACCTCATGGTTCCTCTCATGTGGCTGTTCGAGTACCACCCAGGCAACTACTCGGAGCTAATCCTGGAGAATATGCACTACCTTTACCAGGCGGGCGTGAACTGGGACTACTGGTTTCGAGCAGATGTGTTCCCCAAGGGGGAACTTGACGAATTAAACCAAACTTTCTATAATAGTCTGCCATGGGAATACTTTCATGGCGTCAACGAAGGTGAGGGATTGAAGGCCACAGCAGTCTATCGGAGGTTCTTGCACAATGATTCTCTTATCGAGCTCACGCACCAGGGCGTAAACTGGACATTCTTCTATCATGGCTCGGCATCTGGGTCTATCCTTGCAGACGAGTATATAAATGGGCAGATGGGATACATGGGGTGTGCCCTGACTCTCTGACACTTTGCTGGACCGAGACACTAATCAAGGATAGATCCGAGACCTGTACGGCTGTCGAGGTCATGTACTCGCTCAGCTACCTCTACCAGGCATTGGGCGAGAACTGGTACGCTGACCGCGCTGAGCTGGCTGCGTTCAATGCCCTTCCGGGAGCGCTCACTCCAGATTGGTGGGCTCGGCAGTATATGGCAGAGCCAAATCAGCCATGGTCCAAGAACCTGACGGAAACGCCTTTCTCAGACGTGAACACCGTGGGCCAGATGTTTACCCTCGAAGGTAACTATCCGTGTTGCACAGTTAACCACCCGCAAGGATATCCCAAATTTCTGTCCGCCTCTTTCGTCCAATTTGGGGTGTCAGGCCTCGCCCACGCCCTCCTCGGCCCTGCGAATGTGACGACGAGGCTCTCGAGTGGTGCCGCCGTCAATATCATTGCAACAACGAACTACCCCTTCGACCTTGACCTCGTTTACAATGTTACTGCAACAGAACCCTTCTACTTCGCCGTGCGCGTCCCCACATGGGCCGATGCAACAAAAAGCACCATCGCCACCCTCACTGGTCCTGATGGCCACAACAACACCGTCTCTGTTTCTCCAGACGTCGATACGGGTATGCACACCCTCTCCATATCCTCAGGGACTACTATGCTTCGCTACAGCATCAGTACTTCCCTTCGCCTAGAACCCCGTCCCAACGCCACCGTGGCTGTCTATTACGGTGCGCTCCTCTACGGTCTCGCCATCCCCTTCACGAGCAGCAGTACTGCACCGCATGATTACGTGACCCAGGAGCTTCTGCCAGCCGGCTATGCTCCGCCGGCATCTCGCGACTGGACGCTGCTCCCTACCGCGCCGTGGAACTATGCTATCGACCCGGCAACTCTTGTCTATCACTACGACGGGTCTGCAGCGCCCGGGAAAGTACTGCCGGATCCTATCTGGGCACTAGGTGCGCCACCGAACTACGTGACTGTCAAGGCCTGCCTGATCGACTGGCCGTTATACCTTGATAGTGTGCCGGGGCGGGTGCCATTGCGGGGCGCCCGACAGTGTGTCGGTGCTGTGGAAGAGGTGGAATTGAGGCCATATGGGAGTACAAAGTTGCATGTAGTAGATTTGCCGACAGTGGACCTAGGGACTTCGTAGATAATGGTAGCTGTCTAGAAAGAGCGACGGATCGAGAGAATTATTAAATCGACACCAAAGGTTTTACTTGGGAGTAGTGACTCTTGGTCCACGAAAGACAAATTGAAATCACACCACTGATATCGGTTTGCCTTTGTTAGGATATAGAGAACTACGAAATAAGGGCAATGAAAATTAGTGACTCGGCTATGAAACATAGTGGCATAAAGAAATAGGTAGGCCAAATATGCGCAGCAGATCCTATTTACTGGACAACTTTTACTCCTACTGGTGGAGCTTGAGACGTGACGAAACTCCACAGCCATATCAACGCGTGGAGCGAAGAATTCTAGTCTCAAATATGCTGCAAAGAAGTATCGGATGAGAACACTGATTCCATCGAACGGGTTGATACCTAAAGTAGATTTTCCTATAAAAATCTAAGGCGCTACATATTACACTATAAGTCGGAAGAATCCTATTTGACTCTGGCCTCATCATGCCAAAACCTGTGTCCACGACCATCGGTCCTTCCAAGAACTTGCCGAAATCTTATGCGACTCTACAGGGACTGTGTGTGTTCTACGGGGATACTTTCCATGGAATTACCATCATTTCAAGTGATAGTACAGCCCTAATGCACAACTTCTAACACGACTCTCTGAAATACCTCTCACATATTCCTTAACTCTTCTTCAATCTTCGTCCATGTACGTGGTAGCAGGTTCCCCATGAGCCAATAGTTCTCACTGTAGTCCTTCCCGAACATATAGAAAGCATTTGCCGCCAGGGGCTGATTAACTGCCTGGTTATAGTAGGCCACCATAGTACCGGATGGGTTAGTCCTGGACTCTGTCTTCTCTCCTTGACTTAAAACGGCCGGGCCAAAGTCAGCGGCCTTTATAAGCTCGACCTTGGTCAAGTTATTGAACATTATTGGCAAAGAATCTGCCTCTCCGAAGAAAAGTTTTGGGCTTCTACCAGCCGCGGTGTCCTTGCGCACCGCACGTAAGAAGCTTAGCGTTTGCTGCTCGGTAATCTGCTCCACGAGATGATGTCGATGAGCCAAAGCAATCGACCCCACAGATCCCCTGGCAAGTTGAGATGACAAGAATGTATATGTTACCAGTGTCATGTTCTGGACGTATACGCCTCCCGATTTTAGCAGCGGAACCCGAAATCGGGCGTTGAAGAAACTGGCGACAGTTACCGGTCGTGGTTTCGGCTCGGACAATGCTACCACTCGAGTAACCCACGCTGTTAGTACGTCACCTTCACTGATGAAGCACTTCTGGGGATGGCCCCGAATATTCTCGCTGGCTTCCTTATGAGCTTGGTTTTGCAAGCGGGTGAAGGCTTCTTTGGGAACATAAATCATCCGCAGATCTGGGAGAGGGTTCCGGGCTTTATCCCATATGAATCGGGATACGAGCTTGGTCACGCCCATGGCTCCGAGACGCTTTGATTCGAGTACAAACTCTTCCTGTTCCCTTTTATCACTTTGGTTTTCCGCCTCCAATAAGATATCTTTTCGCGCGCCAAGAAGCGGCGGAACCTCTTCTTCGCGACCAGCCAGCACGAGCGACCAACCACGTAACAAGGCTTCCTGGCCCATGGCGTCCATCAAGGTGTGAGGCCACGTGAGTCCAACAAGCGTCGCATCATTGAACGATGTGATATGTAGCGATAGCTGAGGAGTATCTTGATGGATGCTATCTTTAATTGTCTCCGGAAAATCAGGTCGCACAGCGAAGAGCCGAAAGTCGGCAGAAATTGGCTGAATGGACAAGCCATCAGTTGGCTTAGGGAAACGACGCGCAACTGGATGCTCCTCGACACTCATATCAATGAGAGCATTGTGAGAAAATGCCACAGCAGGTCGTTCAGCCGTGAACGGTCTCGGGACATGTATCTCTAGCCTCCCATCTTTCTACGTTCTGTTAGCCGTCCCGTCACTAGGCGGGGCGCTCTTGTCGTCCATACCTTGAACTGTAGCCGGCCGCCGAGCTTCCTCCAATCTCCGATCTCGAGCAGCCTCGAAAGAGCATCGTGTAGTATTTTCGCATCGAGAACATCGTTGAATCGCATTATCCAAGACAAGAAAATGCGGTTCGATTTGATGTCGTCTAACGCGTGCAAGGGGTAAACATCCTCTTCCAAGCTCTCGGAAGGTATGCCCATATCGACTCTTTGGGATTGATATTTTCGGGAAATGGAATCGCCTTGAGGATTTAATATTTATCGCGAAATCATTGGTATTCTAACTCTAAGGGTACTTTGTTTTAGGATGTTCGATTTGAAGGCGGCCAAATGTGTAGTAGGGCACAGCAACTGCAACCCCACGGCATAAACCGAGGCTGTCTGGCCTCACATGTCTGTAATTAGCAGGACAAATACAGTTAGTGACAATATATTCTGCGCACATTCGACTCGCGATAACGTTTCTGATTGGACCTTCTCAATCTTATCGAAATAACCCCGCTTTTAAGGGGAGTCTCTTGCCTGTTTCTGCGATGTAGAGCATTGGCATCGAGGGTGAATTTCAGAGGGGTTTTAGATTATTGCAGGAGATAAATTGCCTTTGGAGTAGCCCCGTGCTTGTTTTCCTGGGCTAAAGCACCCTAACGCGATTCGGGGCGGATCTTGGAGTAACCATCTTCAATGGGCAAGGGGTAACCTATACTCTCCCAACTGATACCGAGTATGGCGGCCGAGTCAATGAACCAAACTTACTAGTGCTACTACTAACGCTTATTATGAGTACGGGCAAGAGTCGGCTCACACCTGGCATATGATCAACGACGTGCTGTGATTTCCCCAGCCAGCCAGTCCGCTCGATTACCACGCGGCGCTGCTTTGCGACTGCCGTAGACGCCTATGCCAAGGTATTCTACCCGATTTGCGAAGCCACAGGTGTCTAGCCAGCAGTGAAGAACGGCTTGCTGAATCCCGGCACTTCAAAGTGAGGTGTCAGTAACGCAAAGAACCATAGGGAAAATTCCACTCACCTTAACACCCCGTGAAAAAAGTTGGACCACCGTATGTATAGCGCACACTACGCGCCCGCTCTCAAGAATCGCAAACGGATCCGCAGAGAGTCACTCTTCGACCTTCACTCTACCAGACTCCATTTCAGAGTAGATGGCCGCTAGGGATGTAGCCGTGATCCGATATACTTATTTTGGTCCCGAGTGACTTCTCCTTGAACATATGTGCAGGTAGTAAAGTCAAGCAGCCCGACCCGTTCGGTTTCTGGAGCATTTGAAATTCAGATCGGCTATCCATCAACATCTTCAGCGTTGCATTAAATCCATGCGTCATTGTGTCGTCATATCGATGTGAGATCCAAGATTTATTCATATGATTGATTCATTGGCACAGCCAGGTTCTCTAGGCCATTGTCTGCCTCTACAGTCGGTTGAAAAGCGAGGAGAATTGGACCACATAGCATCACATTACGACTTATCTAGCTAGGGAAACCCGTCGCTAGGATGGAAGGCGAGAGGCAGTGATTATTTTACTTTCAAGTATTGAAGGCCAGCGGCAGATTAGCTAGTATTTTGGACTTCCTGAGTGCCACAAGTTCTTGGATTGTGAAGTTGGTGATGTCCGTGAACTGTGAAATAGATGTTAGCCGGAATCAAGTCCCACGGGACTGGGTATAAAAATTACGATGCTACCGTACTGTTGTTAGTCTCCCAAATTAGAAGAGAGGTAGAACTATACGCACGTCAGATATCTGAGTTGAGGAAACACTGGTTGTTGTTTACCTAGGATTCCCCGGGATGTATTCGGGTTGATGACCACAAAACTCTTCTGAAGGCTTAGACAAGAATCCCGTCCTTGGTTCATGAGAGACCCCACAAAAATAAAGTTTGTCGTGATGTTTTTAATTGTTTCTAAATGGTTTTATGCCCAGTAATATTCTCAGGCCCATACCATGCTATTGCATCCACTAGGATAATTGTCTAACTACGGAGCTTCATTTTTATGCTATCGATGGCTCCGTATCAATATATTTCAGCTTATTACACTTTAAATAACCTTCCACTGGTACATATCTTTCAATGGCTTCAAGTAATCTTGACCACGGTTTTAGTCAGACAGGGGAAAGTTGTCAGGGATGTTGAGCGTACTTATGGTCCAGTAACTTCACCATGACTTCACGTCATTTTTAGGCAGTTAGAGTAGAGAAGCTGTCAGGCGATAATATAGTGTTGGTAGATATCATTAAAATGTATTGCAAATGTTCTATCGAAATATCTCATTGCAAACCACAGACTTAGGCTAGGTGCTTGTGAGCAGGAAGAGTATTAGCGCTGTGATAGTTGCCCGGCATTTGTATACACAGCCTGGGAAATCTTGTATTGGCAGTGAGCTGCAGCGCAAAGGATAATGACAATACGGCAAGCTGGGACAGCCGGGCTGCTCTTCAGCCTGCATATTAGGACTACATCTCGACAATCATGACCACAAATCACTAATATAAGAACAAAAGAAGCATTCAACTGATAGTCTTGTTTTTAGCAGAGGGACTAGTACTACTACAAATCTATAACCAGACACAAGAAATCGTGGAATGTAGGTACTGTGCACGAGAAAGTTGAGTTCAGGACTCTTAATGCACTAACTAGAGAGATTTGCTGTATCTTGCTCAATAAAACTGCCCTGCAGTCAGGAATATATAGTTTTTATTAATGTTTTAGCTCTTTTTGCAATTTCTAATAAATTGACTTCATTTAACACGCTCAGTAAATATACAGTAAAAGCTATATAGGAAAATAAGTTAACCTTAAAAACAAGCATGATATACAATAAATTTAAACTCTTTACCTAATCTAAAGGGGGTTTGCCTTAGAATTGCTTTTTGCGTTGCACCTGGCCAATTGAAAATATGCCAGCTGACGACGCAGTAGGTTGGTATGCAGGGCTTACAAGCCGTAGCGGGAGGCTTAGTCCGTGCGAAAATCGTGAAGGTGTGGACGAGAAACGGCCCTATTGGCAGCCACAGTGCCTGGACACGTAGATGCAGCTGGTTTAGGGGATAGAAATGTGCCGAGAGGTAGGCTGCATGCTGCTGTCAGGAGAGCTTAAGCTGTGCATAAATGGCGGCTTACACTGCAACCTGTACTGTATGAGATCTGCCGGATGCAGATGTCGCCAATCTGCTAGGGAGTGGGCAGAGCACATAGCCTAGACTAAAATGTTGGTTGGTCCCGCCTTGTTAGGTCCCGCCTTGTTAGGTCCAATCAATCAGAGCGGTCCGCGAATTGATCCTGGGAATATTAATTTTCATTGTATGTTATCAGCCTATGATATTGCAGGACAGCTGTACTTCGTATTGTCCCGTTATCAGGATAGCCTTGTGGCGGAGGGTAAGCCCAGCCGCTTTGCCCCTGCATATGTTGGATACAAGGTGGGTCCTGAAGCACTGGCTTGATTCGCGTTTTAAAGATTTTCAAGCTTTCTGATTTGCTTAAGGATCCCTACGGCAAGATCTACAACCCAACCAACATCCGTACTGCAGTTCGAAACTGTATGTACGTAAACTGGCTCAGCTCCAAAGCAAAAGATTGAAATACCTTGGGAAAAGTAACCGACATTAGGCTGTTGGAAGTTGTATAACTGACGGGTGGTCGCAGCTCCTGTTCCCGCTTTTGCAACCCATCTGTTTTCCCCCTCTGTTCGCCTAATATTCCCAGCTTCCGGACTGGGTCTGGCGTCCTATTCTTTTATTCTTCTACCTTCATCAAGCGCCTCATCACTCACTATGAGCACTAGTGTTCCTTTGATTCGAAGCCCTCTGGTCAGTACTCCATGTCGGAGGTGATTTCGATGCCTTAGCAGATCCTAATGAATACTCATAGTATCACGAGGAGAAAGATCCATCACCAAATGATCATCCTGAAGTCGAAACACATGACGAGACACTATTCGAGAACCCTCAGTTTCAGCACTATGAAGAAACTACGAACATCCAATTATTCTTTGACCTGTTCTTTGTGGCCAACCTTACCAGCTTCACAGAGGCACATGAAGTCAACAGTCAGACAAGTATGTGTCCAGGGCATAAGTAGTGGACTACCTACACTCGATGCTAATACATTTGCAGAATTGATTTCTTACATCGGCTTCCTCTGCATACTATGGTTCACATGGTGTAAGAGTTTTATGATACAACTTCAATTCTCCCACTAACATCTACTCCAGGCCAGGTGACTTTATATGATGTGCGGTTTTCCACCGACAGCGTCTATGAGCGCATTGCCCATTTATGTCATTTCGGTGTCATGGTCGCCCTTGCTGTCTCTGGCCCCCAATTTGACGACTCTACAGAACAAACTCAATGGGCTACTCTCCAACAGATATCCTTAACCCTGATGGCGAGTCGATTTGTCCTCCTCTTTCAATATGCTTCGACGACGTACTTTGCGTGGAAATATCGGACCACTCGACTGCCGTTATTAGCAGTTATGTCAACGTTAGGCGTGGCGGCAATACTATATCTCGGGCTGTCGTTCGCATTCTCTTTAGAAACTATTCACGGCGCATTTATTGCTTGGTATATAATTGCTGTTCTTGAACTGGCTTCAAATATCGCCATCGCCGGAAGGTGGCATGTAGTTAGTTTCAAAGGCACCCACTTGGTGGAGAGAATGACCTGCCTTACACTCATTATCGTAAGTTGACTGTTAACTATTGACTATTGGTGGTGCGTAGTACACTAATCAGCAAGCAGCTAGGAGAAGGTGTTATTGGACTCACAAAAAGCGTAACAAAGATCCAAGAGCTGGGCAATATTGGCTTCAGCCCCGCAGCCATTGGAACAGTAGCATGCGCTCTTCTTATAATTGTATGTCCTATCCCCTCCGCCACCAGCCAAGAGAAGACCTCTTACTGACACATCCTAGTACTTTGTATACCAACTGTACTTCGACAACGTCCAAATGGAGCACTTTGGCATATTGCGTCAACAAATCTGGACATTCTTGCACTTTCCATTCCACATGGCACTGGTACTACTAATGGAAGGGACAAATCAACTCGTCAGTTGGCGCCATATTACTGAGTATATGTATAATGTTTTCGGCCCAATTTTTGCAATTTTTGGAGCGATTCAGAATACTAGCGAATTCCCAGCGCAATCGGTTATGGTCGATGCCTTCAACCTCACCATGACGGCCATCTTGAACAACACATTTTTCTCACTTACAGATGACCAGTTAAACTCTATTCACGATGGTTATGATATTCTGGCTGGCGAAAACGGAACAAGCATTACCTATGGCAGCCCGGAATACATAGCGACAATGAGAGATGTTCTCATTCGTCTACTTCAAATCGTTTTCAGTGGGTATAATTTTGAGCCCCCTGAAATCGAAGAAGGCGCAGACGCGTCGGAAATCTACGACAAATATTTTGGGGTATTTAACCTTATATTTGTATATTTCTTTGTCTCTGCCGGAGTCGTCCTTATTTCCTTTGGCGTTCTCACCTGGGTCACGCTCAAGGGAAAAGGTAACGGTTCTCGATCCCGCTACATCGGTATAATCGCCAATTTGCTCCTCGGGCTAGCTTTGGCACTCCTAAGCATTATGGAGACGACATCTGCTGCGGGAAATTTTGGCACTAGCGTTTGGACTTTGCCGCTTTTGGTCTTTATACTTTTTATTGCACTATTACTGAATCATACTCCGTGGGGTGTGACGTTGCCGAAGAAGCTACGGTTCACATCCCGTCAGACGTGAGATCCCCAAGAAGCTACAGTAAGGCGGGGTTTGGAAAAGGCGCGTTAATTTACGTGACTGAGCGCGTTGAGATTCAGCATCATTGATTTTAATCCTATTAAATCTAAACTTATTTCAGTATACATCAAATTACTCAAATACCAGGGCTTTATGCCTCTAATCCTCATATACCATACTTATATAGTACGGCATATCAGATATGAGGCTTTTTCTGTTAAAAGCTATAAGAAGTACAACTTAGAGCCATCACATATGTTCTACGATTCTCTCTTGAGCGAACTTAACGTTTTGAGGAATCGTCGGGAGGGTTCCCTCACTGCATCCCCAGACCCAAATGATGTCGTGTACATGTTTCAGCTTAATATTGGTGGTGAGAGGCTGAACTTAGACTTTGATCTGGAAGTGCAGATCTTTAAGCTGTTATCATGTTACTTGTACGGAAAAATACTGACGGCAGTAATAGTTAGGTCTTCTCATCCTTCTTTCTTCTAGCGACTAAAACGGTCATAACATCTACGATTCGTCCAAGGGCCGTACGTCGGATATCTCATATGCCGATGGATCTGGAGCTAGTTGTGTCATTGGAGCTGATACCGTCACTGTTGGACATACCACCGTTACTGGCGAAATGACTGAGCTTGCTAACAAGGTTTCGTCTTCATTTGTCTCGGGGCTGGAGATGGTTTGTCAGGTTTGGCATTTAGCTGCATTAACACTATGATGCCTCCCTCCCAAGAAATAAATAGCTTGTACAGTTGAACGTCTCAGAAAGTCCAGCGTGGGTTACCGCAATACTCCTTCTCCCTTAATCTATTTCTTGTCAGGTTGGAACCGCTTCCCAGACAGGACATCCCTCTCCTGGTACACCGCAACATCATTATTCAGCAAATGGCTTGGGTCCTTCACAAACCACGCCGCTAGGAGGCCAATTACTCCAAACGGAATAGTCGAGAGAAATACCTTGCGGAAAGCATACGCATACGCATCCCTAAATGCTTGTGCTGTCACCTCAATCACAGCGGGGGTGGCGCTAGGGATATTCGCAAACGCGTCTGGGACACCGACCGCATTCTCGATAACGGCAGGGATTAGGGCACTGAGCTGTGAAGGCGAGAAGCCATTCGCAATCGCTGCTTCTGCTATTCGCGTGCCAAGCTGCTTGTTGATGATAGAGTTGAGGATGGTCGAGAAAACGGCATTGCCGACGCTGCCACCTGCGCTACGGAAAGTGCCGATGAGACCAGCTGATACGCCCAGTTCATCGTGTGGGACAAAAAGCCCCGAGGATACGTACGCAAGGGTCGTGACCCAGGTGAAGCAAGAAAGGCCGAACATCTGGAAGATCATCCAGGCGATCCTGTGGTGCGGTATGATAGTGGCGTAGCAGGCTGTGAACACCGTTTGGATTGTAAGGGCAACGATGATTTGTATGCGGACGTGCTTGATCTTATGAACGAGAGAGGGCATTATCCATCCACCTATGATGCCAGACATACCAGCAGGGATTTGGGTGATCCCGATTTGGACGGGGTCATTGGTGTACATGTAGAGTGTTGCTTGGGGTCCCAGCGTGATTACGGCTTGCCAAATCATGCCGGCGATGAAGAGGATCACGAGATGGACCGTAAACTCACGGAACATAGCAAAGAGATGGAAGGGGAAGATGGGGTTTGTAGGAATAGTAAAGTCATAGAGGAAGCAAGCGACGAAGATGATAGCGCCGATGGTGACCGTGGAGGCAACAAGGGGAATTGAGTAAGACGTCTTTCCAAGATACGTCAAACCCACTAGGAAAATCGTCAGCCCAGCAGCGAAAAGGCTCAAGCCAATGAAGTCCAACTCCTTGAACTCTTGCCAACGGGTCTTATCGTAGTCTCCGCGAGGACGAGATGGTGGAAAGTAGAATATTGCCGTTCCAACTATGCAAATGCAGGAGTAGATGATGGCGACGTAGTAACACCACCGCCAAGTTGCGTGAAGGACTAGCTCATTCGCGATGAGCACGCTTAAGCATCCCCAGGGAATATTGATGCAGAATTCGGTCCATCCGAGCCCAATTCCTCTGTTCATTTATAAGTCGTAGCTTTCCAATGATTGCCGGTAACCTCACCGATATTTATTAGGAAGTAACTCTGTAATGCCCGGGTAGGACACAAATATCACACCAGCACCAAACCCAAGAATGGTAGATGCGGCTGCGACGGTGCTTGTCTTTTGCGCCGTGGCGCCAACTATCTTGAGAGCAAGTTGTCAACCGCCAAAGTTCATAAAAATAGATGATTATGCCCAAAAAACGGAAACTTACAGCGCCAATTAATGTGAGCGTTTGTCCCGAGATTAATACATATCGCCGACCGAAGATATCGCTAAAGCCACCTGCAATAGAAAATGATACAGCTGATGCCACTGACCAGCCGCCCGGAATCCAGACAATATTTTCGGTATCGCCAAGGGCAGCGCCGATTTGTTCGAGAACCCCTGTGACAAGTACAAGGCCACAAGATATGGCTGCGACGTACGACAAGCCCATAAACTAGAGAAAGGCGAACGTAAGCTGTGAATGGAATTTTGGTAGGCAATGAGCTTAGAACTTACAAATATGGCCATGAAAGTGGATAACGACACCCTATCAGGTCTGTCGTCTCCCGGTGCAGCAGTGAGCCCCTCCTCTGGGTTACTTGGCATCGAGGCCTCCTCTCCTGGTCTGACCTCGACCTTTTCCTCATGAATCTTCTCGGAATTGTCTGTTAAATCTGCCATAGTTGGGAATTGTTGGCTGCGGATGAAGAAGTCAAGTTGGATGTTACAGATAAGATGCTGTCAGCATCCTTATATGCTAGGGCGGGACACAGTCCCTGGGATATTTGGGTGCTGCATTTGGTGCTAGGGTTCAAGCGTCGTACTCCGGTTTGTGTCAGTCGGCAGATCGCCACATTCTCGCTTTAAGCAGGTTCGTCTGCTCTTTGCTTCGCGATGAATGGCCCAGGAAAAGAGCCAGACGAGGCTAGCTAGAACCCAAAGGTTGTTTGTTATTCATTGCTTATTGGGTATATATTTCTCCGGTGCGTCCGGTGCTTCGGTACTACCCCACATTCTCTAACATCACATGGGGGCGGGCACTTGTACAGTAGTCTTACTTATATTGGGCTTAGAATCACGAGCATAAGTAGGAGACTAATACCCGAGATAATTACGAAATGATAAAATTCTCGGGGTGATAGGCTAGGGCACCTGCAATCCTGCCATGAAGTGGACGGGATACGGACTAATCAGCCTGATCTAAAAAGCCAACAGCGTATGTATAAGTACAGAGCAACAAAACTCGGCAAATACTATCGGCAGTTATATTATCCTCTCTCCGCTATGTACGAGCAGTAAGCTGCATCGATTCAATTACAAAGGACATAATTAAAGTTTAAGACGCAGTATCAGTTTACTTATCACGCGTTTTAAAACTTGTATATTATTTTTAACAATTTCAAGCGTAGAATAATTGTTAGGCTAATAAAGTCACGTTCTGAACATCGCTTCTCCTGCAAGTGTCGCGTCCAGCTGTGACGGCACGTACAATTGCACAAAGGGGTTAGTGCTCGTAGATTGATTCTGTAGACTATTCTAAGCTAAGGAAGAGAAGAAAAAGAGAAAAGGACAGCGTAAGGGGTTAATATTCGTGGCACAAACTGAGCCGCGTTGCTCAAGCGTACAAGTAGCACCGCAATCTCGGTGAATTCAAGGAGATAAAAGGGAATCTGATCCAGACTTTCTCTGATCACAACTTCTACGGCCAGTTAATAAAAGAGTTACCTGCACCGCTCAAGCTTGCATCAGAGATTAAAGCAATGTATCCTTCCGATAACTTTCCTATTCTCTTTAGGGACAATATTCCGCTCCTCAGGGGATTTTCGGCAAGTCGAAAGTGCGGAACTGCCGAGACGACCTCGGTGGACGCAAAGCTGTCTTTCACTCGTGCCAGCTCCAAACGAGCACTTCCAGCCTCCGCTTCCCGTCCACAAGACGTGTCCAATTAGCACCTGCTCTGTTCATCGATGCAACTAGTGCAAAGCTGGAGAAAGTTAGCGCGACCAAAACTTGCATTGGCAGTAATCAAATGGTGGGGTATTCCCGACAGATCAATTCAACTGGATTCAGCACGCCAATATTGCTATTATATTTGACAAGCACAGCAGACATGCCTTTGACTCTGATCCGAGATACGGTTCTAATTGCGAAACTCACCGATATCCACCATTATTAATGTGATATCTCTTTCACTAACAAGGTGAAGGTTGACCATTTCGTTAGCTTAGCCATAAGTTCTATAGCATGGAAAGACTGTGCTAGGGATCAGACTTTCCAATACGAATCTAAGCGTCAATAGTCTGGCAAAGGTTTTATGGCAGGAACTCTTTATTTGATCAATAAACTACACATATCCAGTTTTCTTTCGACATAGGTCGATGAGGGGTTGGCTCCGCTCGAACATTATTTTTGCCAGTCGATCAGGGCAGGCACAAAGATAGATACTGGACATGGAATGCTAGCTAAGTGCGGTTTGCATACATCTGCCGAGGAGGTAGATTAGGTATGACAACTCTTTTGACTGGTACCGGTTTCAAGCCATTTGTATATCAATGGTATATGGGCATCAAATTCATGCAGGTAAAAGCAATTAGATAGTGAGAACAAATATACTAATTATGAAAGATTTGGCTGTGCCAATTTTTAATCGGCAAAAGGGTGATATGAACAAGACCTAATTGAGTTCTGAAGGCGCTTACATCCCGGCTGGACTGTAGTCTAATGCCGATGCTTCAACACTACCTTTCCGGATATCTGAAGACGAAACAGTTAGCAATCTGTAACCATGGAATGACAGTCATTTCCTCTTCTGTTTCTGGGTTGCCTACCTTTCCCTCTTCCATTTCCTTTGCAATTAATGGGAGTTGTTCCAAACTCCTAACCTCCACCAACGGCTTTACAATGCCCCTCTCCACAAATGCTACAGCCTCATTCAAATCCGTGAGACTACCTGTTAGGCTCCCTGTGACCTGGATCCCAAGGTCGATCAATTTAAGAGGATGTACCTCTAACGACTCACCTGGCTTAGGGATCCCAACAGCTACCAAAGTTCCAAATGCACCCAGCATCTCTATTGCCTCATTGTAGGCTCGCCCACTCCCTGCCAAAACCAAGGCGGCTGATGCTCCATCTCCTCCGCTGGCCTCTTTCACTTTTGCAACCACGTCTCCTTCGGTGAAATCTACATATACATCTGCGCCCAACTTAGTAGCCACGGCCTCTTTTTCCTTTCCGCCATCCACAGCAATGACCAGAAGTCCCATAGCTTTTGCGTATTGAATTCCCAATGTTCCCAAGCCCCCGCCTGCTCCAAGCAGTACAATCCACTGCCCTGCGCGTGCGCCACATCTTTTTAGTGCAGTATAGACCGTCAAACCCCCACAAAGAATCGGAGCTAAGAATTCGTCGGGCGGACCTTCAGGTAACGGCTGTACAAATGCGGCATTAACTACAACATATCCAGCAAAGGTGCCATCCACGTGGCGACCATGATTGCGTTGTGCTAGGCAATGCCGCCTTCCGCTCTCCCGTAGGCAGATGCTACAAGAACCACAGGTATCGTGTAACCAGCCAACGCCTACACGTGAATTTAGTGTCACAGATGAATACGACGAGACGGCGGATCCCAGAGCAACAATGCGGCCAACACCTTCATGGCCAAGGACAGAACGACAGGCCCCAACAAGGCCTTGGGCAAGCACAAGATCGGAGTGGCATAGCCCTGTGACGCTGAGTTGAACAAGAACTTCGGAGGGCTCGATTGTAGGAATAGGGATGTTTTGAACAATGAACTTGAAATCTGAACCTTGCTAAGTCGGAAGACAGCATCAGACTAAGAACATATAACGTAGTATAGATCGTAATCTCACATTAAATAAGACGGCGGCCGTTTGCGTGCCGGAACCAGTTTGCGCCATATCGCAACATCCGCTGGTCGCGAGTGTGTATATGTCGCGTTGAAGTCGTTAATTCTAGGTTGGATTTTAGGACTAGTGATGGTAGAGATTATGAAAGACGTACCCAAGTGGTCAAGAGATGTATCTGCGGTACTAGAAAGAGTATAATAAACTATTTAAATGATGTAATGAATAAATTCGCTCCACAGTAGCCGCCATTAAAAACTACACGGCTGCCAATACCCCATAGTCGCCATGGACTTCAACCATCTCAAAATTATGGAAAATAACGCATGCAGTAGGGGTCGGAATATGGCCACCGGGTTGGATTTACAGTAGCCAGTTTTAGTTCTAAGGGAAAGCGAAAGCGTTCAGTAGGCTTATCTAAAGGAGGCCATGGCGCAACAAGGCCAAGTACACATCGGCATGCTAAAGGAACCAGAGGTTTGTTGAGTTTCAAATGCCGCATCTGCTTGAACCGGGTGACGCAGCAACTATCACGCCAAGTTCGCCTCTCGAGACTTTTGCGGCATATCTCCACCAGTGGAGATTCATCGCTCTCACACTCCCCACCTTCTCCCTTACGCTTCCGAGTCGCACATTTCCCCCACTAATGCTGTGATTAGTACGTCATTGCAGGGGAGCGCTTTCTAGCTCATTGTAACTAGTGACAGTTCGTACGCTTAACTATGAATGTACTTTATCTTAGCCGATATTCGCCGGTGAACTACATTCAGGAAAAGAAATCTCCCGTGCATGGGGGTCCGAAACTATATACAAAGCATCAGGTACCTTGCTTTGGTATTACACAAACGATTTATTCGCATCGATGCCAAAATGGTCCTCGATAAGCTTCTTCATGTTTCCCTTAGGGAGGCATGGCTCATCATTTTTGCCCTGTGTCTGCTCTACCTATGCCGGAACAGATTTCACCATGGCTTGAACAAGTACCCGGGTCCCTTTTTGGCGTCTGTTACAGACTGGTGGCGATTTTTTGATGTATGGAGTCGACGTCCAGATATTACACATGCCAAATTGCATCGCCGTTACGGAGACATTGTGCGGCTTGGCCCGAACTACCTTTCGTTTGCTAGTCCTGCAGCTTTAAAGGACATCTACGGACTCAAATCCGGCACGATGAAGGCATGAACCAATAGAGTACCTTTAAAGTTGTTAGAATCTAATTTAATGTAGTCAGAATTTTATCCTGTTCAGCAAGCCGTTGCTAATGGGAAGAGACTACCATCTCTCTTCTCCACGACGGACGAATCTTTTCATGCATCCTTACGGCGAGCGGTCAGCAATGCATTTTCACTGAGTACCTTGCTTCAATATGAGCCACTTGTAGATTCCACCACCTCGGAGTTCTTGAAACAGCTACAGCTTCGGTTTGCCGACAGGGAGGGCTCAGAAGGCAATTTTGATTTTGCCAGATGGCTCCAGTACTACGCCTTTGATGTTATCGGCGAATTGACTTACAGCAAAAGACATGGATTCATTGATGAAGGCCGAGATATCGATGGCATAATCCAATATCTCGCGGGATTGTTCGACTATGTCGCTCCTGTAAGTACATAGCCATCACTAGTCTAGTGAGAAAGCTCAAATAAGTTTCCCAGATTGGTCAAATACCATTCCTTGATGTTCTATGGCTTAAGAACCCCATCCTTGGGTATCTGGGTCAATGGGGGATCATCGACAGAACCTTTCCAGTCGCTAAATTTGCCATAAGTCGGATGGAGGAACGAGCAAATGCCGAGTCCAAAGAAGCAAGCTCTCCCAACGGGCCACTTGATCTCTTGTCAAAATTTCAAGAAGCCAGCAAGAAACATCCGGAGATTATGACACCATCTCGTGTACTCACGATGGCGGTGTCAATGGCATTTGCCGGCTCAGAGACCACTGCCATATCTCTGAGTGCGGTCTTCTACTATCTCCTCAAAAACCCACGTTGTTACCACAAACTTATTGAAGAGTTAGACGTTGCACATTCTAACGGCATGCTTGGGACTGATGACGTAGTTCCTGTTGCTGCAGCACAAAAGATGGTCTATCTCGATGCCTGCATCAAGGAAGCGTTCCGACTCCATCCTGCGGCAGGGATTCCACTCGAGCGTATCACACCGGCAGCGGGGCTCAATATAGCTGGTGAATATATTCCAGGTGGGACCATTGTAGGGTGTAGCGCATGGATCATACATCAGCGAGCTGAGGTATTTGGTGACGACGTAGATACTTATCGACCGGAACGTTGGATTGAAAATACAGAGACCAAATTAAAGGAGATGAACGGGACAATGTTCCAGTTTGGGATGGGAGCACGCACGTGTATTGGGAAGAACATCAGTCTCTTGGAGATCTACAAAGTGGTACCGTCAATTCTACGGAAGTTTCAGGTAAAAGAATCCGGTCCACACAAGCAGTTGGATTAGCCTTGCTAACATATGCTTAGATTGAGTTTGCAGACTCCGACACAAATTGGACACTAAGAAACTCTTGGTTTGTGCGACAACTAGGGTTTCGTGTTCGGATTAAAAAAAGATAGTAGATAGCAAATTTATAACCAGAAATATAGGGAAATAGCATGTGTAGCTTACAACACTTAAATATTCTTCGCTTTCTACGGTATAAATAGAATCATGCCACTCTCTAAAGGTATTTTAGTTATCCTAGAGCAGACTTTTACACTCGAGATAGTGATAAACTTACCATTCTGTCCATGTTAAATGGTCAATCTACAGACTTTCAGCGTAGGGCTTTAATAGTGTAATTATGTTTGCCCATCACAGGCGGCTATTGAAGCCTTTAGAATGGATAGATTGCCACCGTTGATCCTTAATAGGCCGATCTTCGCATAGTAGGGCTTGGGCATAATCAGAGGCGTTAGGACGAACTGGATACAACGAGCGATGGACTAAGCAGCTGAAGATAATCTTAACGGATGGAGGTGGAGAGTAGATCAAGGGCTATGTTGAAAGCCAGAAGAACGGGCTCATATCCTGACAAATATAAGTTGTGACCTTACAAATCATGGCTTCCATACCATCTACATAGGCACATTATTTATATATATGCATGCACTGAGTATTACAGTATGCATATAATCCATGCCGACCCCACTCGCCACCAACTCCGCTTTCCTTATGTCCAGAGAAATATCCTTGGGGCAATGGCTTTTCTGAGCTATTGATCCATATCGTCCCCGCCTCAATTTGATTGCCGAGTCTTTGTGCCCTTTGAAGATCTGTCGACCAAACAGTACCACCGAGGCCACTACTAGTGTCGTTCACCCGCGCTATGACTTCCTCCTCAGATGACCAAGAAAGTAAAGGGACAATAGGACCTAAGGCTGTGTAAGTACGGGAGGTTGAATAATGACCGAGGCTGAAAACATACCAAAAGTCTCTTCAGCTACTATCTTGGAGTGATCTGGGGGGTTATCGACAATGGCAGGCTGGATCACATAACTATCCTCCCCTTCTGGCCCGCCCTCAATTGCGAACTTGTAGCCGTTATCAATAGTATCCTGAAAAAAGGACTTAACTATCTTATACTGCATGTCATTCTGAACAGGCCCCAGCATAACATCCTGCTCTGACGCAGGGCCGACTTTCCACGACTGGACGACCGCTGTTATGGCCTTCAAAAATTGAAGATATATGTCCTTGTGGACGTAAATTCTTTTACTTGCCATGCAGAATTGGCCTGAGTTGAAAAAGGATCCTATGGCGACTTGCTTGGCCACAGACTCAATATCGACATCTGGACAAATAATCGATGCGCTATTTCCCCCCATCTCAAGAGTAATACTCTTAAGTGTCTTGCTTGCTGCTGCCATGATCAACTTACCTGTTGAACTCGATCCGGTGAAGCTAATTTTGGCGATACCAGGATGCTCTGTCATCAATGGGCCTGTCTTCTCATCGCCATGAAGAGCTTGAATCACCCCAGCTGGAAGCACATGCTGGGCTATCTCTGCAAATTTTAGGACCGTGTACGGCGTAAACGGAGAGGGTTTGACAATGATACAGTTGCCTGTGACAAGTGCTGCGCCTACTTTGGCAATAGAAAGGACTAGAGGGAAGTTCCAAGGCGTTATTGCACCCACCACACCCATAGGAATAAATTTGAGGGTCATATGCAGCACCTCATCATCCTGAATTTCCTCATCAAGCGGCTCTTGGGTAGCTGGTAATATATTAGCGATCTCGGTAGCGGGGAAAAGCTTATCAGGTCATACCGTAGAAGTTAAGAAAGTTTGCGGCATGCTCCACTTCCAAGGCCGCAAATTGAATCTAGTATATCTCATCAGCAATCTTTCTCAATTAGCATTACGAGTGCAACCCCAAAAACGCACCGGCTTCCCCCCCTCAAGCATAAGTATATTAGCTAACTCCTGTTGATATTGAAGAAGCAAGTCCCGCAGGTTGCTGATGAGTTTCTGACGGGACTCCCATGGCACCCGAGACCATGAACGAAAGCTCTGCTGTGCGGCCTTGACAGCATCGTCTAAATCTTCCGCAGTAGCAACCGGCACATCCCACAACTTCCCTTTGTTTGAAGGATTGATTCCTTGAGACAATATCTTCGAGCTCCGCAGGTTACCATCGATCACATTTCGAAAACTCGAGAAGTCGACTAACACAGAGCTTTGAGAAGTCATATGGAAGGATTCTATAGGTCGCAGTGGCTCTGGTGTTCAGATTGTGAGGTAGGTCCTCGACACTGGTGATACGCGGTTAATAATCGAGAGCGATATGCCAGCCGCTGCTATTTGGCCGCTGGGTAGTCAGCTGGAATAGAGATGCTCCTTCCCCTTGACAATATTGCTATGATCGGGAGTTGGTTTGGAAAGCTTTGTGATATTAAGCACGATCGAGAGTAACTTGGCGACCTCTGTGGGTAATAATCAAGTGATTTGTGAAATTGTGTGTCGGAGCGGGTGATTCCCGACAACACCATAGCAAGGACCCCCATAAGAACTGACCCCGCAATCAGGCTTATTCAGAGGTCGGATAGGGGTCCCATAGTAGACATCCAATAGAGCCAACATGGTCGATAATGCAATAGGATGCTATGTGATATTCTAAAGACTTAGTGGTATAATATATCTCTTAGTCCCGCCATCAACCACACCACTAGAAGTCTGAACCAAATATTTTGTTTATGCTTGTCTCGCGCGTACTCACTATATAAGTTCACTACTCAGCAATAATTTGTCTCTGGGTTCGTCCTTTATTTATTAATGCTAAAACTCAATAGCAAAATAATATGCTCCGCAATGGACAGTGCACAATAGATGCTCTCCTCGAAAGACAATAAATCCTACTGGGCTGTAGGTCCGTGCTCAACTAAACCCGTCACGATGCAGAGCTTATGCGATTAGCATAAACCTAGCCTTAGGCGACAGAACTTCTACGATGTCAATGACCCCTGGTGGCAATGGGCATTAGCACATGGAAATTTTAATATAGATTGTCTGAAAGCTGCGTTGGATCACGAGGAAATCACGTCTCCCGGAAAGGCGGATGGGTGACCTCGGTCAGCTAAGAAGGCGGGAGTGTAAACACCCACTATGTCCCTGAATAACAAATCTCTTAAAAGTATTGCCGCTTGATGGCACCAACCTCAACCCGTTTCAGCTGTGTCGGCATATTCCCACCCATCTAGTCCAATTCTGTGGTGGTGCGACACTAGTAATTTTCGAGACCGTCACCGACACCGGGCCACGTATGTAAGCATAGTCACCTTCGAAGCTGGGGCTCAGGCAGATAAAAAGGCACCCGGCCCGAACTTGCTCTGAACAGAACTCCCGTGGCCGTTGAGAAGAGAGTGGGCTGTCACACCATTATGTCGGCACTCTTGCAATAGTATTCATCGCTGTTCTATTTGCGGACAGTGTTCAGCTCTTTTCCTGTTCCTCCCGTTCTCCGTGTGTCCCGGCAGGAAATCCAAGTTTTCGGCAAATCGACAATGCGGAACTGCCGAAATGTCCTCAGCAGAAGGCAAACTGGCTTACATTGTGTCCGTGCCTGCTTCACATTCCATACAGATTGGGCATTTCTAGCCTCCACTTCCCCTCTGCTGGACGGCTCACCCCGTGGGGCAGGGAAGAACTAGCAATGGCGTTCCCCAGACCGTCTCGTACACGACGCATTTCCTGAATGAACCCCATTGAATCTTTCTTTCTCCTGTATCCTCGCCCTTCTTCTGGTGTCGAGTGTCTTGCATTACCATTAAGTGAGCCAATAGCGATATATAATAGAACTATGGCTTCGAAGCCTGATCTATTCAGATGCACAGTGTGCCACAGCACCTTCAGTCGCCACGAGAATTTGCGAAGACACCAGGTTTGCCGTACGCTGCCGCGAAGACAATCCGAGGAGTTATGTCACTGCTGATGATCTCACCTTCAGATACTACTGAACGTCAACAAAAATGTAATTTCTGTGAGAGTACTTTCAAAAGGCGGTATGCCAAAGTTTCATAGCACGACAGGTAGATGTCGATGCTGACGCGCAGCAGCGACGTGCTTCGCAAGCACATGAAGACTTGCTCTGTACGAATTAATCAAGGGTTTAAAATGCCCAGTATTGGATGCCCTGGGAAGAAGGTTCGCGCCTGTGATCAATGTGCAGGAACCAAAAAGGCTTGCGATTCAGGCCGGCCGTGCTCCCGCTGTGTGGTGAAGAGAAGAGAATGCACCTATGAACGACTGCCGTTCCGAGAGGACCTTGGCCAAGATTCGTCTGACTTGGGCTTTGAGATTGTAGGGGGCGCAGAAGATACACCTTTTGAGTCGGCAGATCATTTCGCGACTCTCGAATTTTCGGAGTGGGCTTCATCCCGCCACCTCTTCCCAGGACCGAATGGGAGTCCTAACACATTGGCCAGTTGGGACTTGATACCTCACTTTAACTATGAAGATCACGTAAACTATGAAGTGCCTACCAGAGAACCTCTCCGGTTTCTGTTAAACGTAGTAAAAGATGGTGGACTCAATAGTGTGTTCAACTTCGATCGCTCGTGGAGATACGGAGAATCCCATGGAGATGATGGCTGTGCAGGCGGCGATACACTGCACCAAGAGTCCCATTCCATTGCTGATACTTGGATTTCGCCCACCAGTGGCACCAAGTGGCAACCCCAAGGCAGTAGAAGCCTCCCTTTAAACCAATGCTCCGATGATTTTGGCTTTACGCATATGGCACAATGGCTAGCAGATCCACTATTCTCGCAATCGAAAGGCATTTGGGAGTTGCTTCGAGCAACGAGGTCACGAAATTCCAGAAGTCCTCCTGAAGAGTCATCTGCAGAAGATGGACAGCTACTTGAATTTTTCGGCCCAGCCAAACTGCGGACATTCCTCGATCTTTTTTGGGCTGGGTGGTATCCTCACTGCCCCATAGTCCACAAACCAACTTTTGACGTCTTAAAAGCGCCTTGCGCCCTAGTTGCATCCATGGCTATGATTGGGGCGTGCATGTCGCTCGGCGAAGACAGAGCTCGGGCACACAACTTGTTGGATACTCTAGAAGCCGCCGTCTTTGAGCACGCTTTGTTCCAGGATGAATTCTTGGATGTTGAGAACTACGAGCTATTGTTGCAAATCTTGCAAGCAGGTCATTTTGTGTGCGTACTGCAGAATTGGGAAGGCAATGATAAGGGTAAGAAGAGAGCTCGTCAGCAACGGTTCACAAGTCTGGTTGCGGTAAGTCTACCGGCTTCAATAACTCCATTGTTTCTAATACTAACAAATATGCTAGGCGGCTCGCTTAATTGGCCTTTCACGCGCGAGGCATTCATGGAATAAATATCTTGCTTATGCAGGGTCTTTCAATTGGCAAGAATTTTACACAACAGAATCGATTATCAGGTACGAGACAGTGGCCCGCTGGAGAATAATATACTAATAAAGGTCAGGACTTTCACCTATATATTCTTAGTCGACTCTGCATTTGTCATATTCAACAAATCGCCTCCAAGAATGATAATTGAAGAGATGGACATAGATCTACCCAATTCGGATTCTGCATTCCAAGCCCTCACACCAGAGGCTTGTTTCGCTATCCTGAACTGTTCAAAGCAATATGAAGCTCAGCCTTCCTCAAAGCTTCTGCTAAGAGAAGCTGTTCAAAATCTAACACAACCATCATTTACCTTAGAGACATGGCGCCTATATGCTCAAATGGATACTCTATCCTTGTTCACAATATTGTCCGGTAAGTAACAAGTCACACAAATCTGGATATAGTCCTCACTATGCTTGCCATTAGCGTTTCATTCGATAGTATTCCAAATCAGTTCAACTATAAGGTGCATCCCAGTTGCTCTCTCGCCACTTCGAACGGCACTAGATCGATGGAAATCCATATGGGATTCAAGGCGCTACGAGCCCAGTCTAGATCCAGCAATGGAAGCATGGCAGGGGCAAGGATTCTCAAAGAACGCCCACGAGTTCTGGCATCTTGCAATCGCAAGTTTGGATGCCGTTCAAGGCTCTAGCAAGAAGACAAGTGGCATATCAACGGGTGGAAGAAGCGACACGACGAAAAGCCTCTGCTTGGATGATTCAAGTATGCGTTTGGTTATGGATCTCATGCTGGGTGTGAATTTGAATGACTGACTGTTGTAATTGAGTGAATAATGTGAATGACTTTATTGTTAAATAATTATTTCATCCATAGATAACTCCAAGCTGTGACAAAAATACTATCAGGCACCCGATTCTCATTATACCAGTCGTGTCAAAAAGCACGTTTGCAGATGTCGTTCACATAGAAAGTTCCGTACCTTGGTAACGAGCAGCATTACTAGACAGCATATTACCTCTCCTTAGCTAATGCAACTTAGATACTGGTATCATATCGCACCCGTATTACATGGCGATTGCCTTCGAGAATTTTATTAAGGTAGATGATTTTAACATCAACTTACTATTACGGGACAGTAAATTCATAAGGTACGATAGAGAACAAAAACATTTTCATGCGGATAACTTAATGAAGGCGCTGTAACTTCAGCTTTTTCATTTCGAGATCGTCATTCTCCATGATTTAAATTACATCAGTAAAACCTGGTCGCCGATAACTTTGTGTGGGCATTATCACTGGCCTAAGAGCTAAGACATACAGAGCACTGCTTCCATCTACCGCATGGCTAATCTTATATTTCATTCCTTTGTCCACCGCCACGTCCTCACGCTACCTTATCAACTCGCTATTTCCCTTCTTGGCGTGGACTGGATAGATCTGTCCGCAAGAAGAGATATGGGGTCGACTCAATGCTCTGACACGAACACGCCCGCCATCCCCATGCCCTGTCAGAAATATTAGCTGCGTGTCTCCTCAAGAATATATTAAGTCAAGCGCTGTCTCACCGTGCCAACGCACATCGACGTGACTGCAATTCTCTTATCCTGCCTCCGGAGTTCAGATAATGCTGTCACAACCTGGCGAGCACCAGTGCAACCCAGAGGGTGTCCCAAGGCTCTTCGATCAGTCAGGAGTCTGTATTATAACTTCTGTGGATCTAGATGGATTCTTACATAGCACCTCCTCTCGGATTTACTTTCGCTGGGTCCAGCCCGAGTTTCTCAACGCAATACACGCCCTAGCCCATGTCAGCTACTATACTGCAATAATCAAGATCAAATCTTACCATAGAAGCAAAAGCTTCATTAATTTCAAACACATCGACGTCGGAAGAACTTAACCCTGTCTTTTCTAGGATCTTCGGGATTGCAAGAGTTGGCCCAATTCCCATAATGCGAGGCTCGAGCCCACTGACTGTAGCCCCACAAAACTTCCCTACGATGGGTTGTCCAAGCGCTTCAGCTCGGGAACGCTTCATAAGAAGTAGTCCTGCAGCCCCGTCTGTGATCTGCGAGGCATTACCTCCAGTCGTGGCACTGGGGCTCCATTGCGGAAATGCGGCGCGGATCTTGCCCAGCGACTCCGCTGTTGTTCCATATCGAATCCCATCATCTCGATCTACGATCTTTGTACTGACTTCGCCGGTCTTAGGATCTTTCCATTGAACATTAAGCGGCACGATCTCATCGGCCAGCCAACCAGCTTTTTGGGCCTTCTCGGCCTTCTGGAACGATGATGCCGCAAACGCATCCATTGCGTGACGCGAGATATTGAACTGTGCTGCCACATTTTCTGACGTCTGACCCATTGGTTGAGTATTCTGTGATGCGACAGGGTGGTTTATTATCTTGGCACTCATATTCGGAGCTCCGTCGTCTGGAGTACCGCTCATGCTCTCGGCACCTACTGCTAGGCCCACATCTATAGAGCCGCTAATAATCTGGTTCGCAATATTTTGCACTGCTAAAAGCCCAGATGAACAGAATCGATTGCATATTGAGGCCGCAGTGGTGACTGGAAACCCCGCAGCGATGACAGCTGATCGAGCAATGTAGGTTTGTCCCACAGCCAGGACATTCCCAACGCAGACATCTTCGATCAACGCAGGGTCAATGTTGGATCTCTCTCGTATCGCCTTGAGAAATATGTCAGGTGTATTCAAACTAGAAAAGCGGAACAAATGGGGTAGTACTGTTAATAGCGTAATCAAGAGATCATCAAGCGAAGTGTCTTTGAGTCCTCCCTTCCGAGCCTTCGTGAGAGGTGTTCTAACGGCGAGCGTGATGACCTACAATATATTAGGTACGAAAACCCGAGGATCGGGGTGTATTCACAATGTCGTCTGGATTCTTCTTCAAGAGGCTTTCTCTTCCCGTCGCCTTCATGGGATTTAAATGGCCCAGCACTGTTGAAAGTCTCTCACCCGGCAAAGCCATGATCCCAAATAACTGACTTGATTTTAGACAGGAGGTGTGAAATATCTGATAACAATACTGTATCACAAGAAAACATAAAATATCGGTAATGAATCCTTGTCGGGAAACCCCCACACACTCGCCCCTTGTTCTTCCGACGCCAAATTGCACGGGTCCTGAAATCGGCAGTTCCAGTCCAGCAATTCATAGCCGGGAACCGAGGCTGGATTATGAAACCAGAAATACACATAATGCTGCAGATAATCAGCAGCCATTATCATTTCGTGAGTTAGCAAGCCATGGCTACACCACTACTCTCCGTCGCAACTACCCTGGCCGCCGCTGCGTACCTGAATGCCAAGCTCGGGGTTAGTATTGACCTCCAACAGTTGAGGTACGACCGAGAATGGCACGCTCGGTTTATACAGAGACTGCAAAGCTTGGGGGACACTTGTACGCTATATCGGATATTTGAGCTAGCCGACCATGGAGCTGAGGCGCTGTGGTTCGAGGGTCGAGCCTGGACTTATCGACAACTCAAGAAGGGTAAGTCTCGCTTCCAGTATATTGGAAAATAATAACTAATATAAAAACATTAGAAGTTGATCGGTTCGCTGGCTTCTTAAGTGAAAATGGCGTGGCATGTGGAGATTTCATTGCCGTCTTCACAACAAATTCTCCAGAGATGGTCATCACCGTACTGGCGCTTTCGAAACTAGGCTGTGTACCTGCTTTAGTAAATACCAATCTGAGAGGTCTTATATTTTCTCTCCCGTGATTAATATATGTTGACTTCTATTTAGATGATACCTTGAAGCACTGTCTGGATATTTCAACAGCTCGACTGATAATCTCTACCTATGATCTCGCAGGCGCTATTAATACAGACTTGAGACATATTTCTATTAATCTATCATCTTTCCAGAACATCGCCCCATCAAACACCACAGGAGTCTTATATATAAATCTAGAGAGCCTTCCGCACCCTGCGGTAATAACTCCCTGTGCCAAGGGAACACTCAAAGATCTCTCCGTGCTAATATACACCTCTGGAACGACGGGGAAACCGAAGGCCTGCGCCTGTCGGAACAACCAAATTATTGTGACATCCAACCCCCTTTCCCAAGACGTCCGGGATCCAAAAAAATATTTCCCACTCCGCACATACTCACCTCTTCCCCTCTTCCACGGCACTGCCCTCTTCACTGGCCTCAGCTACAGCATCGGCAATTCTTCCACACTCTGTCTAGCACGCAAGTTCTCCACTTCGCGGTTCTGGCAAGATGTTATAGCGTCTAAGGCTACTCGCATCCTGTATGTCGGCGAACTCTGCCGATATCTCGTCTCCGCTCAACCGTCCCCTTATGATCGCGCACACTCCTGTATTGTAGCGTGTGGAAACGGGCTTAGGGGTGAGATTTGGGAGACATTCCGCGAAAAGTTTGGTATTCCTGAGATCAGAGAGTTTTATCGGTCAACGGAGGGCGTTGCAAAGTTCGATAACTTTGGGAAGGGCGCCGCAGGGGCAGGGAAGATTGGATTTGCGGGGGTTGTTCGAAAGTATATGGAGAATGATACTTTTATTGTGCGAACTGATCCAGAGACTGAAGAAGTGTATCGAAATCCGAAGACTGGGTTTTGTGTAACAGTTAGGTCTGGAGAGCCGGGCGAGGTTATTGGGCGGGTCAGGGACTTGGCAGTGCTGACTGAGTACCTGAATAATCCTTCCGCAAGCCAGAAGAAACTTTTGACGGATGTATTCGCTAAAGGAGATTGCTTTCAGAGGATGGGCGACTTACTATTGTGGAACTCATCCGGGTGGGTCCAATTCTATGACCGGATGGGAGACACCTTTCGGTGGAAAGGAGAGAATGTGAGTGCAGGCGAGGTAAGAGACCATATTGGGAAGCTTTCTGGTGTGCAGGATGCTGTCGTATACGGCATGAAACTTTCGAGGTAAGCACATTATTTTGGTTAAAAGATTTGTACTGAATATATTAGCTATGACGGACAAGCTGGAGCGGCAGCAATCACACTCGACTCGTCTGATCCCGAAAATTTCATGAAGGGTCTTTATATCGCCCTGAAGAAGACTGGGCTCCCGAGTTATGCAATGCCACGCCTTGTACGAATAACTGAAGAGTGAGTATCTATTCTGACCCAAGCACAAGCATTGCTCTGATTTCCATCGCAGAATAGAAAGCAATGCAACCTTTAAAAAGGCGAAACAGGAATTGTTGAAAAGGAGTTGGAATGAGAATGAAGACGGAAACACAGACAGACTGTACTGGCTCAACGGCACAACGTATGAAAGGTTGGATAGAGCTAGCTGGGATTCAATCAAGGATGGGAGAGCAAAGCTATAGAATATGTCGTAAAACTTGTTCGTAAAGATACCATGCGGCGCACTGGAGACGCATGTAACAAAGAAATCCGCTTTCAACAGACTGGCCATCAGCCGTCTGTTTACTCGGCTAAATATATCCAAACTTACAAATAGGGACTTTTTATACCACTTTATTCTTTTCTATAGTCAAATGTTTCCTTCTCTAACTGTTTCAATTTATGCTGAGTGTAAATTGTCGATATGCAATGGCCGAAATTATTCTTGTCTCTCGCTGCCACTTCGGTGGCCTTCGGAGGGGTTGAAGGCGCTTATATTAAACATGCCCGTTACAGCAAGCCTCTTATCAGGAAAGAATGGTAAGTGCAATTGCGAACAAATACGTAAAAATCTTAATTATCTTGTTCCTTTGTACATGATCGCTGAAATGCCGTTTGAAAAATATGGACGGATAGTTCAAGGCGCACATTAAAACCGATCAGCTCGAGTTTATACGAGCTTCCATATGTCTCTCCCCCATGCAACCTCATGGTAAATATGTTAGTGTATCATGTAATGTAGATTATCCTATTTATGAACCCTTGATCCCATATTAAATATGTAATTGTATACTATCTCCATACTACCTAAAATCGGGTGCTTAATTTAGGGGACGCTGTTTACGAACTAAAAGCTAAGGGTTACCATTTATATCCTTCCAATACTTTGTGTCCCTCCCTCGAAGCCGAATGGCTTTTAGGATGTCCTCAGCCGAATCTCGTACGTTCTTTTGCGCGGTCGCTTTTGTTATCTAAACCTTTGATCGGCAGAGTAGTTTCAATGCCCTTTTTGAAGCCACAATTCCTGGGGAAAAGCAATGGCCCCTGTTTTGTTGTTTCAATTGCAATGTAGCCCAGTCATTGTGATACATTTACCGGTCTGTGGGCGCCCTCAGAATGTTTCTGTTTGCGTTTCGCAATTTTCCATTTCGAGGTTCATTTTACTGCGGTATAAGCCCTGACAGTAATAGAAATAACATCCAGTATGGCTACTCTGGCTGTCATGACCCAGAGAGTTCAAAGCACGACAATCCCGATGAAATCTGGATTGTACTCCAAAACGGAAGTACCTATTTTGTAGTATTAAAAAGTGTAGTGATTTATCTTAATCAAAGAGCGTACACAAATAAGTAAGGCACGTACAATAACTTCTGTTCGCTAATTTTATACTCCTAGGTAGGCAAATCCCACTTGTTAAAAGAAAGCTCTTAGCTTCCCATTCCCTGCGTAACGGTCAGCAGTTTAAAGCAAGTGGCGAATGGCTTATAAATCGCTGGTCGTTGTGAAGGGAGAGCGCAAAGAGCAATCGATTTCAAAGCAGAAAAGATTTCAAAGCACTGAAGGTTTTAAAGCAGAAAATAATTCATTAAAGAGTATATAACAAGGCTTGATTTTAACGGGGGTGGGCGGGGAGGAGGTTATCATTTCTGCTCCCAGAGCCGCACGGTCTCATCGTCAGAGCCTGAGGCTACGAGCTTGCCGTCCGGTGAGAAGGCGACGCTATAAACCCGGCCGGTATGGCCCTCGAGCGTGCTGCACGCTGCCCCGGTGGCCGAGTCCCAGAGCCGCACCGTCCTGTCGTAAGAGCCCGAGGCCACGAGCTTGCCGTCCGGTGAGAAGGCGACGCTATTAACGCGGCCGGTATGGCCCTCGAGCGTGCCGTGCGCCTTCCCGGTGGCCGAGTCCCAGAGCCGCACCGTCCCGTCATA
>KN832889.1:145510-405497 GCA_000827325.1 Oidiodendron maius Zn | reverse complement strand
GCCGGTATGGCCCTTGAGCATGCCGCGCGCCGCCCCGGTGGCCGAGTCCCAGAGCCGCACCGTCCTGTCGTAAGAGCCCGAGGCTACGAGCTTGCCGTCCGGTGAGAAGGCGACGCTATAAACCCAGCCGGTATGGCCCTCGAGCATGCAGCGCGCCTCCCCGGCGGCCGAGTCCCAGAGCTGCACGGTCTCGTTGTCAGAGCCCGAGGCTACAAGCTTGCCGTCTGGTGAGAACATGATGGTGTTAACGGAGTTGGTATGGCCCTCGAGCGTGCCGCGTGCCCCAACAACCTGTTTGTTAACAAACTTGGTCCTTGGCTTCCCAAAGAGGCTGGCCTGGGCATGTGTAGGCGCGGAGCGGATTGGATATGGACCAGTCGTTGTGTCATTAGACGGGGGTGAAATTTTGGAAGCTAATGGGGGCAATAATACTGTTTGCAGGGAGCTAGACGGTAATGGTGGGTCAGATTGGAGTCCAGCATGCGAAGCTGTATTGAAACCAGTCTCAGAGGAAGTTGGATTCGAAAGTCCTGATCTCTCCTCAAGCAGTGGTCCACTGGACATTCTCATAGGAGGCATTCTCTCGATACTAGAGCCTAGAGCACAACAACTCAGCAAACTAGCTATATTCAACAAGAGTCAAAGACGTACCGGAAAGTATCCAGTTATGATTAAGGGCTTGGGTTGCAGAAGGCCTTTCGCTTGGTTTTGTCACCAGAAGTTGTCGAAGGAACTTTGATCCCTCGCTTTTGATCTCGCTATCAAACAAAGTATCGAAAGGAAACAAAGATTTATCCTCACAGTACTTCATCAATGAGGTGATTTGAGGAAAGGGGATCACCCCTGTAATCAGACGATAAACAATGCACCCTGCAGACCATATATCCACAGCATTAGTATAATCTGACCCTGGCTGAGACGGATTCAGAAAACCAAGAATTTCGGGGGCCATATATGACTGAGTACCAGCCCGAGTATGAAAGCCCGTAGTATTCGTTAATCTCTTACTCAGACCAAAGTCTGCCAACTTTACCCACCACCGAGGCGGTCTATGAATAACAAGAATGTTCTACAAATCAACGTCTGTTAGGAAAAATTCCAGAGAAAGTGCTGGGCAAAATACCTGCGGCTTAAGGTCACGATGTGCAAAAAACTCGGCATGCATAATTTCCAGCCCCAAAAGTATTTGTTCGGCGATATCTCGTGCTTCGTTCTCTGGTATTTTCCCCGAATTTGCGACCACGTTCTTGTGGAGATCCCCAAGATGGACGTACTCCATGGCTAGAAAAATGTCATAGCCATCCTTGAACCAGCCGAAAAACTCGACAAATACCGCAGCTTCTTTGAACTATATGCCGTCAGTAATAGCCGCGACCAATTTCCACTGTTCCTATATAGTAGGCTCAACTTACCTTGGGTTTAGAAAACTCTAGCAGAGCCTTTAATTCCTTTTCGCATTCGCTATTACTCAGTGTGGCGCTTCCAGTCGTAATCCTCTTCACAGCCCTCACTTGTCCATCTTCATGGTTCCTTTCTAGGCGCACCTGTCCAAAGCTGCCTTGACCCAAGAATTGCTCCACCTTCCATACCCGGGTCTGGCGGCTGCGTCTAATGTTTCGCGCAGGATCTGATATATAGTAAACCTCCTCCACCCGATCATTATAGACTGTCGCGTCAAGGTACCAGTGGTTGAGTTCGGAGGACATTATTCGCCGACATCGAACAGTACATCAGGCTGTGGCTAACCTGGTGGTATGAACATCGGGCTTTGTGAAGGTTGGAAGTGTAGGTTAAATTCAAGAAGAGAAGGATTGGTATTGAATAGTCCTGGCAATTAGGTCAGCTCGGTCACAGACTTTTGTTGCGATACGAAGGAAGACATCGTTGTTGTTGTTGTTGTCGTCGCGAGGCGCCAATTTCCTTTTCGGTTTAGTGGCTTCTTTGTCTCTTGTAACCAACGAACGAAATCGACATCCTAGGGCATCTTCCATTCGAACATCATGATACTTTACACGAGGCGAAGAGACAGTGATGCAAGACCTCCCTTGAGATTTCTCGCACAAATTTGTCCCAAACTTGACTTTTGACCACCAGGTGGACAACAGTCGGTGCTTAGTAATAATCAATGGTGACCTGCACCACAGTACTTTCTCTTAGCCCCTCCTAATATATGCACGCCTTAAGAATGAGCTAGCTATTGCCATACGTCGACGCAGGGCAGAGATGGTGATGCAGGATTAAACAGCTAGCTGATCTACTGTAATCCCTAGGCCTCTATGTGTGAAAGTTTGAAGGTCTCATGTGAGCCAGAGGTTAGCACTCTTGTTCAAGCGATACGATTGAGCGATGTACGCTTAACCATATTTTAGTTGGACTCACAGTCCCCAGTCAAAAGCGAGGTGAAGTTCTAGACGTACACGATGGGGAAGCCAGTTTTGCAAGTGGCTGTATAGACGCTACACGAGGCTTCTGGGACTATTAGCTTAGTCTTAAATCCTTTCTTTTAGTATAGATTTGATTAAAAATATGCCGTGCAAGTATCTAGTAGTGGTGCCATGATCGTGGCTAATACTAAAGCGCTGACTCTAGCGGGATTGGAAAAGAGTAAGGAAGGATAGGAGGAGTGATTGGGGGAAAGATGGCTTACTTTAAACAAGGTAGGCAGGGACTAGTAGTGAGGTAAACAACCAATTCTGCCTCTGCTCCCTCGCTCCGCTCTGCGATGATAATTAGCAGCAGTACCTTCGGAGTGCGAAGGTATAAGCTACAAGTGTTTGGAAATGGTCCCCGCTAAAAAATAATTAACTAGAAAACCAGCGACAGCTAATTCGCGCGGATAGCGTTTCGAGGCCATGTCAATGAACTCTGGTGGGGTGCCGCCCCGCTGGCACTTTTCTGCAGAGGTCTAAGTGTACTGACCTACGTTAAGTCAGTTGCCGAGGTTGCAGCTGTAAAGAGAAGATCTAGAGAGTTAAATAGCGTCCTATCGTGATGCCTGTCGCGAAGTATTTATGAATAATTGTAATTGACAACGTTCTCAAGCCTATAGTTTAAGACGATGATACTCGCGTGGGTCCTGGTGATTCCCTATATCTGCACCTAATACGACATGCCACTTGGCACGGGAGAATTGTCATCATATTCTTAATTCAGTAAAATAAAGCATTCTCTCTAGAATTTTCAGCTCCCCTTTTAGCGCTAAAGACATTGCGGCTTGCGGCTGAACTGGCGGCAGGCCAATTGGGAGGCTGCAAATTGAGGGCTTCACAGGTTTCTACCAATTGATATAGACTCCCTGAACCATTGTGTAGTCTACAGGACAACTAAGGTAGTCCTTACCAAACCCCGACGCCAATATGCCCAACTCAGTGAAATGAGGCATTCTTTGACATTCCAGCCCTTAATTTTAGTGCTAAAAGCGCAGTGGCTTAGGGCTGAATCGGCCACGGCCCATCACGAGACTACAGTTTTGAGAACTTCGCTTGTTTGTACCAATTGATATACACTCTAGTGATATCGGACGGCTCGCGAAACAAAGAAGGCTTTCGGAAGTTCCAATAGTCGTTTGGATTTAGGAGCTGAGTCTCGCCTCGTCCCGCTCGAAAGGAAGTATTTACGCTGTGGAAAAAAAATTGATTATACATAAGTTACTGCAGAGACTTTGTTTTTCGTGTCCGCACATTTATTCTTATCCATTACTCTACTGTAGTGTATTGGAAGCAAAGAGAAAATAAAACCGCTCACTTGCATCATTAGTTCTCAATACTTCAGCCATCGAACCTCCTTTCCAACATATCTGGCCAATTCCTCCTACAATCCCGAAGTCTGTCAAAATGCTTGTTCTTCTCGCAACTTTCCTCGGACTCCTTGGTCACGCACTTGCACAATTTCCTGGCGACTGCGATCAAGAATCGTATGTTCTTCCATTCCATCTTCACTCCTACTTTAGGTACCACATGCTGAAAATCACTTCTACTTGAACAGTGCGTTACTCTCTTGCATCCCTCAAGCCACCGTCTGCTCAGGCAACATCCCCGCAAGCATTTCATCCTGTGGTTGCACCAACATCCAAACTGTCATGAAGTACGTATATAACTCACCATTCCACTCTTGACTACATTATCCCTTCCCTTCGTATTTTGCGGGTGGAAGCCGTATGGGATATCCCATCTCATCGTCGACCATATGTTTCATCACTTAGACGTAAGTGAAGCTCTTAAGCTTGCTAACGCTCCTTCACCGTAGTTGTTATTCAACCTACTGCTCAGGCCAACTCACAGATGATTTCATGCTTGCCTTATCTTCTGAATCAAACGTTGTCTGCAACGGAATCGGTAGCATTTCGTTTCCTTCTGGCATCGTTTCCAGCGACGTCCCTACATCCCCAGCCTCGACGATTGTAAATACGACTACGGCAACCAGTTCAATTACGGGTGAAGTAACTTCTACGAGTACAACTTCAAGCAAAGTTGGAGCAACTATCACCGGAACAAGTTCAGGCACTACTGCATCACCTACATCTAGTGGAGCCGCAGTGAGCGCAACTAGTAAGGCTGCTGCAGAGAGAGGAATGGGTCATGCGGTGCCGGTCTTGGGAGGTGTACTAGGTGCATTAATTGGGATTGTCGGCATGATTTTGTGAGGAATAGCTCTTTTTAAGGGTACGTAGGTCAAGTTGAAAGGCTTCTTGTGGGTAGGTACATGAAGAGTTAGGTCGGTTGCTTTGGGACATTGCTGTAATTGAATAGCTCTGCATCTTTGTATTATCTTTGATGGCTATTCGGTAAATATTTAAATAGATTTGTGATACTGCTCTCAAAAGACCAACAGAAAGATGTACAATGCACGATGCCCATTCCACAAGCTTGATTGCGTTAGTAACTACAGAGATAAGGGGACAAAGTGTCCATGGGTTGGGGACGATGGCCATTCGGCCAATATAATCCGTGCACGTTCTTATCATCATAATATGGGACTCATAGACATTTATAGAGTAGGTAGCATTTCCTGGTCCCAAGTTCAAACAACGAGAAATTTCAAGACGAATGATACAAGCCACTTATTGACTTCTTATGCTGACTAGGGCTCAATACCATTTCCAAGTCCCGTATTTAACGCATCTGCTCTGCCTATAACCTTTAATAATACTTGTTTTTATATGGTCTCTTATTTGAACTTGGGTTCCTCGGCCCTGTATAGTTGCACTGGAGAATAATCTCCCAGAAAGGAAAAAAAAAGGCCTGGTTGTACTGTAAAAATAATCACTAACCGATAATGGGGAAAAGACATTTAAAAGGCTTACCTTCATTCCCCAAGCTTGATGATGGATACTGTGGTGTAGAACATCTGCGCCAGTGATCCGTCCCCATAAACTAATAGGATTCCATGGGATATTGTATCCAGAATGATCATCGCAACCTTTTAGAGTACTAAATGTGAAGAAGAAGATCGTGTCTCTACTAGTCAAGCCGCTGATACGAGAGGCGATGAATGCCCCGGCAGTCTCGAGAATCAACGTTTCGGCTAGTGCGTTGAATGAGGCGCCGTAGGCTTTTGGACGGTACAGTTGATGGTGATGTGCATGCAGATTCTCTATCAGGATTCAGCTTTCATTGGATTGAGGAAGCAGTTTGTCTTACTGTACAACCAGCTATTCTTATGAACTAGATAATGGGCCCAGAAATACCAAGTATCGTAAATAATCATGGCTGCAAGAATCCGGAGAGCGAGTCGCACGATGGTCATGATCCATGCAAAGTGAATGATATGAGAGCTTGCGAAAAGAACGGTCTTATCCGTTGAGGAGTGCATCTGTACTTGAAGCTGTGGAGCGTCGGTGCCACAAGGGTGTTCGAAATGAGCAATTATGAGGCTGAGTGCGAATTGGCAGAACTGTTGTTTCAGGACATTGCGTACAACCTGCGATTCGGATACAGGATTAAGTCTGCCATTGAGAGGGAAGATTCGGTACTGTGGAAAGAAGTCCTTGGCGTCGATGAGGGCAAAGAGGGACGAGTAGATCCAATAGGCAGCTGCTGGGACGACAGCTTGTAGGAACAAGTCATCCCATGTTATTTCTTCAACTCTGACGAGCGCATATGTCAGAAGCATGGAGAATATTTTGGGCCACAGCGGACCTTTTAATTAGAATGTGAGACTGACGAAATACCAAGGGTCATTTCAAAGTGGCTCTTACTAGATTTGTGCGCTTCACCACAAGGTGTCCGTTGGGGAAGCTAGCAGAATATTGCTCACGCTTTAATTTCTATATTATTATTTCCAATATTCTTAAATGACAAAGACCGATGTGACAAGATATCATGTCAAAAGTTTGAGGTGGGCAAGTTTAGCTCATAAACCTTTCCTATGTCTATCTTAACTAAATTAGGCATATGCAGTCTCATTATCCTAACTAAGTAAGGAACCTAGACGAGCTAAAAACCTAGCTGCAGCATACATTACGGAGATATATGGGATATGCGGCCTTACGATTCACGTGACTAATAATGGTATACTCTAGAAGGAAATGACCACAGCTCGTTGCAAATATAGAACAGAATTTTATTCCGAGACTGGTTTCGGAAAGGGATAAGCAAAAGTGTTTATAAAGTATTGTGCTGAAGCTAATTAGACATAACAAACAGTGAGAGAGGCCAGCTGTTGAATTGTCAGACTAAGAGGCTATAGAGCCTGTCAGGTTGCCTAAATGATACCAACCCCTCTCCATAAGACACAATATACTAGTTATGAAGGTTCAAGTCCTTGCCTACCAAGATTCTCTCTTTCGAGGTCGAGGTCCTTTATGAAGAAAGATGACAAGAGACCTATACCCGACAGACAAGCCATGACGGTCCAGATGGCCCGAAATGCCTTGCTATATACGTTGATGAGAGTGTTGACTGCTGCATCCTCTATATCAAGTATTCTCAGATATGGAATGAAGCTGATAGCTTGACTGCCGTCTTTTAAATAGGAAAGAGACTCCGGTAAGGGTGTTAGAGCTGTGATGTGCTGCTGGAAAACATTGCTGAATACGGCTGAGCTGGTGGCTAGACCGATCACTGCTCCAAAGATGCGGAAAATAATGAGCATGCCAGCTGCGTGACCTGCATCGTCAACATTCTTTACACTCGCCTGTATGGGAATGGCAATGGTAGTGAAGACAGTCCCGATACCAACCCCGAGCATGGCCTGGATACCATCAATCTTGGCTCTGGAGGAGGTCTCGCTCAGGGAACACCACAACCCTAGTGAGAGCGTGCTAAATATCCAACCCATCTGGAGTTGCAAGCGATACCGGCGTGTCTGTTGTACAACTAGTGGTGCAAGTATACTCAAGGCCAAGGTGATGCCACAAGCTAGGAGGATGGATTGTGCTGACCGTAGAGGTGCTTGGAGAAAGATGGCTTGGAAAAAGAGCGGAAAGTAGAGTAGCATATTGTACATAACCAAGCCGTGGATGAAGCCACCTAGGAGTGCCATGACTGAAGTCATGTTGTCGAAGATTCGGAGCGGCATCATAACCTCGCCTGGTTTTGATTCATGGAAGCCGAACACGACAAGGACAATGAGGCCAATCACCAAAGGCACTATTGATTTCCAAGATGACCATGGATAGAGGCTGCCAGACCAACTTAGCGGAAGTACGACGGCTGTAGCACCGAGAGCAAACAGAAGCAATCCCTTGTAGTCTAGACTGCTAATCCTCTTCTCGAAATTAATATTGATGGGCTTCAGACGAAGGAAATATGTCAGTACAAAGGCGATTCCTACGAAAGGGAGATTGATCCAGCCGATCCATCGCCAATCAACAAACTCACTGAGCAAAGCACCTAATATAGGGCCTAGGAGGGAGCCAGCAGTGATGGGAATGGCCATCACTCCAAGATAGAGTGGTCGCTCTTTAAGAGTGGTAATGTCAGTGAGGATTATTGACTCCAGTATGTCCAGCCCACCCCCTCCCAGCCCCTGCAGGATGCGGCCCGCGATAACGGCTTTCATGTTCGGGGCTGTGGCAAAGACTATTGAGCCTGTGGCGAAGAGCAGCATGGAAATGTGTAGTGGCACCTTCCGTCCCAGGACATTTGACAAGCTGGCGTGGATAGGCTGTGCCACGACTACGCCAAGTAGAAAGGAGATGCTGGCCCAGAATGACTCTAGGGTTGTTGCTTCCAGCTGGCTGGCTATGACCTGTATACGGTTACAGAGTTAATATGATCTGAGGTCTTTGACTAGGTCCGTTATAACATAGGCACGGATAGACGTACGGGAATGGCTACCGAAAGGGATGTCGCATCCCATGATACAATCAGAACGAGAAATGCAAGGCAGAGTAGCGACAAATAAAAGTAAAGCGACTTCTTTGAGTCCGAGATGCTTTCGATTTCGACGTTGTCACCTTCGAGTCTCGAGGGTTGCCTTGAAGACTGCCGCTCTAGATTCTCGTTAAGGGAATTTTCTCGTAGATTCTCAGCTTTGCTTTCATGACTAAACACCACAGGCTCCGAATAACTACCTGGCGTGGCAGATTCCATAGTCCTTGGGCTACTTGCTATCTGGCTGGATCTCCCTCGGGAGAATAATTATGCATGCATATTTCAATGCGTTTGATAATAAAACGAGCGGAAATGGGAGGAAGGTTGAATACGAAATAGCATCACACAGTGGCACCAGAATTAAAGGGAAGGAAAAGACTCTATATTGCTACTCTCGCAAAGGGCCACTTGCATTGAGAGATGTGGCGCCCACCTGAAAGCAAATGGGAGACTATTCCGTTTATGCGGATGTGTTTAAGCGAAATTATATTGGGTTAGGTCAGAACTTTTATTATCTAAAGGAAGTTAGTGTACGTTAGTGATTATGCATGTAGAAGACAGGCAAACGATAGTTAGGTAGGTTGATCAATTCTTGGGTCACTAGGCTCCTTGCAAGGCGCCCGCTAATAGTTCTGCGGGAGAGCCGGGAAACAGGAATGTAAGTTACCTGTAGTTTGCGTAGTGCTGTTTCGCCTGGGTCTAAACAATTACCAAGCCGACTCGGAACATCGCAGGCGTTCAATCCTCTCAAAGATGGCCGAACGACAGCCTTACTTAACAAAACAGGCATAGAGCATCCGCGCAGGAGAAAGGCTCTCTGAATTAGATGCCACCCTCGCTACTAACGAGGCTGGGCATAATTATGCCTGATATTTGGAACCTAGTTGAAAAATGTCGACTATTAGTAGCAGAACTTACGAAGATGCAATACTCTAGAGTAGACTAGAGAGAGCTGCTATACATCTAAATTAATGAATTAGCGTTCTACTTATACATATACACGGTTTCAAATTCCTCTTTTAGTAGGCGTTAACTACAGCAAAAGGCGAATTAAGTGTTGTGCAAGACTCTCGGGTATTTAACCTTGAGACGTATTTTTTTATTTTACCTTATTGCTGAGCACTTGAACGATAATGAATCTCACCTGATATCTGAAACGCAAGATGGAACACAAACATGTTTAACAGATCCTCACCCAAGCGAATAAATAACAGTAACAATGTGCATATCCAACTCTATAGACCGGATACTCACTTTGTCCAAGAGAGTGCACTGCCACCATTCATTATTGAGCGACGAATTCGGCAGCGCTACCTTTGCGAAGAGGGGCCTAGTGGTGATTTAAGCGTGATATACAACGCCGACTTCCCCATTATGCACCAGTTCCAGGGGTTTCTAGAACTCGGCATGAATGGAGAACCCAACATGAACAGAGAACCGCATATGACGTTACAAGAAGTTGAAGAGATGGAGAAAAAGCTTTAGGAGGAAGGTATCGCTGTTAATCGATTCTTGCAGGAAATAGGTGGCCAGATGTGTTTTGGAGAAAAACCTATTTAAGAATTTTGAATAAAAACAAGGAGGGAGAGTACGACTAAAACGGCAAATTAATTTGAAGCTGACGGCTGAAAAGGGCAACTGGTCTACAACACAATTTCCTTTTGTACGATGCTCTCGTAAGCGACGTATCCTCTGCTCAGCCAACCTGAAAATAGGTACATAGGTATATCCGCATATACTCTACACACTACTAGCTTTGCACTCACTGATAAACCATAGAAGCCATCCTTCCTGGCTAGTAGTCTAAATCATTTGCTCCCCAAATCTAGCTTCCTCATGAATTGTGGTATGTATCTCAGTCTTGTAGACTAGTTTTATTAACCTTCAGACAAGAAAATGCTGATACATATCACGAATTCTAACATTCTCTTAAGTTAGACCATCTTCGGTTACCAGTAGTTTGAATTTAGGGCTAAATATAACGTATCGTTGCAGCTGGTGAAGCTGATGATATTGTTCACTGGTGCTTTAACCTCTCTTATGACCGGAGGAGGAGACAAGCCTCACTTCTGCTCCCACTCTCCCCTTCCAGCCTTTAAATCTCCGCCTCGTCAAACTCCTTTGGGAACAAGTGACTGAGTAAGATTTGTGCTGTTATTTGCATATTTGCTATCGCTAATCCCTGCATATTTCCTAAAAGCGTCAGTGCATTCCATCGTCAGCTGAGCCTCGCTTCCTGACAATGCCAGTTTGAATGGAGCGGATCACTTGAGAGATGTGGCTGTCGTTTAGGATTTTGGACGAGGGATTATGATTTAAAGCACTTTGTACTCTATTTTGTGACTATTAAGCTTGTCGACGTGGTATTGCTGGGCGAGGTGGTGGCGTTTAGAGGATCTCGGTGCGAAACCGTCTCAATACCATTGGTAATCCCAATCCTTTCACGGGGTGGAAGAAGAGGGGCGAAAAGAGGTCCAGTGTTATATGCATCTATAACTATCGCTGTTTTCGTTACGTTAATTGTGTTACTGCCATCAGACATCCGATTTTCAATTTACTGTATTTGTGGCATACCACTTCCACCATGAAGCCTCTTTTTACGCTTCTGCTCTCTTCCTTTTCTTTCCCGTCCTCGGCTCGTGCCCGGGCCATCTCAGAATATGAGATTCGTGCCGTACCAGAGCACGAAGTCTTGGCGCCAATATCAGACGAAGGCTGGCCTGGCCGTGAACACCGTCAAGGGGGCAAAGGGTGGGCTCTACAACAAAACGAGCATTTCGTGTGGGGATCTAAGACCGGCAAGCATACTTCGTGCATTTAATTTCAAGATTATACTCTAACACAGTCTTCAGGCAGCGGGTCGTTCGCTAACATGACCCTTGAAACCGGTGATGATGAGCTTGTTATCTCGATGGAGCGATTTGCTGGTGAGTTACGAAAGGTTGACTGCAGTAGTGATATGATGATGGAGTTTGTCTCGGAGTCAACTTATCGGGCAGCGATAGCTGAGTGGGACTGGGTTAACCTCCATGAGAAGCACACTTTTATTATAGTCGCAAACTACGAGGGATGCGGAGCTGGAGAGTCTCGAGACCCTTGGGTAGTAAATAACGCTCATTACGATGATCCCCATCAGACAGTTTATCTTAAAGCTATGAAGAAAACATGGCAAGAGATTGCTCATACTTACAGCTTAGATTTCGGTCGTCACAGCCCGGCTACGTCAATAAAAAGAGGCATTGTTGATGTTGATAAGTCAAAGACCTTCTCTATCCCGCTCGCAACGGCGATTCCTCAACAGTTCATGAAGCCAAAGACTATTGACGGCATTACTGTTGGTATTGACTGCACTGACTGCGCTACTAAGGGTTCAATTGAGATTACGGGGAGAGTGACATCTAGTAAAAAGAGTGGCCTTACTGTGTTCAATATCCAAGCTGCACCAAAGGGTGTGTCTGCAGATATCTCACTGACGCTGTCAGCTTCGGGAACGTTAAAGACGGCTTGGGATCAACAATTTAACATTATCTCCGTTTCGATGCCAGGCTACTCAATTCCAGGGGTGTTGGATATTGGCCCGGCGCTAAGGTTTGATGGTGGACTTACCTTGTCAAACATTACTGGAAAGGTCGGCGTCACCTCTGGAATGACTGCTACCATTCCAGATACTTCTAAGGCGATGTTGGATTTTGTTGGCAAAAAGACCCATATAACAGGCTGGATTCCGACTATTAAAGGAAAGCCGGTATCGTTTAGTGCATCTGTTAGTGCAGAGTTTGACGTTTACCTACAGCTTGCTCTTGCTGTCGGTTTAAAGTGTCTAGGTAATGGGTTTAGTGTTGATCTTGCTCTCAAGCTTCCAGAAGTCGCTATTAAAGGAGAGGCGACGTATGGTATGTGTTCTCTTTACCTTACCTATATTCTCTAAGCCAAAAGGCTAACTATCTCGAGATACTGCAAAGCCACCGTGTCCTAACACAACCAAGAAAGGCGGAGTATCCATCGGAGCCTCGATGGGAGCTGGTTTAAGTTTCCAGGCTTATAGTCAACTAGCTGGGAAGAAGAACTATATTATCAACAAGTCGATCTTTGATAAGCCAGACTTATTCGCGTCTCCGAAGCTCTGCCTGCCATTCGATGCTCCTGGTATAGCTGCGGAGACAGCGAAGAAACCCTCTAGACGGTATGCTATTGAGCAATAAACAAAAGCAGTGTATTATAAAAGTCAAGGACGGGAGTTTAAAAGTACTTTATGCTTGTCACAAAGCCTCCTGTATAGAATATCTAGGTTGCAACTTTTCTAGACTTCAAGGGTGCAATCTTTTCTATAATATTTAATGTGACAACCTGGTTGGTGAAGAATGGACAGGGGAAGTTGTCAGGTGACTTAATGGAGGGCCACGGGTAGGTGACTGAGCTTTACGTAGCCCGAATAAAGGACTATATTCGTGAGTTATTATGTATATAAAGGGCAGGCGCCTTTTTCAAGGAGAAGCAGTGTTTAGTCTTTTCTGATTTTCCTGGTAAAATATACTTCGTTACTTCGAGCTTCCAGCAACCCGCTGGCGAGGCTCCTTCAACCCACCAACGTCCTGTTGTATACTCACCAGCTAGTTGTCCGTCTCACCCTGTACGATAGGTTTTTGACAGACGTCGACTTATCATAAACAAATAGGCTGGTGTTGTCACCACCAATCAGAACTAGTGCCAGAGATTGCCGGCCGCAATTGGCCGCACACATGGACTCTCTATCCCCAAATCCTTCTCTGACAATATATTCCCTTCAAAAGGTTGAAGGGAAAAGTTTTTTTTGCAGAGAAAACTGACTGTTGGACTTCTCGTCACTCCGATGCGGTATACATGAAGAGTCAGAGGAAACAAGAGAACCAAGGAATAAATAAGGTTGAGCGAAAATTCTTAGAATATCTTCCCGGATGAATTTGAATTTTTCACTAGCTAAGGTTCTACTCTTCAGAATGTGGAAGAACGGATTCTATAAACTCTTGAACTATCAGAGAATCCAGATGTAGGCTCCGTACTTGAGGTCAAAGCACTAGATTTATTGGGCGGATTGAGCATGAGGGGACCTCTGCCCCTACCATTCCCTTTCTGTATTACATCACGCGAGCAGTTCGACTCTGCCGATGGGGAGTAGGTTTTGCAGGGCAACTTTAATGCACACGAGGGGGCTGAGTTCGTTAAGCGAGGCCGAAGCAGATGGCAGCCAATGATGCCTGGCTTGTTAGTGAACACACCCGGTTCGTCTTGCTCTCTGGACCGCCTCGAATCTGCCTTAACATCAGCCCGCGAATTGCCATGTGACACAGCCCCAGCTGTCTTTATCTACGCTGGAATGGCAGTGCACGACCTGCATAATAGGCGGCACTGGGCGCAGACAGACTTAAATGTCTGGGCGTCCAACAAACCAGACGAGAGAACATAGCGTCCATCCATATATCTATATCGTCATCTAGAATTGAACATCCAATATATTTTACTCCTAGAGTGCTTCATTGTTATGGAAGAGGTAATCACTAAGGAGATATTAGCGTCCTCGAAATACGTCGCGGAGCAAACTTCGTTCCTTGAGCTCTCAGCCTTCTCAGTGAGCACCTGCCTCTAAGCTATTCTAACTAAGTCTGTCGTATCTTAACCTTTCCATCGTCATTTAGGGTTCAAGTTGTAAAAATTTGGTTACCGAAGGACCGGTCGCCGCTGAGAATTTAGAACCATGGATACGCCAAGAGGTGGGTGGAAAATGCCTCATCACGTGATACTCTACTTAGTGGTTTCCAGGGAGAGTTTGCTCCACAATCCAGGGCAGACGTAAAGAATTCTGGAAATCTTAGAATGCTGTTCGTCACATGTCCTCACAGACTCTGCCATTAAATTGACAGGGTCGAGATTTCAGGAAACCATTTCCCACAATTCATTCCAAGATGGATATATTACTCTACCCAAGTCAACCTGGCAAGATGCCCTCGAGAAAAACATCCTATCCTCAAGAACGTTTGAGCTAGCATCATGTCCAGGCCTCGTTCTCTGGACAGATATGAATTTCATCCCAACTAATTCCACTTTCGGTAGGCCCTCCTCTCTTTCTAGACCTTTACAAATTCTCATCGACGCTTGAAGAGATTGTTATGCAGCGGGCCAGCTCGAAGCCGACGAGCGCTAAATGGACGTTGAGCCTTCATCACGACATGAAATCTCGGGAAACATCTGGATTTTACAAGGCTACCACAAATAGTGATTGTCAAGCGGTTTTGAAGAAGTTGAAGAGCAGCAGCTCTCAGGTTGGAAATCCATTTCTGTTGCCAATGCTCATCTTTCAAGAAGAGTTGGGACGTATTAAAGATCGTCAACGTGACATTCGACGACAAGTGAGGCGAATTGAGGATGCTTTAGGTCTCCGACTTGGGCGTCAAGCTGATACGAATCCCTATACCTTCAACGACGGAACAGTAGACTTTGAATTTCTCAATCGAGAACTCGTCGAATGCAGCGCACAACTGCAGAAGCGAACTCCTATGGTGTATCCTGAGGCTTTAAAAAATCTAGAGGAGGCAATGGAGGTGTACGGTGCCGCCATACCGCCTACAATTGATGCTGCTGAAACTATAAATTGCCATATAGCGTTCATGTCCAGGTTACGATTCCAACAAAGACGAATTCGCGTAATAGAGACCTACCATTCTGTTACTAGCACAAGACTTACTGCTCAAGCCAACGCGGTAAGTATATCTATATTGGCTTTCTCTTCTGTCTTGACTAATTCGACCATTAACAGCTCTATAACCTCATCGCTCAGAAAGACAATAAGCTGAACTATCTTGTTGCCGTTGAGTCTCGTCGGATTGCTGCCGCAAGTAAATACGAAGGCACAGCGATGAGGACAATCTCTATCTTGGGTATTGTCTTCCTCCCTGGCACGTTTGTGGCTGTGAGTAACCTTTGGTGTGATATTTGCTACTAAAAAAGGCTAATACATTGCAGTCTATCTTGAGCACGAGTTTCTTCGACTTCCAAACGGCTACTGTCTCCCATTTATTCTGGATCTACTGGGCGATCACAGTTCCTTTGACCCTGGCGGTTCTTCTTGCATGGATATTGTGGTACCGAACAAACAAGCACAACCACTTGGAATTGGACAAGCAGCTGGAGCTGAGCATGCCAAACTTGGCAGAAAGAAGGCTTTCTGCTAAATGAGTTATAAGTCTTATAGCAGACTCCAAATAAGGCTGTTTTTTTACAGTACACCCTTACTTACTTCGCTTCACTTTACTATAAACTCAGTACACCGGGAAATGCCTATAATTCTGTCCTGGAAGCTTGGGTTATGACTATGAAGAGTGTACTATGGATCGTTCTTGGGGATCTTTACAATATCTCAAAACATCAGCCCTGCTCGGTCTACTATCGTGGCATATTTATCTATATCTGAATATAGTAGATACAACAGTAGATATTGAGTTCCATGACCCACTTCTCTCAGTTAGGGGAGTTGTGATATTGGGTTTATAAATTTTTGATCTGTTCGATTTGGCACTTGACCCTAAGTCTTATACACGCACTATCCATCTATTCTATTTCGTAATTTTGCTATATGGGCAGGCGTTGCCTTGCAACATCCGCCTACAATAATCTGACTCCACATTTCTCGATCTCGTGCCCGCCCGACAATATCGTACAATGTTTCATCCCATGGCGTCTCAAACAGTCAGCTCGTCATTCATTTATAGGCGGGGTTTAGACATACTAAGCTCGATCCTCCCTTGACCTTTTCCCACTCCTTCGTCAACGTGTTGTACACTTCTCCATCCGTCGCGTCCGGGTATAGCACGAGATCTGGCCACTGGTCTATTTCACTACTATCCACCATCCTCCTAACCGCCTTCTCAAACTCCACAATCAACCCCTCTAACTTTTCTACCCGAGTACAATTTATACCCACTCCGTTAGGAATCGCTGCTCCGTCCTTCTTCTCAAGCATAGCCCTCACAACCTTTTCCACAGAGCTCCCATCCGGCAAGACATTTCCCTCTCCAGGGAATACGCAGCTAATCCAAAACTTCTTCTCACTTCCACGGACTTCCTTTGCAACTGCACCCATAGTCTCTCTTACCGCTGAGACCTCAGATAACAACGGTAGCGTCTCGAAGGCTAGAAACTCAACCTCCTCCCAACACCTCTCTGCCCCTACCCCATCGTAGAACAGTCGCACCCTCTGAAGATGCCACTCCCGCAACCATTCTGTCCTTGCATGATCCCCATACTTCCCGCTGTACTCCTGTCCCGGGGTCATAGTTGCGCCATACGCACCGAGGCTCAATGCCACCCAACCGCTCCGCCCTTCTAACGCAGCGTGCGCGATCGCGACGGCGGACCGCATGTAGCGGGTCGCCTCTCCTTCGGAGACGCCACACTGGGAGAAACCTTCTAAGGAGGCTTGGTAGGTGGCAGTGAGCAGGATATCGGCACCTGCCCGGGCGAAGGCAGTTTGCGCATCTTTTAGAATAGAGGGACCAGAGAGCAACAGCTGCGACGACCACAACGGAGTGTGATCATTAAAAATGCAGCCATAGGTATCTACTAGCGTAGTACCGAGGCCGCCATCCAGCAGGAGGACACGAGATTCTTTGCTGGGTGCCATCTCTGGTGATAGCTCGTGATGGTTTAACAGTTATCGAGTTAGTGAGTGGGAGCATATCGATTGAAGATCACTAACGCTAGGCTAATCTGCCTTGGGTTAATCAGCGATATCGGCCATCCACCAAGATTAAATTAATTTACACAGACATAGTTTTTCATTCCACAACTATGGGCGATTACCTACCCACTGCCCAGTGGAGCCAAGAGCCTGGTATCGAAACCGTACACTTGAAGTTTCGTAATGTTATGGTTTGTGATCCATAAAGTACAGGCAGGACACTGAACGGCATAACCACACGTTGCTATCATGTCATAGATAGCGTGTACATATTATTGGCAGGAAGTGCAACACTAGTGGGACTCCCGCCCCAATGTATCTTCAAGCAAACATCATTGAGGCTGGAGAGGCTGTGTGAGGCTCAGACGTGTCGTACTTGACGGATCTTAAAGAATATATATTGCGTACTATAGGATTTTAGTCTAAGGTAGATTGGCAAGGTAGGTTACTAGGCGTTAAGTTGGCTCTCTCTTAGTATATAGCTCTGTCTCCTATCCTAAATCTTAAAGCATTCTCTTATTCTCAGTATTTTACTTAACTGTCTTACATTACAATAATATTAAGTGTCTCTTGTTATAAATTACAAAGGCAGCTAATTAATAAATATTTTAATAGCAATACGAGTATTAAAGTCTTTGCAGCATTGCTATTATATCCATACCAATGGGAACTAGGCTTATAGGCTAGGATGCTTTGTCTTTCTGCCCTTCCAATTGGATACAGAGGATCAAAAGTTCCTAGACTCAATTGTCTTTGTCAACTTGGTTCAAGCTGATTTATTATTATACCACAGGTCAATCTGTTACGAGGTATATAAAGTCATATTTGGGATTAAAACAGAGCATTATCTTTATGGTTCTCTTAATTCTCCCTTTGGATGCCTGGAGATAATATAGAATATTGACTGAGTCCTAAGGCTTCAAGTACAGTACATGCTGCACGTGCGATATGGCTGCCTACTAGGCTGTCCGCTGGTGCCTGTAAGGTAACTACGTGGGGACCTATCTAATGACTCAATTGAGTGTGTAGTATCAAGTACAAAGGCCTTCGTTCTATACACCTCCTTCTTACTATAGTTGTCTCTCCATCACTCAATAGTCATTATAACACTGAATTTCACCTTGATTCCTAACTACGACCTACGGACCTATGACCTCTCCCCTCAAGATAGAATATGAGCGCGTTTACTATAAGTAGTAGGTGAAAATTAATTATTATCAGTGCGATTAACGGGCAACGTAACTCTGCTATTGTGAGCTTCCTTAGCTCGTTTGCCTGGACTAGCTCTCTTGAATAGAGGGTATAATATATCCTAATACTAGTCCACATGTAAGATACTAAAGTAGTAGAGCCTAAGCTAGTATATAATAACTTACTTACTATACCTCAAGTAGGGGAGATGTGATTGAAAATTATTAATATGAATCTTTGACCTATTCTAGTACTGTGTAATAACTATACAAGTTCTATGCGATATGGGAGCGTCGTAAAGTTACGTTTGTATAGACTCTCACAAGTGAAATTGTAACATACTGTCCCAAAGAGAGCCGGAGATTAGCCGATTAGAGTCAAATTTTCACACTACATGGCGCGCTAAATCATTTCAAGAAAGGAGCTCTAAAGCTATCAAACACAATACGACTAACATTGCTGAGGTGTTTAAAAATACGAAGTAAAATTTTTCCCTTGCTATAACCTGCTCTCTCGTGACCTCCCCAGTAAAAATTGCCCGGCATTATGGCAGCCTCTTCTCCATCATACCGAGTCTACGATCATCGTCTCGAGATACATGATCTCAACAAACTTTACGACGTAATTGATCATTTTGCGTCTAATCCGGATCAAGAGCTCCAGGTTACAGACATCGATATTGGTGATGAGCTCGAGACGTCGGAGTCGGATGAGGACAAGATGTCAGATATGGAGGGGCCTCGTGGTTTTGATGATACCAGCAGAATTATAGCAAGCATTATCGACGGAATCCATAGCACTGGCGGCTTAGAGTCATTCAGATGGGTACGCGATGTGGATGAAAAAGGAGCTACACGCGAAGTTTGCTTCTGGAGCAATCTTTGGGACACAGCGCGGACTCTGAAGTACCTTGATATCAGGTTCTTCGAACATGAGCTACATCGCTTCGCAAATCTTACAGGTGACGAATCAGTAAGCTCTCCATGTACCCATTTTTTATCCCTGTAGACACTGATCTGCTCTAGATCCCCCGTCCCCCAAAGTTCCCGGCATTGAAGAGCCTGCGAATTGATGCAAGTGGAGGTCATGGTGATAATGGTTCTATGGTTGACCAAATTCTTCGGAACGCACCTGGACTAGAGGAGCTCACTTTAATATTCCCTGGGTGCGACCTGGAAGCCTGTCGAATAAAAGGAATCACGTGGGAATATACCTTTCCAGCCCTAAAACGCTTTAGCATCAGCACCTATAACTCAGACAACACAGCCCTATCAAAGTTCCTTGCCTCACATCCAACTATAACAACACTGGATTGGAATGTTGATGCGGACGAGGAGCTCATTCTGCCACCAGCCTGTCTGCCAAACCTCCGTGTTCTCAAGTTGGACAGCATGGACGTTTTAGGTGCCTTAGACGCGGTATCTACTGCAATTAGCATATCTCCTCGCCCAATTATACGCATTGGCGTTGAGGACTGCTCGCATGATAGCCTTTCCAAGGTTGCAGTATTTGCAAAGACCTTGAAAAGTCTAGACCTCAACATCTACGTTAATGAATTGCGACCAGACTCTGACAGCGATGAAGAAATAGAAAACAAAGCTAGAAATGAAGAAGAGACCGCCGGTCTGTTACATAATATTTTGAAGAATCTTCTCCTGCAGCTTCACGATCTACAGGAGCTAGGATTCGATCTAGAGACTGGAAATACGTATATCAGCAGCGGTGTGCGTGGGAAATCTGAACACCCTGAGCCAATCGGTGTGAAAGATTTAGTACGTTGATATTGCCTATTGCACGTAAGCTAAAAGTAGTACTAACGAGAATAATTCACAGATATCAATTCTCAATATCCTCCCGCCGAGCACTCGCATCCACACCCTCAGAATGTCGGACAGTCGCGGTTTGAAGCTTCCAGACGAGATTCTTAATCAATTTCCAGATATTCCGAAGTCTCTAGAGTATCTAAAGTGGGACACGGGGAAAAGGGCTGTGCTTTACCGGCTGGAACGTGGCGCAGGAAAAGTGCGAGCTGTCCCATGTGAGCAGCAGAGAATATGATCGGACACTTAAGTTGCTCGAATTGATTTCGAAGCCTGACTACCTCATCAGTCCAAGTCCCGGTTCAGAATATTCATGTGCAGCCCGAAACAAGGCAATCTGCTTAGGTCGTAAAAGAAAAATTATATCGTTAACCTACATCTAAATCAGAAAATAGAGCTATCTCTTCTGCCGATACTAGTGTCATTCTGCTAGGCTCTTAGTCCTTGACTGAAGTTCAGAGACCACCATATCCTCTGCGATATCCACGATATGTTTATTTGGACATCTCATCCTCTTCTTTCTTCACTCACTGTATAAAAAGCGTCTGAAACGCCCGGCACTCGTTCTATGCAGTTACTACCGTCACTTAGTTCTATATTTGTAGCTTCTCTCATCCCCTGACCGCCCTGAAGTTGCTTCGCATCCGACGACGAAACGCTCCTAGTGAATCTAGACGAATGCTTCTCTGGCTTGGAATTTAATTGGACTGTCTCGGACCGAGACTTTCCGGCATTACTTGGTACACGTGAGATTCTCAAGCGCACGAAAAATGGCGCAGGGCTGTGCTAAGCTTTTTACCTCATAATCGTTAAATGGCCAGGATGATGCCGGCTGCCGGAAGTCGCTTGTACCTGTAAGACTCGTGATTACCTGCCCACTCCGTGCTAACCCATTGATCCTACTCGTATTAACCCTCTGCTAGCCTCTTAAAGCATTCAGGTCTTAACCTGGGGATTCAGTTAGGGTAAGCAAGCATCGCGTACCTGCCTTTCTGGTCTAGCTTAGATACGCGCCCCATTAATTTGTTTACGACCTGCCGAACAAGCTGAGTACCTTCCATCTCCTTTTCACATCTAGCCCCGGTTTGCGGGAACTACTCACAGGCTGCCACCGGGCAAAGCTTATATTTCGTAAGCAGGCGGAAGTACAAAACCAACTTTGCCCTCCTGCATCGTCCTTTGCGTTTCTACTTATTCGTATGATATTACTCTCGATCACTATGCGCATCACGTGCATTGCTTTCGCTCTTGTTCTTGCGGCGACAGCCCAAGGTGCTGCTGTCCCCAATTCTCATGTTGTTCACGAGAAAAGAGAGTCGCCTCCGTCAAAATGGGTTAAACGAGAGAAGATTTCGTCGTCTTATGTCTTGCCAATGCGGATCGGATTAAAGCAGAGGAATCTAGACAGGGGTCATAGTTTTCTTATGGACGTGTAAGCTCTAAAATCCAATTTAGTTCTCCCTAGGGACTTGACCACCTTCTTGATCTTCAAAGCTCAGTCAAAGATAGATCTCACCCAGATTCCCCCAACTATGCTAAGCACTGGACTCCGGAGGAAGTTATTGAAATGTTCTCTCCAACAGAGAAGACTGTCGACGCTGTTAAAGAATGGTTGATAGACTTTGGGATTAACAGTGATCGTATAACTCACTCTGATAACCAAGGATGGATCGCGTTTGATGCTACGACCGAGGAAGCAGAGAATTTGTTACACACTGAATACCACATCTACGAGCACTCCTCTACAGGTCATGTGACTCCAGCGTGTGATAGGTATTTAAAGCTCAAGCTCTCATGACACTCAAATTTGACGTACTTACATGCCCCTAGCTATCATGTTCCAAAGCATATTCGAGAGCACGTCGATTACATTACTCCAGGTATTAGACTTCTATCAGCTACGAAAAGGGGCGGTAGAAAGCGAGGATTCGGAATCACATCTGGCCGCAATGGTCACGCAGGAACTCGGCCGCCGACGAAAACTCTTCCAGGCTACTTTCCCTGGTCAGAAGAAGGAGAACTTGCAACTTGTGATAAGGCAATTACTCCTGCCTGTAAGTATGCTCTAACCAAACAAAGTCGAATGTACTAACAAAAATGATAGGTATTCGTGCATTATATGAGGTCCCAGAGATCCCAGAATACCCGTTCGGCAAACCACGCTCTGATAATTCATTGGGTATTTACGAAGAAGGCGACTACTACGCGCAAGAAGATCTAGATCTGTTCTTTGCAAATTTCACTCCTTACATTCCCCACGGGACTCATCCATCGCCGGCATTTATTGATGGCGCTGAGGCGCCTACAGACACCGCAAATGCAGGGGGAGAGTCCGACTTGGATTTTGAGCTGGCGTATCCTCTCATTTATCCCCAGACTATCACTCTGTATCAGACAGACGACTTGTATTACGCAACAAATCTAAATGTGACGTCGGGTAGCTTTAACACCCTGCTAGATGCTCTTGATGGAGTACGTCCTCTAAAATACTTGAAGATAAATTTTGCTGATCAGTGAAAACAGTCCTACTGCACTTATTCTGCTTATGGCGAGACTGGCGATGATCGTGAGAAACCCTGCCCCGAGCCATCTCATCTCGACAAAAAATCGTAGGAATACCATTAACATTACTCACAGCAAACCTGGACCCGGTGTATCCGGATCCCACTCCAGGAGGATATAAGGGGAAACTACAATGTGGAATCTACAAAGTAAGCCGTGTTCCTCTATAGTGATGCGAAATACTCATTTCTCTTGCGACAGCCAACGAATGTTATTTCCATTTCATATGGTGGGCAAGAATCGGACTTGCCCGCATACTATCAACAGAGGCAATGCAATGAGTAAGTTTATCTGGGAAATTTGGTAGAACTTACCCATCCGCTCAAGCCTGCTGACCTCTTTCTCAGATTCATGAAGCTTGGACTCCAGGGCCATTCGATTTTCTTTGCTTCTGGGGACGATGGTGTTGCAGGACCTCCTGGCGATGATTCTTCCAATGGATGCCTTGGAGACAATTCGACCATCTTTTCACCAGCGTGGCCAAATAGGTGAGTATCATCTATCGGACTGAGCGCTCGCTGGAAGTAATTTTTATTATAGCTGTCCATGGGTAACGAATGTGGGAGCAACCAAGGTTTATCCTGGCCGGACTGTCTTCGAGCCTGAGAGTGCCGTAGTTGACCCTGAAGGACAACCATATTCTATAGCTTTCTCTTCAGGAGGAGGTTTTAGTAACATTTATCCTCAGCCTGATTACCAGAAAGCCGCTGTAGCGGCATTCTTTGAGAAGCATAACCCCCCTTACCCTTACTACGAAGGGAATTCCAGCTTTGGCGCGAATGGTGGAATTTATAACCGAATTGGTCGAGGGTAAGGCTCATGAATCCTTATTGTCGTGGAATTGAATGCTAATTTTAAACATAGATACCCCGATGTCGCGTAAGTGCTGCCGATCCTTACAGTAATTCGAGCGAATACTAACTTAGTTCAAGAGCGAATGGTGATAACATCGCCACCTATAACCAAGGGAATTACTCGTCCTCAGGAGGTACCTCTGCGAGTACCCCCATATTCGCGTCGATCGTCAACCGCATTAACGAACTCCGCCTCAACACTGGCAAGAACCCCATTGGATTTATGAACCCCGCGCTCTATTCAAATCCTTGGATGTTGAATGACATCACGAATGGTACAAATCCTGGCTGCGGAACAGTTGGGTTCTCCGCGGTTCCTGGCTGGGATCCCGTTACTGGCTTGGGTATGTATGTCATCGGTATGATCTGGGACGTTTTGCTGACAACGATTTAGGAACTCCAAACTACCCTAAGATGCTTGCTTTCTTTTTAACATTACCATAGGTGTTTGATAGATGACAAGTTTGGGATTAGAAAGTAAAGATTGGCTAGATATGGTCATATCTATTCGCCATGGATAAAAAGATCCAGTGATATCTCTTAGTAATATAATTTCTTTTCACCCGCCTATGATACTGGCACCGTGGCAGAGCTTCGATTCCCATCGGAGGTAACTGCAACGACCTTCACAAATTGTGTAGTAATCGAAATGGAAGCCTCGGTCTCAAATCCCGCATTACTAACCGAGTGGCTGTATATGACATTGTTCGCTGTCATTCCCTCATAAATATCCCACCTCTTGACGCCCGTTGCCCCATTCCAGCTCGCATACGCATATCCCTTCTCCGCAAAGACAACTGGGTCGGCCGCGGGCACCCCTTCCCACTCCAGACGGTACGCACGGTACGACTGCTGCGTGCCGTTCAAGTCTCCAAACTGGACAGACAGCCGAACGTCGCCCTGTGGTCCATATTCCTTGACAATAGGAAGCCGTCCGTAGCCCATCAGTGCGTTCCCATTAGGGAGTAAGTCCAATGCCCCTTGGCTCTCTGCATACAGAGTCTGCTTCGGATCGTAGTAATCGTGTATCAAAGTGCTAGTCTTTTTATTGAGATCAAGCGAGAATAGTAGGCCTAGCGTTTGGTTAACGCCAGAAAAGGGAGGAGGCGAGTTTGCGTTGTCGAAGAGGTGGAGAACCAAGCTAGTAGGAGTGACGTTGAGGGCGCGGGGGTGGTGCTGCCAAGCCTGTTGCTTACGTTAAAAGTGAAGCAGGAGATAGGATGAAAGGTATGCATACAAAATGAATGCCTGATGGGAGTTTGAAATCACCACCTGTTGAGCCCTGTCGAACATATAAGAGTTGTCTTTCTTCCAAGGGCGGTCTAGATCACTAACCTCAAATCGCCATTCTATTTCTCCCTTCGAATTAAGCAAGTATGTAGTCCATATGTGCCTGCTGTTTATCAAATAATTGCTTCCAACAGACTGGATAGAGTTTATGTGGAAGAAATCATAAGGACTTGATTGCGTCCCCGAGGTCCCAAGTGGCTGTTTCGAGTCACTGATAGGAATTCCCGATTTGAGTGCACTCCACGAAAAAATAACTTCTTTCGTCTTAATATCTATCTCAAAGACCAAGCAGTCATAAATCCATCCTTGAGCTGGCCCATTCACAGATGTAAGGTCCGTCTCTGTGGCATTGTACGCAGTGACGAGGAGCGAGCCGCGATCAGTGATATAGGACTCGTGAAGATCAGCCTGGCACTCTGCTCTTGTAGGTCCATCTGCGGCAAGGTCTAGATCTGGGCAAAGGGTATGTTGAATCGTATAGGTGGAATCGAGTATGTAGACACCCCCATATCCATGGCCACCTATCTGTGGATTCGGCGACCCTGTTCCATTCCAGTAAGTTAAGACTGGCTTGGAATCCAGAGCTTGCACATTAAGGTTGCTGTAGTCGCCGGATTGGCTAGCCCAAACCAATTCTCCTTCATCAGTTATAATTATAGAAGCCGGATACGGGGCGCTTGTGACTGTGAGGAAGAGGTAGCCAGGAGCAAGCGGGCTTCCAGATTTAGTGACATTGAACACGGGTGTAATAAAAGGCACAGTTTTATAAGATTGAGAAGGCCATGCCTCCACAGCCGACATACACAGGGCAATGGAGAGGGAAAGGGAGTTTAAGGCGAACATAATGAATAAAGACACAGATACGGCCACAGACAACACTTCATGGTGAATAGTGGGATAAAGGTAGCTCTATATAGCCAAAGAAATAAATATTAATTTGCAAAAAAAATATATTAATTAAGTCAAGGGGAATGACGACAAGCTGCAGCCCCAACCTTGAGATATAGGGCACTTGATTGAAAAAGGAAAGAAATCCATAGCTTGTTAAGCAGAGACCAGCAGACTGTTGAAGCTTGTGCATGAGCTTGGAGAGAAGAAGGCATATGCTCCGCACATTTCTGATTCGGGGGTATGATCAGCCAGGCAAGGTGCCTGGTACCTGTCCCTAAGCGATGGGCCTTTAAGGATTTGACAGTATAAGGTGTTTTTTTTTTAGCACGGTGTGCACACGCTTTCCGGGTACCTTTGGTCTGTGGCCCCCCATATAACGCCGTATAACCCCACTCAAAAGGCGATGGCGAGTCTGGACCCCAGAATGACGCCTGAGCGGGAGCCGATAATTAGCCGATAATTAGCCGACGTATAACAATTCCGGAGACGAATATGCTTGCATGCTCCTCTCATAAACCATACCCTGTAATAATAAAATGCCGAGACCATATTACAAATTAGGGATAGGGCTTCATCTCCGCATCGAAATCCTCTGGCCCACTTTCCACTTTCCTATCCTCATCAGCATCCAACAATCCCCTCCCGAACAGTTCTACTATAGAGTCCTCGCCGGGAAGTTTAAGACCCAAATACTAATATATAGAGGAATATTAATATTAGTGAATACTGCTCAAAGGTTATTACTATAATCTATAAGTACCTTCCCTAGTAGGCTTTTAGATTAAACTCTATGAAGACTTACTGAATATAGGTTTGCTTAATTACCTTAGGTCTAAATGTCAGGAGCTTTGCCGTACAGAGTGGAACAGACGACTAGTCACTAGGTGACAGCAGGATGTTAGAGAATTGAAGGGACCTCGCTAGGAGGTTATAGGAGGTTTGTTGTAACAAAGTAGATTCGGCCCGGGAAATAGAAAGAGGACTGAACGCTGCTCCGCTCTGAAAAGGATACTAGACCCTCGACATATATTAATGGCTCACTAGTATAGTCCCTTATTCGGGCCGCTAAGACTGATATTCTGATTGTTGACCAATAGGCTTACCGGGTTTCGCGGCCATTGTCTAAATACGGTCAAGCGCAGAGAATTCAATCAATACAATCAAAGGATATTGATAATCCGCGGTGTGAGATTCCATGGGCACTTACGATATAAGTACTCTTCCTCTAAGGTTAGGGGTTTGGAATTATTTAGATAAAACCTACCAATAACCGTAGCCGTAATCCTACGCTTTTGACTTTCGTTGAGAATGAAGTTTCCTCCAAGATGTAATTTACATGCATCTGATGTAATAGTGCGAGTGCAATGTATCCCACGCTAAGTATCTATCTACCCTCTGAGTTACATGGATTCCTTTCCAGAGCTTTTATCTATATTTAAATCCTTCCTGCCAATATATATTAATGCCATTCTCGGACTTTCCCTATCTTACGTTCTTATTTCCTCGCTATTTCGCAGTTGGTATTGTTTGGAGCCACATTTCCGTCTCTCTAGGACTCCGAAACCTTAAAACCTTCAGATGACTGTACTCAGGCTGTAGGAAAAGGGCCGGGAAGTCGTTTCGATGCCTCGTATGCATTCTAAATGTCCAGACAATCAAGTTTTCATTAGGATCTAGATTCAAAACATGTCGAAGGGATTCCCGATTCCCATTCCAGAGCTCTTTTCGTCGAATAATTCGGCCCAATGTCCGCCACAGGACTCGTAGTAAGGCTACCCAGAGAGGATAGTCTAGCCAGATCAAAGTGTCGGCTCGTGCCCAAACAATATCACGGACAGCCTTGTAGTTGCCGTCAAGTACCCAATCCGCAGCACCTGCAATCGCTTCGCTAACATGTTCACGCATTTCATTGTCGGGAAGCTGAGTCCAATTCGCTTGCCAATTAATACTATCCAGTTCAATATGATGCAGACTGAGCCTGCTAGCTAGCTCTGCAGCCAGAGTGGTCTTCCCTGCGCCTGGTTTACCGACGATGACGATTCTCTCGAGGGTCATGGCTGTTTAGAGTCCTTAGGTTCTGGGATAGAAGAAGTTTTAATAATAGTAGCTGTGAAGAAAAGTAGTGGTTGTCTTACGGATAGCAAGTTCTTTATGACTGAAAAAAGGTGACAGTCCGGCGAGCCCAATGAGGCTTAGCTAAGTACTGCCTGGAAGGATTCCTCCGTACAGCCGACATCCCGGCGAGTAATGCTGACTCAGATCGACTCCGGTAACTTAACTTAACTTAACTTAAAGGTAAGATGACCTACGTATGCTGAGCTTACTTCCGAAGCAAAGTTCTTTTTGCTTCATTCATAACTGGTTAAAATGGGTTCTAATGATATACCACCTCCCCATATCTCCCCATATGTAGTCCCAGTCTGCAATTTTCTGCTCCAAATCGGCGGTAGCCTATGGACCATCTGCTACATTCTCCTCGCGCGCGAATCCTTTCGCACGCGCTCCTACGGCATGCCCCTCTTCGCCCTCGCCTTCAATTTAGCCTGGGAGATTGTCTACGCGCTCTACGTTGTCGAATCAGTTCTAGAACAAGTCGTCTTTAGTGTGTGGTTGGTGATTGATGTCGGCATGGTGTACGGCGTGTTGAGATATGGGATCTATGAGTGGGAACATAGCCCGATAATTAAGAAGAACCTTGGATGGATTTTAGTGGGGCTGATAACGTATTGCTGTGCGGGTCACTGGGCATTTGCAAAGTGGTGGATCGACAACGAGGTGGGGAAATGCGAGGGGAAATTTTATCGGGGCATTGTCGGGCCAGACACCACGCAACTGGGGTTTTGGACTGCGGCGCTTGCCCAGGCAAACTTGTCTGCTGCTAGCCTGGCACAATTGTGGGTTAGGGGCCATTCTGGGGGTGTGACTTGGAGTATTTGGTGAGTTGTTGTTTTGCTAGAAAATGGACGATGCTGAACTTTGCTGCAGGGCTGCTAGGACATTGGGATCGATAGTAGGGCTATATATGAATTATGCCTGGGCGTGGTATATGTGGAGAGAAGCTCATGATTATTTTATGTCTCCTTTTGGCATCTTCCTGTGGGGAACCGGTCTAGTTTGCGATTTGATCTATCCTTTCAGTTTTGCCAAAATCAAGAAGACAGAGATTGTGTTACCCGATGGGAGAAAGGCACCAGCAGGTAGCGACTTGAAGGAGAAGAAGCATAAGTAATTTGGGCTATGTATCAATAGATTCCACGCTTAGTCAGGACGAACTTACGACTGCTCGACTTATCTACCCCTATCTAGCGTGTGTACCACCACCGGATGACCGTATTTGCAAAGATCAGTCACCCGAGCCGAGTCGCTACCTTGGTTCAACAGGAAATGTATGTTGAAACTTATATCAAACTAGTTCGCTATTTTGCCTAAAACTCCTATCCATATGAAGTGATCTGTATCACGACTGTAGCCATTCAACTATTGTTTTGTGAGGTAATTTCCTGTCCACAAAATCTCCAGGCTTTATACTCACAACTGCTATACAGTTATTTACCGGCCATAATAATGCACAATGATTTGGCTTGACATGACTTCTTTCATCACGGTGAGAACGGCACCGTATATACTCGCATAGAGTACCTTACGAGCACTGTATCATCGCTGCCAGCTCTCAGACTAGGCTTGAAGACATTATAGGTTGTTATAACTGGGCGATGCTTCAGATTGGATGCAATTCTTCAACGCAATGCTCAAGTCCATGAACATAAACTCCAAGCCTGGCAGGAAGGATACTTTGAAGTCGCGTGATTTGAGCTGAGCGAAAGCGGGACTCTTCATATGGCATCAACTATTTTCCTCCCTATCTCGAGGTATATAATAACTTTTTGATATAAAGGTTAGGGGTTAGTGGTTAGGATTGGTTAGGATTAGCTTCGGGGGATTTGGGGGGTGTCTGAACCCCCATATTTGGATATATTCTAAACGATAGGGTGTGTTTTGATCGTTTTGAGAATTCAAGCACAGGGTACTATTTTGCTAAGTTTGGCCACGATTTATCTGGTCCCCAATTCATACGTAAAGAATTTAACGCCCAACAAGTCCCTGAGAAAGTACGGTACGTGCGCCATATTTTAATCTCCCGGCGCGACAAGAGATTGGCTGACGAAGATCTCTTGCAGAAACTGAGGCCCCAAACCAACAACACCAACTGATCCGGGGCCACTGCCACAATATGGTCTCAGGGCTAGTCTTGCAGTATCTCGCACCCCCCGTCACTTCTCTGGATTTCGCTATAGACACAAAAACAGTCAGAAATCCATCCGACCGAAGACGGCGCTTTCTTGAGTTTATAGTCTACATGAATGCAACTGAATGTGGTCCCCTCTGAGTTGCAAGTCTGAGAAGCAACCATGTCTGAGAAGCAATCCATAGTGCGGGTACTGCTGGCTGGTCAGGAGTTCAAGCTCGTCTCGGCAGACAGTGTGCCCTACCACAGCGGTGAAACGCATAGATACTCCGGCCCAATCACTACGAGCCAACTTGCATTGTCGCTCCAGCATAAATAGTGGCCAATCTGCCCGCCAGCCGCCGACGGCCTTCGCACTGCGTAATATCTCCCACCTAAAAGCACGGTGTCGTGCCGTTCTGGCCTTCATCTGCCATACAGAGTGCCGGCCGCAAAGCCTCAAAAGGCCAGTGGCGCAGGGATCAGAAGCGTGATTTGCTAGGCGCCTCTATATATTTCCCCTCGCCGTTGTACCAGCCTCTTCGCTCGCAAAGTCTCAAGACAGATCCAAAAATGGTGTCGTTCCTCGACCTCCCTCTAAACGCAAGGCACTTGATCTATGCATACGTACGCTTGTTCCGCTATTGTCCGATCGAGTTGAATCGCCCTTATACATACACCTGGGCACCCGTGCCCTTGCCAGGTCCGCACACGTTTCGCCCATCCTGGCATGACTACTTCGGTTTGGAAGGCACATTTATGGGATGCTTGTATAGGTTCCGGAGGAATGGTCGTGATAAGTCGGTGCCACCAGGCACGCCAGACTGTGCATGCTTTAGGTTACCACTACATCTACTTCTGGTATCTCGCGCCGTCTACCAAGACGTATTCTCGGTCTTTTATTCAAAGAACCAGTTCGTGATACGACTCGCCGACGCAGGTGGCTTTGAATCTATTCATCTGAGCCCGCACATTCTAAGCACCCTGACTTCCCTTTTGATTCGACTCAATTGCTGGCCCTGCTTGCGTGGGCACGACAGAACCTTCAGTGATGGCTCTACGTGCGAGACCTGCCGCGCTCCAGCAGAGATTTGTGATCCACCACTATATATAGCTTCTCAAGCAGGTCAAACTCTACTCGATGGGTGGCGGAGGTTTGCTGAGCGTCTAGCATCATCCATTTTACCTGGGCAGTTGCAGCTGACGCTTATCTGCGATGTCACGGATACGGCATCCGGCATAGCCGTCCTTGAGCCACTATTGCAATTTCCGACCATGGAACAATGCGTCATTCGACTGGGACGATGTTTCGACTACGAGTTGTATAAACTAGCCCGGGAAGCCTCTCTTCGTGCTCAAGGTTCATATTGTGAAGCGGCAGGGATCTTCCCCTTTCAGCGTCTCCCCAGAGAACTACGCCTCCAAATTCTGCGCCACACACACCTTGGCGACCATAACTCGTACTCTGAGGTCGACCGGCTTCTACAGATCCGGAAGAATAGGCTTGAGAAGCCCAATGCGTGCTCTCCTTGTTGCCGCAAGTTTACAGAGACTCTTATCGATTGTTGCTGTGCCCCTTCCTACGCGGCTTTCTCTTTGAATTGCGATTGTCGTCATATCCCATTTGAGCTCTCACTTGTCAGCAAAGGAATGCGTGCAGATATGATGGAAGTGCTACTTTCCCAGAACTGCTTCGAATTTTGCCAGGATCCGGAGGAGACGATTTCTTTTCTACGTAATTTCCCACGAGGGACATTGAAATATGCCCGGCGAATACAGCTTACGTTTAAGGAAGGCGAGATCGAAGAATGGGATCAACTTGGCTACCGTGAGAAATTGACTGGCTTGATCAATTTTATAAAGGATAATTTCGATCTAGAAAGACTTTCTATCACTGTCCTAATCGATAGCTATGACCTTGGCTGCTTTGTGGAAGGGGAAGAAGATACTCGGTTTATATATGACGTTTACTGTGATATCACACAAGTCTTGAGTCTGCTCCCTGTACTAGAGGATATCGAGTTTAAACTTGGCTGGTTCGTTGGCCTTGGACCATTGATGAAAGGAGCAATTTTAGGTGAACAGCACCCCAAGTATTCGTTAGAAGGGCATGTTCGTCTAGAGGTGCGAGAGAGCATAGCATTCCCAATTCCAAGATGGTATCGAGAAGTAGACTTCATGGCATGGTAATTGTTATTAAAAGGAGCGGGGGGCAGAAATTTGTTTAATTGAATTCATTTTCCCTTATTACCGACGTATCTAAGTACGTAAAGCAGTTATATACCTTCTTTCCGCTCCTCTCGATCCGTGACATGATTTCCAAACTTTATAGCCTTAAATGTCCTACTTCTAAGCTTCTTCTACTAGGGTAACAAATACCTGACTAGTCTATAATACTGTTTCTGATCTCACTAGATCGTCTGAGGCCGGCTCTCCTTGTCTAAGATCTGAGGCTGGATTCTGATCTATCGATGACCCCTTTGTAATAGCGGTGACCTGGTTCTGTCTACACCGCGGAGCGCAACCCCATTTACCATTGCGGTCTTGACAAGGGTTTATAAAGCGAGGACGAGAACTACCTTAAATCCCATAAGCAGTAATTATACTATTACTGCACGTCATTCCCTGGGGAAGGAGTGAGAAGGCGTGTATCTCAGCACAGTTTCCATGAATGCTGCTCAATAAATCAGTGTCAGATATTTGCTTCCTCCTTAGTGCAAGGAGCTATAAAGACCGTTATATCTTGGAGAATTCTTAATTCAGGGATGTGTTGAACTTACTGCTGGTCATCACAGTAGTTGGACGTTCTGCACTGAAGTTATGGGTGCGGACACCACAAACGGAGACACCAAAACTAAAACTGACAATAAGCATGGGCTTCGCAAGATCGGGATCACATTCGCTGCAGGGCTTCAGGTCTCAACTGTCATCACGCTAAATGACTACGGCCTTGGTTTCTTTAATGTCACGGAGACAGGGGTTAAATACTGTGTTGATGCCATCAATGCCGGTATCGACAGCTGTGTGTTCAAGGTAGAGGCCGGTTTGGAGCACGCTGATGCTATGCCTTCTTTCACTTCATACTTCAAGCCTGCCTATAATAGCCAAACAAGCGGCGGACCTGTTGGTGTCCTGGAAACTTTTCTGGGTCTCGTAGATGTCAGCTTCCCTAAGAGGTCATAAAAGCACCTAAGCCAGCAACGTCAAAAGTACATAGTTCAACGCGTTTCATATACTTGATGGATCAAGGAGTATTAGGCGTTTGGCGTTTGATTAATTGAAGATTTTGTTTCTTTGTTTGGTACCTCCGCAGGATTCGTTTCTATTATATGGCGCAGGGCTCTTTAGGCGTTGGGTTTGTACTCGATAAGCAAGAGAAAAAAGTTCTATTTTAATTGCATAACGTTCTTTTGTAGTTTCAACGGGTGTGGGAAGAGATGGCAATCCTAGCATCTAGACTAATATCTCACCGGATGCTAGTGGTTGACTATTACCGTATCACACTGGGTGTAAGAGCACATCAACTTGACGGGCAAGGGGCTGAGGATGACCCATTTATCGCCACATAGCTTCCACATGATCCTGGAAGTCCTATAAATATTTCGGCATTTAAGAAACGGTCTCTCAGTGGTATTGTAGTTATGTCTATGTCCGCAACTACTTTTAGCTCGAGCGCGTTTATTGGTAGGTGCCTGCTACGAAAAAATGTTAGGAGCCAGGCCTAAAGATCTCCTAGGTAGCATCCCTAAAATAGTAAACAGAACGGTATGAATATTACTTAATGCTAGGACTATATTATTATCCTGCCAGACTAGGCAAAGGGTATTATTGACGACCTTAGCCCGGGGTACTCAAGGGGACGTTGGTCGGAAATCGGTCTTTAAATTCCTTTAATGCTAAGGGAGCTTTTTATGTGGGCTTGTAGTCCCTATAGCACCGAATTGACAGGCTCTAAACTCTGAAAATAAGAGTACTGATGTAAAGATATTGTCCATATATATTGAGAGGTGGCGGCATGGTAAAGAGAGGGCTAGGTTCTTGACTAGACATCCTGTCTTAGCAAGATTAGGCTGTAAAATAATGCCCTGTAACCCATTTCATCGAGAGCTCCATAAGACGTTATATAGATATCTATACCCGCAATGTCGTGGATCCTATAGCCTTGAGTAATAGGCTTATTCGGCATTTTATACCTATGTAGAGACCTAGAGTTATTGGCCCTAAAAATCAAGACTACTAGGTGGTTAGACTTACCTGCCAAAATACCGCACCATTAATTTGTCAATACTGACTTCAGAGGAAGGAGCATAATATTGCCGAAAAGAGGCCTGAAAAGTACAGGCTAGAGGCTCTAGTTTATACCACCACCTTTTATTAGAAGGTAAGTGGCAGCCTGCACTTTGATCACTTTGATAGCATGATATATAGCAATATCGCTGGATCCTCTAGTATCGGTGTAAGGATATATGACTACGGATTGCATGTAAAGGGCCTTTATTAAAGTCCGTACTCCAATACATAGAGGTATCTGGCTCCTCGTGGATTCCCATATACATAATCGCACCGATAAAGACATATAACTCATCAACTAGGAGGTCTGTCTACTCTTGCATGCCCTCCTCACTTGCGTGCATCATTTGTATTGGCGCGTATCGATTTGTATTAGCTGTAATAGTCTCAAAGAGGTTGTGTGTGAAAAATAAGGTAAAATTATCGAATGGGTGAGAGGAGGTTACCGAAAAGGTCGGTAGCAGTTGGGCTTGCGCATCGCGGTGCTCTTCTAACTTAATAGGGTCAAGGATAGCCTGATCAATCGAGTCAAACTCAGCAAGTATATCCTTAAGGGTTCTAGCTTTTAGCTTTATAGACTGAGGAGGTTGAGACTCCATGTTTGAGGCGGGACAGTGGCTGCCAGACGAAGGGATAGAGGCATAATTACAGTAACGGTACGTGCGTCACCTGGCTGGAGGTCTGTTCACACGCACTTATATTAAACCTCTGCACACCTAGCTAGTTGCTCCTTGCTTTAGTATTCGCGTGAAATACAACATTTACCTATAAGCTTTACCAGTATCGTGATATCTGCTCCAGGGCTGTCACAATTACCATCTTATATAGAGGGAAATGAAAGAAAGGGTTTAAGAGATTAATATACTACTACTACTCTTACTTCTTCTTCTTCTTCAATTAATAACTTGTTTGCAGAGCGTTGTATGTATGATAAGATACCGGATATGTTGTCCCGTTTACTGTCTTATCTGGCAGATTTAAAATGTTAGCTCTACCTACCATTTACATCTCTCCTAGTTTGCTATTGATTAATTAATCCTGCAAACGAAGCCAATATACAAACTAGGTCTCACTCTTCAACTGTCAAGAAGGCCCGCATCTAGCCTATCTCTAGGGCTCTTGGGCATCCGTATTATTATGAGCCCCTTTCTCTAGTAACAGTGCAACAATTGTATCTCTACCTTTAGCTGAAGCTGCTTCGAGTGCATTGCCATAGAATCCGCCCTGGGAATTAACATTGGCGCCCCACTCAAGTAGTAACCTGACGATTGCCTCGCTGCCACGAGCCGCAGCTGCCTGGAGCGGACTGCCATACTTGCCACCTTGAACATTCACATCGGCCCCTTTCTTAAGCAATAACTGAACGGTTTCGTCCCTAATTGGCAATGCATAGCCCACCCCGCCACGGTCGCCCGCCTGGACATTCACATTAGCGCCTTTCTCAAGAAATACCACAATAATTACCTGGGGATTCTGAATTACAGCTGCCTGGAGCGCACTGCCACATTCGCCGCCCTGGGCATTTACATCGGCCCCTTTTTCAAGCAGCAATGCAACAACTTCATCCTTCCCTCTAGCTGACGCCGCGTGAAGGGGATTACCATACGTGCCACCCCCCTGGGCATTCACATCAGCCCCTTTCTCAAGTAGTAACTTAACTACTCCTTTGTGACCATAAAACGAAGCACCCTGGAGCGCATTGCCATAGATTCCGCCTTGGGCATTCACATTTGCCCCTTTCTCAAGTAGCAAACTAACAGTCGCCTCGTAGCCTTTAGTTGACGCTGCTTGGAGGGCACTACCATATATGTCACCCTGGGCATTTATATCAGCCCCTTTCTCAAGTAGCAATTGTACAATGATCTTGTTTCCCTGATATGAAGCTACCTGGAGAGCAGTGCCTTCTCTTCTAAGCGTGGTATTCACATCTGCCCCCTTTTCAAGCAGTAGCGTAACTAGTGGCTCGGAAGCTACAAGACAGGCTTTAGAAAGGGGGGTATCGCCACTTGGACTTCGGCTATTGATATCGGCGCCTTTCTCGAGCAGTAACGCGGTAATTGCTACACGGCGTCGACCTATGGCTGCAAGGAGCGCGTTATCCCACCTTCCGCCTTGGACATTTACGTCGGCCCCCTTCTCTAGCAGAAGCATAACAATTGCCTCGCTGCCCTGATTCGCAGCTGTCTGGAGCACATGGCAACCATGTTCGTCGTGTATATTTGCATCGGCACCTTCAGCGAGGAACATTTGCGCCGTAGCATCTTGGCCATGTTTTGCAGCCCACAGCAGCCCGGAACTCAGAGACTGCCGGATGTTGTGGTGATAGAGAAAAGGATTTAGGAGAGCGTGTAGGCGGCGGTTCGATTGACTAAAGGCATTGATGGCTCCCTCTGATTCTAGATTGTCCGCTATATAGAGTATTAATTCATTCCCTAAATTGAGCAGCGGCATTTCCTGTTCCGTATATGTAATGAGTACTGAAGGAAGCACACGATATTTCGAAGTCAAGTGAGGGCGAGATGTACCGCTTCTACACTTCTGGTGTCGCCGGGAGACGTATAGAGGTTTGAAAGAACACGATATGTATAGGGTGTTTCGTGATTCGGTAAGGATCTCACGGTTTGTGTTTTGTGCTCTGTGAGGTAAATTGAAGTAGACGTTTGGTATTATAGATCAGGTCGGTACTTTCTGTCGGTCGTTTGAGGATCGACACGTGTTAACTAGACCTATCCCCTCGTCCGGTACGAGCTGCCCACGCTAGCAGGGGTACGCTAATTTGTCCTTAGTTGTAGGGACTTTAGCGACTTTAAACACTATAGTTTGAGGGCCTTTAGCGACAGCCAACACCGTCGCCATAGCAGGTTTAGCGTACCCCTGCTAGCGTGGGTAGCTCGTACCGGACGAGGGGATAAATGGGGACGCTAATCCGAGTTCGTACGACCACGTGATTGCACTTGACGATGCACCTTGGCGCTTTGCTTTTTTTGGATGCTGACTAATGTGGCAAAGTGGCAACTGGCATCCGACTGCGGCTTGATTTAGTGGTGATAGCATGAATCCAGCATCATGTTATAAGAGCAGGACATGCCGATATTCAGCACCGAATATCAGCGTAAACCACTAAATCTTCAAATATATAAGGAGGCTATTTAGACGCTCTGTAGTTAGTTATTTGAGTCAAAATATCAGCTGTATTCGATCCTATATGCTTAGTAATATATTGCTTCAACCAATCAGAAGTGACCTTCACCAACACGCCTCTCACGGAATGGTAACGCGCACTGCGCACGACGCGGAGCTGAGCAAACGAGAAAGCGGACTAAAATAAATGGGAAGCAAAAAGCGCATGTAGGGGTCATAATCATTTGCGTGGGATATAAGGACTGAATTTGATATCGAACGATCATACGGCATGTTAAGCATTATTAATGATGGTAATGGAGTTTCATACTATATTATCATTGCTCTGCTCCTTGCGGCTATCGTTTCCCGCTCAAGTCCTCTAAGCCTTTCAATTTCAACAAGCAGTGCAATGGCTTCAGTTTGCATCTGCCGGCGCCCGTTTTCCCAGCCAGAATACCCTGATAATGCTATTCAAACTCAGTTCAGGGCTGGGAACGATCTGGAGGAGCGGTCTCGGATCTTATGAAATGACAATCGTATGGCCCCGAATTGCATTATAGGTAATCGGGGAAATGCAACACCCGGGCCGCAGTTTGAGGATAGTGCCGACGGGATGGCACATCGCAATGTGACACTCTTCGGCGGCTGTAAGGTCTTGTAAAGCAGGCAGATAGTCCTGGCACATTATCACATTGACGAGATTTAATGCAGACAGCTTAGGAACTTTTCCACGACTATAGCGCCTCTAAACACGTGAGTGCCCGTCCCTTTTTGGGAAGGCTTGGCATCGGTCTGCTGGGCAGCCCGCACGTCGACAGTAGCGGCGTACACCAAGGCTCCCGCCGACGCGAAGAGTAAACCCTTTCACTTCGTTTCAGGTCACTCGCGTAGGTAGAGTGTCTCGTCAGGCAGTTGACATTGCAATACTAGGTTTACGGGTTTTTAATCCTTTACCATACGAAGTAGGCTAGGTGTAAGCTGGACCAGGGACGTTAAAGCCTGGTGGTATTGTGTCAAAATTGACTGCTGGAAAAAGGCGCTAAGGCCCTGGAAACCACGGCTAACTCGTTATCTTATTGTTCGAAGTACCTTGGTTGAAGAAACGAAAGTTTGAAACGTATATCCTATTTCCATATGCTCAAATTCTATATATGCTATATATATATAGATATACATATATCGCAAAATAGTCCCTATATCAACATAGTGCCTCCGAGCTTTTAGCGCCATCTACTCCGTACTTTGTATACATGATAATCAGGCCCTTGGTGCTCTGCTTATATATATATACTGTCTTAAGCGTTGTGTCTTACTTCTGAGCTGCTCGAAAATGGCACCGGAAAGTGTGTCAGAGGCCTCTTCCCGAATGTCTGATGGCTGGCCAATGCAAAGATGAACAATGGCAAACCTAGTTGCGCAGACTAGAGTGCAGGAACCTACGAAGAATTCGTTACCATATATCGTTGTGGTATGGAACTGCTTGATGCTCAACCCACAGAGACGCCCTCTTCTTGCCATTTTCTTGGGGGTCAAACTTGAAAAGAACCCTCCCTCTCGCAGTGTTATCTAGGACCTCTTCATCATCACTGAGATCACCATCTAGGGCGATATAACGTATCTCTGTCCACAAGCCATCGTTCTCGAGCGTCGGTACAAGCTGCTTAACAGTAGTTTTCAGCCTGTTCCACTGGGGGCGGTACCCATCATCGACATCGTCATCTGTTTCGGTTGGAATCACAAGATAGGCTTTGATAAAATTGTCCTCGATAGCGTTTTTCTTGAGAGGCTTTTGCTGAAATTCTATTCCATCCTCTAGACCCTTAATGACCGTCTCTTTGAAAGCGTTATCTGCTGACCCAAAAAATTCAAGGTCTTCTCCTTCTGGCTTGAACGAAAGACTCTCCCAATAATGGCTCATGTAAACGCCCCTTCGACTGATGATAACCAGGGTAGTACAACCGCACAACCCTCCGGTGCCAAGGCCAAAAGGCTTTCTATTGAATGGGTAAGACACAGCCGTGGCCGTGTCCGCATATACGTTCTTAGCCACCTCAGACTTCCAGAGAATAGGCCAATTTACTAACTCATTGCTTATCTCTTCTACCATGAATCTGTCCATATCGTCTGTTGTTGAACCCTGGGGGACCGTCATTATGCGCTTGTCCAGCGTTGCGTTATGGTCCTGCATGTCCAGATAGACATCGCGCTTTTGTGCGCCATTATGGACTGGTGGCGAGCACTTGGACCGTGTGCCTCGCTTTTGGTGGTGAGATTGTGATGGCAGTCGTGACGAAAGAATATGTGGGCGATGCAAGGCGTCTGGGCCAAGATCTTTAGATACGCCCTTATCATCGAATGCTAGTCATCTTTTGTCAGCTAACGGTCTAACCTGTGGGGGTTTATGATCCACGTACGAGTGAGGACCTTAGCAGAAGCCTGGAAGGCCAGGAGGTATAATAGAAGCAAGGAGAGCTTCATATTGACGGGGGTTGTAAATCGGATGGATCTTCTTGGGTCGGGTATGTTGGATAGCGAGAGCATACTGCAGCAGGGAGCTTGCCCGATACTTATAATGCGAGGTCCTAGCACCTTTGGACACTTTCTTAAGTCATTGGAGAGGGGTCCAACATCCTAGCATCTATTCTAGAGGTTGGTATTCCTGAGAGCATGGATATCACGAGATGCGGCGGACGCTGCTTCCTCGGAGGAATACTATTTAGCAAAACAGCCCATCAGGATCCACCACAAACATCAAGTGGCTGTAAACTATGAGATGTTGGTGGATGGAGGTACCTCTACAGTAGAGAAAGCTAAGACTAAATATAGTATAGTGATTATCATTAGATTGGATGGCATTGCGGCCTCGGAGATCTAAAAAGATGCTGCGCCCAAATGCATTGCGTGGGTTAGCGCCTATTACGACCTCGGCTCATCCCCCCGGAACGTTCTACTAGTATAGTAGTATAGAACCGGAGTAAAGTCACTGCCATCTGCCAAGTCTCGACCATGGCTGGGATATTAATTCAACCGAATTGAACAATGCATGTGCGAAGCAATATTCTACAGTACAATTACTTTTGGTAGATCAAAGGCCGGATCTGATCTAATTTAAGATGTTCTTGTTGGGTGGCGTTGCATCCTCAGTGTGGCGTTGACAGCAACCAAAAACCAACACAACTACTGCAGTACAGTAGTTACAAAGGCAGGCAGGATGAAGAAATGACGGTTTGTACAGGGGGTTTAGAGTTAGGACCCAACATTGCCGTTCACGGAGACGGTGGTTGTTAGCCTACGTGTCTGCCCGGGCGCAGTGCAGCCACCTCTTCGCTGATAAAGGGATTCGATCCGTTGGGCGAAGCCGGGAGAGAAAGGAAGAAGTGCCAGACTAACAACAGGATGGAAACCCTACCTGGAGAGGAGATGCCCCAGAGGATTGAGTGCTGCGGAATATTAGTTTGAGGACGACAAGGGGAGGGTCACTTTCTCTCTCTATAAAGCATGTAACTGCCCGACAGGGCGACGATATATGATAAATCAAAAACCCTTCATAAGCAGCTTTATCAATTAGCTCCACCATCTTTCCGTCCATCGTCATGTATAAAATTCACTATATAGGTCTAGTTATGTGCTGTTTTGCTATGGCCATGGCAGACCCGGTCACGTTTTCAGTAGGGGATGTAGGGCAATATACGGGTTCCGCTGTAAGTTTGGCTCGGGGTTCAAAATGGCCATCTATCTATTTGTCTCCTAGGTCTCGCGAACTGATCAATATTTCAGGGAACCACCCCCACGATGAGCGGCAGTGTGGTTGAATTCACGGCGGCCGCGCAGCCTGATGGGAGCGTGGAAATGTTTCTGTCCCCGGATCTTCAGAACACTATAAAAGGGGTTATGGATGCAAATTGCAAGACACTCGATGACAATTGTTTCCAGAGCGTGCGAAATAGCCTGATTAACCCTAATACAGAGCTTGTCTCCCGGCAGCTCTCTGTCTTCGGTGCAGTTGCTGTGGGTTTTGCCGCGATTTTGTTTCCATTCTTTTACAAGGACACTAAATTGGTCCCTGTCCCAATTGTACTACACCCATCCGACATGAGCGCAGCTTCTGCCGCAGCAACGGCGACAGAGCTTGTGGCTGTCCCGATATCTGGCGCCCGCGTCACTATCACCCCGACACCGAACGCTCTTATGGCGACGACGGGGTGAGTAAGAATCTCAAGAGAAAACACCCCGAGTTAGATCATTTACTGATATTCATCTGCTAGAACGGCCGTTCCCGCGATAACCGCATTCCCGAGCGCCGGCGGTGGGCACCAGAAAGGCGATGTGGTCATAACATTGCCGGGAGACCTCGCTAGTCGCATAACTGACTTCCTGGCGACAGTTTCCGATACATGCCCCGCAGGCCAACAGTTTAGCAGTGGGAAGCTTCGAAAGCGCCAGGCCAACTACGGCCCAGCCATCTGCGCATCCGAAGCACTTATCCAGAATGCTGCTCCTGGTGGCATGTTCGATGAGCTACTCGTCCTTCAGCCTCAAGCTCTGCCATGGACGGCAGCAGACGCCGTCCGCGCGATGAATGTGGCTGTTGGATTCGCACAGGCTCAGGCCCCAGACCTGAGGCTCACTCCGGCCCGTGCAGGACTCGTCGGGGTGGCCGCCTTCGCCATTGCCTGGGATGTGTACATCAACAACCAGAAGCTGTCGAACAGCAATACGATCCCCGGAAACTCCCTCCAGGGCTCGACCACCATCCCCACCACCACCCACACTTCCTCCTCCTCTTCCACTGGGTGCCCCACGCCGAGTTGTGTTGCCAGCTGCACAAAGATTGGAGCTCTCGCACAATGCGATACCTCGTGCGTGACGCCAACCGGCACCTGCAGTGCCGCCAGGAGCACCAACACCGGTGCAATGACGGTCACGACGACGGCAATTATGCCGTGGATAGTGGTAACCAATTATCTACTGGCGATGGGCACTATGGCTCCCAGCCCTGTATCATCTGCTCTAGCGCAGGCAACTCAGTCGTGTTATCCCAAAAATACGACTGCACCTGTTGGCGCTATCAATGCACCGACACAGAGCAACTTCGCCAGGACCTTCTGTACCAAATTTAACCGCACATTTAATTCCACGACGCCTGCAGTATTGTGGAATGCATTGTCGGCAGCTTATAAGGATCAGCTTTCACCGTATCATTATACGGTGAGTTGGATTCCTGGGTGCACGACGTCAGTGACGCAGCAAAGTATGAGTCAACCACTTGGTGCAAGCGACGCTGCGGTGAACTGTGTTAATCTTCTAACAGAGAATTTTTCGCGATGTAAGTATCAAACTGTCTCTTTGTGCAATTAGATGCATTCCTTTGCTGATGATGTGATTCTAGGCACCAGCAATAATGGAGCTGGTGGAACTCGAGATGTAGGATGTTTACGGTATAATTTTGCTCAGACACTAGATCAGGCTCAAATATCCTAAGGGGGTAGGTTATGGTTGCAGTGGCTCTACTACTTTACTTTATCCTAGTCCGTTCAAACGCCGTTTCGCTAGAGGATAGGTGGACGAGCTGAGGGTTCCCTGCGTAAATGGCCCGCAGTACTAGAGCCTAGCTGACGTGGCCTGGCTCAGTCCGTGTGGAGAAGCAAGGATCAATGGCATGAAACAAAGAAGAGGAGTGACGAAGGCTCACATCTACTAAAGCGAGTGGAAAATCTGGGCTAGGGCCTAGCACGGTAGTCAGATCTTGCAATTTGAGGATTCCGAGGTGTCATCATATATATAGAACAGGCGTTAAGGAGGGACAAGAAAAATTAGGTTATAGAGTGTATTTGAATATATATAACCTACTAGGAAATCTTAGGTACAATTCCATGGATTTAGAAGCTCTACATTAGGAATACAGCATATTTAAAGCGCCTTATCTAACTCGAGGAGAAAGGGAAAATGTTTGTCGGCTCTACTAAAATAATGAATTTAAGAGCTTGTTCTTTTAATATTCTAGAGAGCTTGATATATTACTGTCTTAGAATAGGGTCTATACACAGCCCCTTCAGTAGCTCCGTCTAAAGATGGTATTAGAGATCTGTACTCATAGTATGACAAATTTCGACTCCATATTGTTTCTACTATACAGCTCAAGTAATATTCTTAATATAATTCTAGTACCTCTACCCTGTAGTGCTTGCGGGCATCTTACAGCTATTCTGACGCAGCTGCTACCTAGACTGGCTAATTGCCTTTGTTTTCAATAACTGTTTTGCAGGAGGGATGGCAGGGGGAAGGGAGTACTGCGGATACAGAAAGGGGGCTACAGGGGTTGTTGCGTTAGGGGCCGAGACAGCCAGTAGCGGCTTTCGCCAACCGAGAAGTTTTGAGAGGGTCAGTAGGCGCAAAAATAGAAATATCAATTAGGCGCAGCTCTTTCCAACAGTTGGCTTAATCCTTTCAAACAAATCCAGCTATTTTCTGGAGGCCGTGTTCGAGGCCAGCGGATTGTACCAACACAGTACGCACACCGCGCAAAGGCAGATCGGCCATGTTGTAGACCTTTTCAGCCTGACCGAGTCCAATCCAGCCTGTTAGGATTCTGAGGAACACAAACAAGCAGCCACACAAACAAACAGCCCAGAAGGAGTTTTTGGTAAGCTCAAGGATGGCTTCGCCCTTTGTGTTGCCAATGCTATAATTAACATTCTACCAGCAAAGCCATGATCCATCATAGTTCAAGAGGCAAATCGAACTTATAAAAGACTAGAGATGTCCTATCTACACAAACATCATTAGCACAGCGGATCATCACCAAACATCCTAACAATACTTCCTCAACAAACTCAAATAGTCATCTACTTATTTCTACTTATTCCAGAATGCAGTTCGCATCCATTTCCCTCGTCCTCGCCTACGGTATCACCGTCATGGCCTCTCCTCTTGTTGTAGAGCGGGATCACACATCAACTTCCGAGGTCGAGGGGTACTCCGAATTCTACCGTGAGCCGGCCGTACTATCGGACGGTTATATCGTCTACTACGGTTCAAACGGCACCAAGACGTCTTCTCTTGCACCAGCCAAGCTCCAAGAGCGCAGTTGTAAGACTACCGCAACGCCTGTTTGCTCGTCTAGTCATGCGGCACGCAACGACATCTGCACAGCGCTCGTCACCGAACTCTTCAACGACGCAGGGACTTCTGTCAGCCAATCGCCCCGCCAAATCTGCTACGAGGGCGCCGGCGAAGATAGCAACCCGTACTGCTGTGTTTCGTGGCACAGTACTGTGGATAATCTTATTAAGGGTGACTTGGCTCCTTTGGCCAACGCTATGTTGACACAATGCACAGCGAATGGTATTTCCGGCAAGACTAGCGGCATTGTGGTTAGAGAGGATTGTACCGATGTTTGCCTATCAAACCGCGGTACTCACTGCTAGATAGATAAGGTTGCAGCTTACATAACAGGATGGAGTTTAAATGGAGACGGGCTGAAGTCATGGTTGGAGTTGGGTAGAAGTGTTTAAGGTGTTTAAGCTATCTCATTTCTTTGGTGGTTGCGTGCGAGGTTCTTCAGGGCGTTGGTGATGTTATTTCGGGGCATCGAGTTCTCTGATTGGGGTGCTCGGGTATGCTAAATATCGACGACGGGGTTCCACTAAAAGCCGATTCAAGACATTCAATATATATCGTCACAAGGAAGAGAAAATTCACAGGCTGAATACTGCATTACGTGTTCCCATTATAAGCAAACTAAAACTTCCATTGCCATCTGCTCCTGATTTTCTCCATTATAATCTACATGAAGAACGAAACTACTCAAGGGGATCGTGAGCAGGATGCTAGGATTGTCGCCACTGATATTACTGCCGTAAGTAAAATCATTTGAGAGACAACGAGAATATGTCCTACAATTATTGACACATGGTCAGGTATTGCCCTATACAGACCTACCATTCTGGAAAGTGCTACATTTACTTCAGCTCAATCATATTCTCCTTATTCCTATGATCTCTGCCGGTACCGTTGGATACGATGGTGAGTACTCCTGTCAGTGCAGTGATTGAAGATGTTCAGGTAAATCGCAATTACAGGGGAGAACTGCTAACCTACACTTGTTTTTGAAAGGCGCTATGATGGATATACTACAAATCGCGCCTTTTGGAAGTCATACTTTGGCTTTCCATCTGGTGCCTCATTAGGCCTCATGAATGCAATCTATCCTGTCGGAAAGGTGTGTGGGCTCGCCCTGGTGACGCCTATCTCAGATCGATTTGGTAGACGCATCGCTCTTCTTGTGGCTTTTATTATATGCATCACTGGAGCAAGTATCCAAAGGTAGTCTGCAAATGTCAGAATGCTCATATTCTCTCGATGGTTTCTGGGTCAGTTGGTTATACACTGGATTTGGCATCGGAAATTAACGTCAAACAGGCGTGGGTACCGCGTTCATGGCCCAGCCAAGTCCGATTATCATCACCGAATTAGCATACCCAACTCATCGAGGAAAAGTCACATCTCTGTTCAATACATTTTACGTGTAAATATTGTTTTTCTGCTACATATAAATGCCACTGACAGGCCCAGTTCTTCGGTGCGATCTTTTCGGCCTGGTTGACATACGACACTATCAAAATACGGAACGATTGGAGCTGACACATACCTTCGCTTCTTCAAGGAGTCTTTCCATTTGTGCAACTGGCACTTTACTCTATTATTCCAGAATCGCCTAGATGACTTGTCGCCAAGGGTAGAACAGAAGAGGCTCGAGCGCTCTTCGTCAAGCACCATGCTGGTGGGGATGAGACATTAGCATTGGTCGAGTATGAAACGAAGGAGATCCAAGAGACTATCATGCTCAAAAATCAGTTAGCCGAAGCACAGAGCTGAAAAGTTGATGTAGACGCAGACGAATAGGAGGCGCTGCCTGATAGCCGTGATTCTGGTAACCTATGCTCAGCGGGTGGGCAACCCTGTCATATCCTACTACCTGACTCTAGTACTAAATTCTTGTACGCTCATACAAAGAACCCCATTCTTGACAGTGACGTGATCAAAGCGTGCTGCGATGATATGCATGAGCAAGGCCCCATGTGGAAATTTCCGACGTGTGTGGTATTGCTAATTTGCTCTCTGGGTGGGGTGGCCTGTGATGGGAATACAGGCCGACCACATTGGACGAATCACTCTCAAGACATGATGATCTCAGACTTGCCAACGATTACTATACTGCTGCGGAGAAGCGACTTGGCTTGGCACTGAGGGAAACTAGCAACCTATCAGTTCAGTGTCTCTGCCTTGCAGGGTAAGTTAACTATAAACACGTGAGCATCTTCATTGCCCCCTAATTACGGCTGTGATATAGTATGTTCTGTACGTACACTTTAGACCCTTTAGGCGCATTGAACATGTTTCATACGGCAGGCACGATTTTGCAGATGATAATCTCAACGAGGTTCGTATTTGAATTTCAAACATTACGCGGACAATCTAAGATACGCTAGTGAAGCAAGTACGGTAGAACCCCCTAAGCTGAAGGAACCATCCAAAATCATATCCCGTCGGTATTGGACTTGTTTCAAATCTGAAAGGTGAGCAAGCTTTCATAAATCCATGTTACTGCCCGACTTGTATTAGAGAACTTATAGCAAAGTTCCCCGTAGGCCATCTTATATTAACGCACTTGAAATTCTCCGAAAGCTACCCATTCCCGCCGTTATGCACGAGTGATGGATCAGCGAAAGACAAATGGGAACAGGTAGAAGTCAAAAGTTGGTACTACTATCTTTCAGAGATCGCCCGATGTCGCATCACCGACAGAATTGTCAACGCATTACTCAAAGAAAGTGACCTAGGCGACTTCCATATGCTGGATACCCCGTCCATCAACTAATATCCGAGACGGTGGGGCTTGAGAGACAGCTCGCTTTGTGGCACAAATCCCTTCCTGTGTCTGTTGCATTCCCTGAGCCACCAACCCCTGTAGACGGCGAGTTAAGATACTTCCTTCATTCACGGTATTATCTCACTGCAGAATTGCTTCATCGGCCATTCCTGTGCTATGCAATTTACAACCCTATGGAGCTAGTCCTGAGGTGCTTGAGAACGCCAGGGAGGGTCTTGAATTTGCATCCAATTACCTCATCCACTCAAACCACACTCACCGCCACCATGGAAAGTGACTGCAGCTTCGACGGGAGTTACAGCGGCTACTCTTCTCCTAGCTGCATCTGGCAGTGGCATTAAAATGCCACAAGGTTAGCGAAGTAGTGTGGATAGAGTACAGAAACATTTAAAGTATTGGTCGATGGAAGCGCCATTCCTAGGCTGCTGGGCAGAAGTAGTCACGAGTACTTCACGGTCCTGAGTACAGTGGTTACAGAGACCTTGATGGATGATGTGATGAAGTTTATGAAAAATCATATAGTCAGCTTGTAATAAAATTGTTATCATTACTACGGATCATATATTTGCACTGACTTGGCCACTTCGCGCGTGGGTTTTGGTTTTTCCGCCTCTTGCGCTGCAGAGGTACTGCTAACTACATCCTCTTCACATAATGTCCAATTTTCTTTATCTTCCTCATCCACTTGCAAGGCTTGGCAATTGGTATCTGGTGCTTTCTATAATTAGCATTGGCTACCCTTCGGTGTGTTTCTTTTCACCTTTGGTCTCATATTATTCCTATTGCCCCGAACACTGACACCGCGACTACCCCTACCGGTTGTTGTATCATCACCATGATCGTCGTTGTGTCTACTAGTGTGAGACGCCCTTTGTAGCAAGGTTCATGATTGGATCTGAGGGCATAGTTCTGTTGTACGTAACACCAGGAGGGTCCGAGGGTCCTAAAATACCCGATCCCCGATTTAGAGACGGAACCGGGTAAAAGGATTTACCCGCCGCCGGCTGACCATTTCTGCGCTGTTCACTGCTTCCCCTATTTCATGCCTTCATACAGAAAAAATTGGAGCCACTAGAATGAGTGGGTGTGCAGATGCCAGCTGCATAGAAACAGACCCGACGAGAGTCAACCTATAGCGCTGCCCCAGAATCAAGGCTGCAAAGTTGCACCAATTGTGCCCGCACCAAGTGCAAGAGCAACCCACGAACATATATCATAAGTTGCGAGAGGTCTGTGAGTCTCGAAGACTTCTTCTTTCTCTTTTCCTCTCTGATCTTCTGCATAGCGAGCCCATTTAAAATCGGGTGCCACCACCGGCTGGGCAAGGCCTGAGCGCCGTCAGCCTCGGACAAAAGGTGGACCCAAGTGCAGCCCCACGAAAACGAGACTTGAGGAGAGATTGGACAACAGCCCTTGTTGCTCCTTTTCGATCCCGGACGGTGCCCACAATGCCTGATCAAGGCGATAATGGAAATATTAACTTAAAAGACCTCATTTAGCACTCAATGGGTATTCACAATCCGTCTGCTAAACTACCGATAAGATATTCCTTTTAGCTCCCACGAAAGCCTTTCATTTGGTGAGGCAATTGAACCACGCGCAAATGCTAGTGGCTGGTGCAGCTCCTCTACCCATCGATCTACGTTAATTTGTTTTCTTTGAGCTGCTCTTTTTTCGGGAGACTTTATAATCAGAGCCTCCGTTTTGCTACTCCAATCGGCCTTTGAAGGTCCAATTCCACTAGAATGGGTTGAAAGCGACTATAAATTAAGACTCTAGAATAAGAGCATACGCTTTATACATGGGAGTGTATCTTGACACGTACCGGGCACAAAGTCACACGGTAATATTAAACTTGCCTGCGTGTTGTAGGCCACAATGAGTTCCTATAAGTTAATTATATCAAAATAATTGCTGATTATGCCAAACATCCCAAACTTCTCATACGGTTTTCAGGTTTTCTGATTGGATAGAAGAATTGCGTAAAATATCCTTCGTTGCGTCTTGTCAACAAGGTCAGAGCACTTTTCGATTAGCGCCATTTCAAATGCAGAGTGACAGGTCTGTACGTACCTAGTGCCTCCATATACTTTCCGATCGTAGGAGTTGTAACTCCTTACATATTTCTTAATTCATAAACTCTTATCGTGTATTATTACCTGTTTAATCAGCCTCATAGAGCCTTGTAATACTTGTATATGCCTATACCTGTGGGGGCATGGATGCCTGAGGCCTTGACGTGTTGAATAATATATAGCACCAGTAGTAGATAAATCTGGTGAATCATCTTCTGATAAAATATTTAAGATGGCTATTTTAACTCCCGTCCTATACTAAATGTATTACGTCTCCCTTACAAATTTAAATTGATGTCTATTAATAACCGCCAGATAGTTAAATACCACTTGTCTCCCCCGCCCGTCGCTACACTTTTTCACCCGGGCGCGAAAAACGTGCCTGGTAGTTGAACGTGCCGCAATACGAGACGCCACGAACTCTACGGCCCATCTTTAATATGCATGCAGGCAAATATTGGTGGCGCTTCCCCAACAAGTCTATTCACGTTCTAGATCTCAATTTCCTCCTGCCTCGTCGAGATGAAGAGGTGGCCGTGCGGCGCGTACAAGCTGTAAGGGGTTTGTCCTGCAAGCCGAGCTGAATACTAAGTACAATTCAATACAGATACGAGCTATACCACCTGCCATATAGGTCAGGAAGGACATACTGTAGGGTCCTAAGCGAGTGAGCTTAAATACTTTCTAGAGCTCTCCTGTCTTTTTAACGTCAGTCTCACAGTGGCATTTTCTTCTACTCAATTGATCGCCACGGCAAGATAGAGACCGTTTTCTCTTTCATCCAATTTTTAGTGCAATTTAAATCAACATATCCAAACGACATTCACTATAACTGAAATATTCCAAAGTTCATTAAGCGGTGTCCTACATTATGCTAGGAAACCTCGGTCTCGCACTAGCGGCAGGTCAGGTGCTATTATCGGTGATTATACGAAAAATTCACCAGACTACCCCGACGGCATTCTGACATTGAAAAGCTTCCGTCTTGTGATGCCTTGACAATTGAGCGCAGAGATGGCATCGTACCTACTACTCTCCCGGGGAATTGGGTTTCTCAAGGATGTTACGTGTACGTTCGCAAAATGCTCCCATAGAAGCATGGCAGGACCTTTATGACTAATTGATCCATAGAGACGTGGGTCGCACCTTAACAGAGGGAGGATATGATGATAATGAAGCCATGACCGATGAGTCTTGTATTGAATATTGTACTACCGCTGGTTACGTATATGCTGGAACTGAGTATTCCTCTCAATGCTGTAAATCTTCTCTTCTATGTTCTAGGCAAAGCTAATGAATGTAGATTGTGGTAATACTCTTGCTGCGGGATCGGGTCCTGCGCCTGCTGGAGACTGTGACATGACATGCTCAGGTAATGCCACAGAAGCGTGCGGTGGCCCGAACAGATTGAATCTATTTTGGAGTGGGACAACGGGACCCGAAACAAATCCCGGAACTGGCAACTGGACCTTTTCCGCATGCTATACGTAGGTTACTTCTTAAGAGACCATCCGGAAATGCAACCACTAATCTAACCTGGGAATAGAGAAGGGGTTACTGGTCGCGCACTTCCATTTGCTGCTACTGTTGTAGGAGGTGCAGCGGCAATGACTATTGACTTGTGCTTGTCGGCATGTGAAACTGCGGGCTATGTTCTCGCAGGAACAGAATATGCGGACGAGTGTTGTAAGTTACCCCATGCCCCTATTTCTTTAGAATGGTCACGGTGAGCTGAGCTGTATATATAGGGTGTGGCGATAGCATTGCAAGTGGGGCTACAGTTGCCCCAGAGGGCGTCTCGGGATGTGATATGCTCTGTAGTGGCAATTTTTCTGAATTTTGTGGAGGATCAAATAGACTTGACGTCTACACTTACCAGGCCACGACTACACCACCTACAACAACAACCACTGCCACTGCAACAGCTACACCCACTCAAACCCTTGCCGTTAAGCCCATTGTGGGAGCCTACACATTCCAAGGATGCTACACTGAAGCTACAGATTCGCGGGCTTTATCCGATGCCTCATTCTACGACTATGAGGCCATGACTTTAGAAGAGTGTGCAAGTGACTGTACAGCTTACGACTACTTTGGGGTTGAATATGGGGGTGAATGTTAGTCAACGCTTCTATTCCTAATCCTGCCTATCTTTGCTGACTTATAAATGAGGCTATTGCGGAAATACTCTAAATAACGGCTCGGTTGTAGCTACGCCAACAGATTGTAATTTCGTTTGTCCGGGAGACCAATTTGAATATTGCGGTGCCGGAAACCGACTGGAACTCTATTTACGTGAGACAACTACGACTTAAATGACTGTCTCCATCCCAACGTCTCCATAGACCGGTGGTCGATTAGGCGTCTGGAATATTACAGGAATCTGGATATGGGCTTTAGCTAGGTAGTCACTTATAATAATATTACAGTCTAGGTGATCAAACTGGTGCTACTGTGATAAACTTGCCAAGCTGTCTGTAGATGTAGTTGCAAGAAAGCGAGAGTTGCATGCTCGTAGGGAGAGCATCTTTATGTGGTCTCGTAAAACATCGGAAGCGATTGGCTTCCAGTTACAATTAAGAGTAGATTATGCGAATAGATTTGGAAAAATTTAGTTGAACGATTTATAATGCACATCGTAAGTGATAAAGTCAACTGGCGCCATGTGCAATATGGCTCAATAATTGGCTGTAGCCATACAGGATTGCACAGCGGCGGTGTCGACCGGATGTTGGAGTGATTGACAACAAATTAGCATCCTCTGTGTATACTCTTTTACATTTCTATAAGTGCATTACTAGGTTCTGTTTACTCGTTTCATCAAGCACATAAGCATCTTAGATGATCAGGCTCTAGAGTAACAGGAAAGCCTCTGCTAACACTAGCGTCATAGGTGTTTGCAGTTCTACGTCTTACCGACAAGACCCTACCTTCACCTCATCGGCTCTTAGAATGGCTAGTTCAGCCGGGGGGGCGGGGGTGCGGCATACTTCTAAGCACCCTATCTAGATTGAACGGGAACAGACCGCTTGCAGCAAAGCTAGCCTCGATATTCTTTAGCGTTAACGCCATTTCTCTTGCAAGGCTATATAGAGAGGTAAAGTGCTCCTCGCCAATCGTATTTACACCTCCTTGCTCAAGTCGATTAACCTGGTTACAATAAGCTAGCTACTTTAAGAGGAGCAAACACTACTACATCACAAGGCTAGAGCTTGTAGGGGTATAAGAAGGGAGACAACATAGAAGAATATTGTTCTCGAAATAGAACTCTAAGATTTCGAGGGTCTCATGCATTCCAAAGCCGTCGCAGATCAAGACGCGTCGTCTCTTGTTAGCTCGCTCTTTAGTTTTGGGATCAAATATACGCTTAAGCCACTCGAAGCTAATTATAGAGTCGGTATATCCAGAGTCGGAGCTCGCATACTGCCATCCAGGGGTAGGAAAAGGTGGTCCAGTTACTTCGATGGGTATTGGCTAGCCAGATTATCATCAGGTTCAAATACCTACTACTGATGGTCACTTGTATTAGAAGGTTCAAGAAACCAAATGTCACTTCTTATGGCAACCACTTCTCATGCTAGCGGCCGCGTAGATACACCTAGTGTGGTAGAGGGGTGCGTTGGGATAATGCCAACACACTTGCAATGCTCAGGTCCTCAGTCGTTGAAAGCAGTCATTAAAACGCAGGTATTGCCGCCATAATGATAAACTGCATCCACTATTCGGACGAGCGGCGTTAACGGGTTTGCGGACTTAACGGCATTTAATTAGGCCCAGCTCCTTTGCCTTTATACGGCATTGGCAGGGGTCCAATACTGTAGAGTGGCAGGCGAGCGCCAAGAGCTACAATCAAATGATATTTGGGCATATACCTCTGTACATTGCCTCCGTAGATTTAGCAGCCCTATCTATTTAAGCTCAGTGCACACTAATTGCTTCAAGGTCGCGTTTCAAAGCACACAGAATCTCATATCAAGCCGAAGCAATTGAGCCATACAATAAACACACATGTCTCCATCAACACTTCCACCTCCCTTGCTAAATGACGGCAAGCTTGAAGCGATTGGAGAGAAAACACATCAGGTCGAGCCTGAAAAAGAAAAGCAAACGGTCAAGTCTAGCGAAACGTCCACTGTGGCATCCTCGACTATCAATGGCGTAGAGAAACCAGAATTCCCCGAAGACGATAGTCCTCCTACTAAAGAAAAAGCCGTGGATGAGCCGGAAGAACCTGTTGGATACCCGAAAGGTGTCGAAGTTTTGTCCATCATGCTTGCGCTCGTGCTTAGTATCACCCTCATTTCTCTGGATCAGGTGAGTTCTACCGCTCCAAGTTTCTCGCAGAGTCGTCTTTTGCCAATTCATCACACGCCAGTAAGCTGATTCTCTCGATTCAGACCATTGTTGCAACCGCCATTCCAAAGATTACCGACCAATTCAACAGCCTTGACGATATCTCGTGGTACGGATCGGCTTATTTCATGACGCTCGGGGCGTTCCAGTCACTGTGGGGCAAAGTGTATAAATTCTTTCCCCTCAAAACCAGTTTCCTAGTGGCAATCTTCATCTTTGAACTTGGGAGTTTGATCTGCGCTGTCGCCCCAAACTCAACGACTCTGATTGTTGGACGTGCTATCGCCGGTCTCGGTGCCTCGGGTATCGCGCCTGGAGTGTACACGATTACTGCCTTTGCTGCTGAGCCCACGAAGAGAGCTACCTACACGGGGGTCATTGGTGCGTCATATGGCGTCGCCGCTGTCTCTGGACCACTCATTGGTGGAGGGCTTACAGATGCGGCGTCCTGGAGGTGGTGAGTCAAGAATGTTGTACTGTATTGTCTTTGTTGCAAAACAAGGGACTATTTCCAGTCATTGAATCCTGTTATGACCGGACCTGGCCTGATATGACAACTTTAGGTGCTTCTATATCAATCTTCCAATCGGTGGTCTGGCCGCTTTTACAATCCTGCTCACCTTCAAGACCCCTAAAGCCGTTAAACTGGCCGATGCTACGCTCAAGGAGAAGCTTCTACAAATGGACCCGTTAGGGACGGTGCTTATAATGGGCGCACTGGCCGCCTTGCTTCTAGCTCTTCAGTACGGTGGTGTAACCCATGCGTGGGATTCCAGCGTCGTTATCGGTTTACTCGTCGGCTTCGTTGTCATAGTTCTTTCACTCATAATTATAGAAATATGGCAAGGCGAACGCGCTATGCTGACACCACGGCTTATGCGCCAAAGGACCGTCTGGGTCAACGGCGTATGGGGCTTCTTCTTCGCTGGCTCGTATTTCATCACGCTCTATTACTTGCCCATTTATTTCCAAAGCATCGACAACGTCAGTCCGATTGGCTCTGGTGTGCGCAACATTCCTCTCATCATCATGTTCAGTATTGCCACAATTGCCTCAGGAAAAGCCATCACGAAGACGGGTATTGCAACTCCTTATTTGACAGTTGGCTCTATGATCGTAACCATCGCCGCTGGTCTACTGTATACTCTCGACATTGGGACCTCGACAGGCAAATGGGTTGGGTATCAAATCTTGGCGGGTTTCGGATACGGCGTCGCCTTCCAAGTCCCAGTCATCGCTGCGCAGGCTTTTGCTGCGCCAAGCGACATGGCTCCTACGACCGCGATTATTATATGTGAGTTCTCCTTCGCCCTGTCCCCTTGTATCCCCAAGCTCAGTGTATCCCTCGTGCACAGTCTGTCGATCTGTCGGCGGCACATTATTGATCGCAGCCGCGCAATCCGGCTTCGTCAACCAGCTCCTGCACAAGCTTGCCAACACCGCACCGAGCGTCAATCCCGCCCTAGTCACGGGTACCGGTGCCACTGAGCTGCACCAGGTATTTTCCGGAGCCGAGCTGGATGGTGTTCTCCGTGCGTACGCATGGGGTATTAAGATTGCTTTCGCAATTGCTATCGGGGTCTGCGGCGTCACTTTCCCTGTCAGCTTGTTTAGCAAGTGGAATAATATTAACGCGAAGAAACCTAGTGATGGCGGTGCTTGAAGCAGCGGTTCGGACGATTATACCAACAGAGTTATTGCCGTTTTCTCGTCATAAAAATTATCCATTTTGTACGACGAACGGAATGGAGGAATGCATCGAAAGAGGAAATTGGATGATATTCAAGGTTGTCTACCTTATGCTAAAGCAGCAGCAGCTTGGGTCTAAAGACGGAAATGGAAAGTACCATAAAAACATTCCCGGACTGAATACGCTGAAATACTATCCCTTCAAGGCAATTTATAGTTAATATATATATTAACTATAATACTAGTAAAATTAACTACACTAATACAATTATATCTATTATAGTGTGATATTAACTACACTATTTTAATTATATACGGCTTTAACTCTTCTTAAGTAGAATATAGGATAGATAATAATATATTTCTTAAACTTAGTTATCCCTAGTAACTGGCCTTATTCCAACTAACCTCATACCATTCTCTAAAACTTGTCTTGTAGCCTCAAACAGGACGTATTCAGCAGGAGAAAGTTCTGGCTTCTCCTCGCTTTCCCCAGCCTCAAAGCAGACAGAGAGTTGATCAGTAATGCTTGATAGATAGTGCATTAGAGTTGATGGCTCCATGGTCTTGAAAGCGGCACTGGTTATATCAGGATACTGGACAAGGATTCGAAGCAATTCTGTATATGTCTCTTCCTCAATGGACTGAAAATCCTCACTGGAAAGTGCAGCTGGATCTGTACTCCCCGTTGCCAGGATACTACTAAGCCTGGCATACCAGTATTGGAACTCAGGCCCGGAGCCACGCTCGAAGGATGTCGCTTTGGCCATTTCCAGAGGATGGTCGGCTGATCTCCTGTTCGAAAGAACTTGGGCCAAGAGGGCAGAGATTCCGATCTTGGCAGCAGACTCGTCCGAGTCACCCAGGATTGCAGCTTTGTCAGTATTTTGCTGCAAGGATTGATGCATAGAGACTTTTGCCTCTTTGATAATATCACTAAGCTTCTGATCATGATCTGATGTATGTGGGCTTCTGTTGAAATTGACATGCTCTAACTTTTGCGCAAGTTCAGACATGTCCAACAGCTCCAGAATCTTCTTTATTCGAGAGAAGTGGAGGTCATGATCATTGGCGACAACATATATCATCTTATCGAAAGAGTACTTCCTGAAGCGATCCAGAATAGCTGCTAGCTCTCTCAGACTGTATGCTCGACTACCGTCCCGGTCACGTATGATAACGTTTCCCGACTTCCCTCCATGCTTTTCAAGATCGACAATCCATGCACCTTCACTCTCTTCGGAAATACCTTTGGCCTTAAGCAACTCCTCCACCTCATCCATCGTCTTTGAGTTGACTTGGGACTCTCCAGAGTATTCATCAAATGTAATGTTCATGGATGGGTAGTGTCGAACGTAGTATTCGATGCTTGCGTCTCTGAAGCGCTTCCAAAGTGCGAGTGCCTTTTCATCGCCATCTTCCATCTTCTTAAAGAAAGCATTTCGCTGGGCGAAAAGTCCTTGAGTTTCAATCGCTGCAGTATCTTCTCCATGCTCTTTCCCGGTCCTTTTCGCATCTCTTATTGCTCTGCTCGCATGTTTCTCTGGTTGGAAGAGTTCGTTGATTTGGTTGTAAACTTCGAGCATATGGGTCACAGGGTCAGCCTCAAACTTTTCTTCTGAGCTAAACTTCTCCCATCCTGCTCCCAAGAGGCCTAAGTGCTTTCCCCAATCACCCAAATAGTTAAATTTGATCACTTCCCATCCCATACACTCATATTGGTTGGCAATATATGCCCCGTAGATGGTACTCCTCAGATGCTTCGTATGGAATTCACTAGCGATATTTGGAGATGAGAATTCGACGACTAGCTTTTTCGGTCCAATGTGGAGTGTCTCAGCGTCTTGAAGACCAATCGAACGGTCTTTCCCATATGAAGCCCCACGATCAAGGATATATGGGAGGAGTAACTGAGGTAGAGCTCTTGGGTTAAACATAAAACGAAGATGGACTCCGTCTTGGATTGGTAAGGCGAATAATGGGCTACTTGGGAACTATTCCACATGTCAGATGACTTGGTTACTCGTTTTCCAGCCGAGAAGGGAGTGGCTGTGCTATACTCTACGTCTGAGACCATCGCCAAAGGACTGCGAGTATACACCGCGGCTGAGCTTTGGTAGTGGCACCGTTAAATCAGCCGTAAAGATATCGTTGGGCACCTGAATGGATTTGTATGCAAGGTTTGGGTCACATTCTGTCAAGTTCCGAAGAATTTCTGCAAGATAGGAGCGACCAACGTCAAGTGGTTTGTTCAACACATGGGATTCTGAAAATTGCGGGATAGGCCCTAGTCCCAAACTTTCAAGTTTTGTCACAAGGCCACTGAGTTCTAGTGTTGTCATGATGATTGGATTTGTGGGCTGTGGGTTCCAGGCTGGATAGAGAGAGACTTAAAATCCGCCTCGGTGAGAATATGGGATTTTACTGAAATAGAAAGGGCATGATGGTTGGCATTGATCACAAGCATGCCCACTCATTCCTCTCGATTTAGGTCAGCTGCGCTTATATACGGCTCACTTACTCCATTGTTTAATTCAGAGACTTGATTGGAGAAGGATCGCAAGATGATGTTGTGGTGCAGCCATAACTGCCAGTGATAAATGTGAGGCGAACGTGGCGACATTGGGCGCCAGACCAGTAAGCAGACCACACATGTCTTGCATACAAATTCCTGCCCCCCTTCTAACAGGCTCAAGAAGCGCTGCTCTCTTTGGATCTCTCGTAGTAAGCCTCGTAACATGTTTTTGTTTCCTTCGCACGTGTAATCGTACCCAAACCGTACCCAAACGGTGCAATTAAAGCGCCGCAACGCATGGTGCACAGGGTGGGTATTCCCGATAACTCTATTGGCCTTGTCAAGAAGAGAACGGGTCCACGCGGCGATATTATTAAATTAATTCATTTTTGTTCAACCACGAATGAATTTTTTTCGTTTTTTTTTCAATTTTTTCTCTGTTAACCCACAAAAAATGCAAACTCCACCAAAAATGTCTACCAGTAAGGCTACTGGCGTATACAACGATGATCAGCACTAAAAATAAGTAGTTATAAATGATCTGCTGATGAAAGTACATCGTATAACTTCAGTCTGTATAGTGAAGATAGTTGCTGCAGGTGGAAATTGGTAGAAGACCTAATTTCCGGGTCGGATACAGAATAAGCTGCAAAAGTCGTGAGAATTAATCATACTGAGACTGTAAAGTCAGTGGTGCCTCTTTATGATTCGCCGTATTCTTGGGTTCTAGGTTCTAGTAATATTTGAGCCATTTTCGTGTGGTTAGAGAGAGGACGCTTGGAAGCAAAGGGAAGCTCTCCGACTAACAGTTCTTGAATCAAAGCAGCCCAAAATTTTAAAAAAAAAAATTTTAATTTCTTTGCAGAAACACCAATTATGCTAGCCTTTTTCTGAAGCCGTTGGAAGCCATTATTGATAGCAACGAAATGTTTCTCCTTATTGAAACAGAATAGAGCGGCATTAGCATTCTGGAAGTGGTCTGTTTTATCGTCAGGAGCCTTGAATGATGCCAATGACTTGATAGTCCCCGGATAAGACACCATGCAACCCGCACAAGAGAAGTACAGCCTTTAACGTTACGGCAAAAGCTTCCTTCATCTTTGTAGCTTATTCTAGCTCTATCGAGAAGCAGCAAAGTGAAATAAATGGACGTTTGTCAATCGGGAACCACTCTGAACATACTCCCTTGATGTTGAAACCTTTTCATTAATGATCTTTTACATGAAGATAGATGGCATCCTCTAACTTGAAAATTAACAGTCCTAGGTCAATATTCAAAGTCGTCCTTGCTCAAGTCCGTTAAGATACCATCGATTTCAGTGACAGCAAAGCCATACCCAGTCCATCGCCACTCGTTCGTCCCCGTAGCAACACTAGAAAACTGGGCCTCATGTACGCTCCTGAGCCGATTGAGCCACTGTATCCAGTGTCAAAAAAAGACCTCTTTCGATTTTCTATGCGATTTAGATTTGCCTTTCCAGTAGAGTTGCTCTACAGGCGCGTATTTTCTCAGGATAAAGAATGAAATTTGCAGGTAAAGTTGGAATTTCAGACCTCCAGCTGAAGGAATTTGACCACAATTGAATTTTGGAACGCCCAGGGTTTTACATATAGCATCTTTTATATAGGGAACTTGATACCAAGATGCCGTCGTCGCAAGAGCATGGATGCAAGTTGGGCTGAGATCGGGAATAGATATCAGCCGCTTCGCAGGATCAGGAAGTTCCTCGTGGTCATATCTGAGTCTCGTTAAGGCACGGAATAGTCCAGTCGTTGTCAGAGGATTCTAGTTCTATCTCGCGTCGTCTTCGTCCTTTAAATTGGGAACTCGTTCGTCGAGCCAAACATTCTTATGAAACCCTGCTGCAGGACCGCCTTCCTTTATATCCTCTAAGCCTATTCGTCGACAAAATCAGGTCAGGAATTTAATTTTACACCATGAGCCTGTGTCTTCAGAATCTATCAGAAGCTCTCCAGATCATCGCCATCAGCACCAACATCATTTTGTCATCGACTACGACTTTTTCGCCACGCAGCTTCTCAAGTATCATATACCATGAGGTACAAGCGGTTCTCAAAACGCCCTTCCATTCAACCTCGCTTCTCAGAGGTCGTTTTTGCTCTCCATTAAGACAGAGTCTGGCCCCTACGATGTGATGGCATGTAATTATTAGAAGTTTTACTACTCCTACCAGTTTGAATTCACGGAGGAGTAAATAGGATCACGCTCAGGCAATGGAGCGAGTCACAGGCTCTAAGTTAGAAAGATATATAACGATCGAATAACGGCAGACTATCGAGGTTAGAAGAAGGTTTTGAGATTATTTCCCATCGCCTGGAAGTTGCAGTGGTAGTAGCCGTAGCTGAACGAGATATGAAGAGACACGTTAAAGCGTCTCAAATTCATGCCGGCTAGCTGAAAATGAAGGAAGTACAGTTTTGGATGTGAAAAATTGGAAGGCGAGGTAGTAATCTGTGAATTGTATGTGCCCTCAGGTGAGGAGACTGACTTTTGTAAACCAGTGCAAACACCTGAGATAAACCTTTTCTCTAAGACTCTTTAACAGCGCTCAAGGCTGCAGTTCACCGTGGTACCCAATGTACAGTACAGGACATAATGACCCCAGAAATAACCTGCAACGTATCTCCCAATCCATCCTTCTTCGACTTTTTCCAAATGTAATCGATCCGCGTGAATTACCTGCTCGACCTTTGGACCGGTATACATCGCGGCGTTAGAAAGTTAATACCCAAATTTTCGAATATGCACTGAATTCGAGGTGGTCAGTTCAGGCGGTGAGCTTGGAGTCCCTCTGAAGCGTCCAGAGAGCCACTTACGCAGGAACAATACTCCACCAGCCTCATTTCGCTACCCCAGTATTTGCCATATGGCGATGCGAGGCTATCGCACCTGTGCTTTTGTCGTCTTGCAATATTCGCACCGCGGGTTGCCACACTCTGGGCAGGGGTCGGTGTGAATACGAATTCCCGAGAGGCCACACTGACACTACACAAGATCTTAGCTAGACGTCGTGACGCCATTACTAGCGAAACCAAACTTACACATTGCCAGACGTAGACAGTCTTCCTCTTGGGTGGCGACTAAAAGGGAGTTAGTTCGTCTTCGCGGAGTGGTGTCTGCAGGGGTTGAGGAGAGGGTATAGACCTTCAATTGCCGAATGCGCCCATCGTCTCGGTGGAAATTAGGCCGTTCATCTTCAGCGACATGTCCGCACGGATTGGCAAGGAGGGTATGAACCATTAACTTGGGGTTGCATCCGCCGCGGGAGTGGTCGGGCACGGGGTTATTAGGCCGAGATGCGTCTGCTGCTTCATAGAGTAAATGTGGCTGAGCAGGCTCCTCGGTGAGCGAGAGCAGACGCAGATCAGGGCGGCAAATTATAGTGACCGAGAAGCTGGGGAGCTCGCTCCCAGAGCAATGGACCATGTTGTTTGGGATCCATTCGCGAGGCCAGGACGCTCCTTGACAGGCTTTTAAGAGTTTTGAAAGAGCCAGCTGATGACGGCACCGCTGAACCTTCACAGCTACTGCGCGAAATAACCTAGTAGCTGCACTCTGCGGGCGGATCTTTGGTTGCATACCAGACTGAAGCAGCCCTCAGGAAAAATAGAGTGGATGCTCCACAAGGCGAAAGCGGCGATCCGCTAGGCAAAAGCGGCACTCCGAAAGAATGAAATGTCATATTCGCGTCTACATTCAACGAGATTTGGTTCCCAGCTGTTGGAAAACGCACAGTATCGCCGGCCACAGCGCAATCGTCGCCAAACCGAAATCTATATCGAGTTCAAAATTTGTATATATGGCTTGCTTTTATCTTGACCTATGTCTCTCAACATAGTGACACATGCTGAGTGGCTTGAATATCTTAATTGTTGGTTGCGATCCCGTAGGAGGAGGCGGTGAGATAGAGCTGCAGGAAAATGCTGCAGCATTGGTAGCGAGCATAAATAATGGATGCTACTTTCGAAATAGGATTGCCGGGTCGGAGTTTATGCCGCAATGGGTCGATGCAAGAGAGGTGACGGTGTGAATGTGGGAGGACGATTCTTACTGGAAATCTGGGGACTCTGGCGGCACAGAAAACGCAAGCCTATCGTTTATCGATATGCAGTTTCACAGATGCGTTGCAAGGCCGTGCCGGGAAGTTCTCGTCTTATTTGTGAGAACTCCAACTGTCCAATAAATCTACAGTCTAGAACGGTACCGCAGCTACTTACCCCGGGAGGTTCCCATACTGACATGTACAACACAGTTCAGTTTTTAAATTCGGACCCCAATTTGGAGGAAATTTTATAGGTCGCATTACGGGTGAAACCTGCTTGCACTCTCGGCGCCACCGGATGACTCCGCGTGTTGGGTTTTCGACACTGATCACCTCGCCTAACCGATCAGACTTGATATCTCAACACAATCCTTTGCAGGTACAATAGGCTTTGTCATCAGGGGTATAAATGGACTTTCGCAAGGCACAAAATGCGATATTTATCACCTGGATGAGGTCCTAAAACACCCTTCATGGAAGCAGGTATCACGCGACAAACTTCATTGCATTAATGGGACTTTCCGACAGGACCAAGCTGACGTTGACTTGCAGGTGAGAATCACCTTCCACCTCCCAAAAAGGCTAGATATAGCCAGCACCTCTGCAGCCACAAAATTGGGAGAATGAGCTTGTCAATATTTAATTGGATTATCAGCTATCTGCACACCCCGCAGAAAAGCAACTGAGATCCTTCCAAGCATCGTCCCAATAGTTCTCCGCTACATGATCGACCCTGCCACATAATTACCTGCATGTCCTCCCAATACTCAACTCTGACCCCCTAAAATCATCAAGAGAAGCATTTTGAGGCTCAACCATCGCCCCAGTTTCCACAAGAGAGATTTCTGCTTGCTCTTGGACCGTTTTTCACCGACATTTCACTCGCGAGTGAATCTCGCGAGACGTGTCCACAGCGACTTATCCGTATATCTACCCAGAGAATAACAAGTCGCCTAGGGAACACTAATTAGCTTGAAATTAACCAGTGGATGTCGGCGCAGGTAATAAGAGTGTCGGATTATCCCGAAGAACAGTTCGGCAATATCTCTGGTCGAAGATAGACGAACGCGGACTCCGACAGATGCTGCGAGATCGCAACTCCCCGGTCTCCCCCACGCGGGGAAGAAAAAAGCAAAGAAACCGAGACCGGACGGAAGAGAAATCCTCTCCCAAATCACCTACTTTTCAAGGGAAGGTTGATAACCGTCGCTCAATGGAATCTCATAAAGTAAAATGCAGCACAGAATTTTGTAATTCAAGGCCAGGATATTGCCACTACTCCGACCAGGCCAAATATATGGAGCATAGGCACCAAATAAATGTATCTACTCCCTAGCCCAAAGCTGCATTATACCTCTCCCAACACCCCAAACGCCAAGTGTTCCACGGTATCTTAGAGCAGAGCATTTGGGCGGGCAACAACTCCTCAAACAGTGTATATGCGCCGTACACCATGCGCTGCCATTTATATATGCACATCTCGGTACCTGTTCACATCGCATGTATCCATTTGCTATCCTATTAGTGTTCCTTATTTGGTTCGGCGTGTAGTCGCACGAAGTCGTCCTCGTTCGGCCATAATATTTGATAATGAATTGAGCCTATACCAGATCTCCCACCTATCTCATCTTATCCCTCCTATCATAAATCAACACGTAGATCTGCATATCTTCCCTCCGTAGCACCAAGTTCGCACACTCCTGTACTGCCATCGCGATCCTCTCTGCCTCCCGATCGTGACCCTCAATTTTGACATTCTCGCCTCATGGCCTAGGGAGTATTCCATGATTCCCCAGGAATCTATAAACCGGTTATCCATAGGCACAAAGTGTTTCCGAGCAACAAATTGGCTGTCGTGCTATTCGCGGAAGATGGTCCCTTTGATCGGCAAGGAGATCGACATCGAGAACCCACGGCATCGCGTTCAGAGACGGAATCCCCCCATCAATATCTGGTAGGTATTTGCGGTTAGACTTATCCGCAATCTTCTTCTCAAGAATGACAACACAGTAGGGCGGCGTGTAGTTACATGTCCAGCTCAACTTTAGTTCTGCGCTCATAAAATCTACAACATGGTATCCGCCCACTGGTCTGTCCATTCTCCCAAATCTATTTTCCTGTTGAACAGCTAGGTCATATTGGCTGGACAGCAGTGCCAAATTTTGGAGTATTTTTCTCCAATGTTAGGCCCCAGTGACTTGAATGGCGTTGGTCATGTCCATGAACCAGTGTCGTTGGAAAGTCCGCCAGTTGATAAGTTTTTCTACCTCCTGTGGCGACTCTGTGCCAGACTAAACCCTAGTTGTCACGTGGTCTCTACGCACACTGATAAATATCTTCGCGCCTAGCACCTTTTCTATATCCTTTAATCTCCTTAGTGAAATGGAGAGAAATTAAGCCTTAGTCCAGGTCTAGGATTCCTCTACCATCACAACCTCGATGTAAGCTTGTCCTGTCTTGCTCTGCTGCTGCTGTGCCTATCTGTCCTAAATTTATTGCTAATAATCAGTAGCTTCAAGCTCATGAAGCCTTATATTAAGAAGTACTTATGAAAAGATGAGCCTAAGGAACTACTGTGACTTATTTGAGAAGTCTTGGGATCCGGAATTTCTACAAACTCGGAAGGTCGTCGATTTGAAGTTACTGATTGACCTCAATGAGGAGCTTAATGCTGATATAAGTAATCTTCGCTACTTTACTATGAACTCTTGGGATTCAGCTCCTCTAAGCCTGGTTGAACTGCTAGAACACTTCTGTCAGGATACGAGCCTTGAGGATGTGAAGTTGGGAAAATCATCAGCTGGAAGTAGGCGAGTCATTTGGCTCGATGATAGAGCAACTAGTGATCTGGACGAGATAGGAGAGGGAAACACAAGGCAATACGAAAATCCTTTGACTGCAACTGGGTTATTTTGGGCTTTAGCAGAACCACGATTCAATCATGGAAATCTATCTGATGCAGCAAGGCGACTGATTTATGTTGTGGATCTGGATCCTGCATGTATTCATGCTTTGGCAGCAACAGTGCATTGTCATCAAGCCCCGGCGCTGAGAAACGCGATATATAAGCATCTTGCATTCCAATCCTCTATCGAGGTCTCAATACCCTCGGCGGGGTTTCTCAATTTTCAGTTGGAACTGCACATACCATTATTCCTATTGAGATCCTCTAGGCCACCCGAGTCCGGCATCAAAGTTAATTCTAAGCCTCGGAGACAGTGGACCGACCTATCTTTCTTAAATATTGATACACCAAAGTGGCAGCTTCAGATGCCTGGAGAAGTTTGGGGCATGTACGAAGTTGAGATCTCCTATGTTGTCACCGGGTCAGATGATTCGCGTTGGATTGGATACGCTTTTGTGGATACCGGACTGGATGATCTGCTGACTGAGTCATCAGAAGATGCTTTGAGTTTCGATTGGGTTGCGGCAGGAGAAATTGATGCAAAACACCCACTCTGGAGGCCCCGCGACCATTGGGTAAGGGTGTTCGATATTCGCATCGAACAAGTAAGAAATGAATGGGAGTACTTGGTATACAAGCTAGAACCTGCTGTCAATCAATATGTACAAGATCCAAAGCTAATCCTAATGCCATTTTCCGAATTACTGACCTCGCAAGTAGATGAAAGGTCATCCATCTACTCTATCTCGACGACCTGGGATTACAAAAGATCGAACGACGGAGCTGAAAGAAGCATTCGACTGGGCTCTCCAAACTTTGAACCTTTTGCACCGACTTGATGACGTTCTCTCGCCCTCACTTAAGGCGTGGCGGTCGTTTAATTCTGCAGGTGGTGATATTGGTTACTTTCATGATCCGGGCGTAGATAGAGCCATCAAGCCAATATCAGTAAAGGCTCGTGATCGGTCCCTGTATAACATCAATGCAAAGTTTCAGCAACTTGAGCAATACCAAGACAAAATAGCTGTCCTGAGCAGGAGCTGTTTAGACTATAGAGAGACGGTGAGTCAAACCGCCTGCCCGTCTCTTTAAAGGCTTCTCAAAGTAGAAAATTTCCACTGATTAAAAGGGTATAGTTGAAGCTACTTCTAAATCTTGACAAAAAAGAATCATCTGGCAGAAATAAATTTACCTCAGTGTTGGTGCTACTGGTACAACTCTACAAATTCAAAAAGTAATCATACAGCTAATTCAGAATACAGGTTCTTTACTCAATTATACTTGCTATGACTATTATGTTTACCATTGTTATACTAATGCCATTGTGCATGTCACCATACCTTCGGTAAATATCCTCTACCCCAATTGGTATGATGAATAATTGTCTTCTGAATTAATAAGTAAGACGAGGTGAACTAAATCTTCAAAACATTATTTGGAGATAAAATTGGTGACGCACTTGAACTAAACGATAGGACCGGAGTCTGTGTCAAATCTTGGGCGAAGAGGAAGATGCTATTCCAAAGCGCTTGGGACAAAAGCTTAAGTGGACCTACAGGCGGAGGACAGAAACCTCAGTTGAGTAAATGCGAAATAGTTGATTATTATTCGTGAAAACTTTTCTCTTTCGTCAGGAAGGAAGGAATTGCGACCTTCTTGTGGAACAGGCTTGGGAAAGTTTAGCCATCAGAGAGACGGCTTCGAAGGCATGCTGAGGCATTTTAAGTTCAACAACATCTTGATATGCAGGCCAAGGGGCCAATAATAGATTCGGGTACTGGAAGAGTATTGCACTTATTGGAAGCAAGGGATGTATCGCTGATACAATGTTGGTCACGCATAGTATATGTGCTCATCAGTAGTTCTACAATATGTAGAAATCTACAAAGTACAACACGTAATAAAACTCGCGATCCTATGGTGACAGTGATTTTATTTTATCGCTCTTCTCAAATCTGGACTGGTGGGAGACCATGTAGTCTTCGATGCCTGAATTGTTTCTCGGCATGAACCGCTTCAAAATTTCTGCAGTCTGGGTTGGCAGAGGCCCACATTGGTCTTATAAAGGAATTTGCTTATTAGACTTTCTCACACACTCATTTGTCATACGCAAGAAGTCCTGATTATTTCTGAGGCTAAAATCGTCCTGCCGCCTGCCACGGCAGTTTTCGCACGTCGATAAAGGAGACAGGCTCAAGCACGATAAGAAGATCGCATGTAATGACAACTACTTTGAAGTTAGAGATCTGCAAGACGAACATGGCGTGGGTCTCTGTGGTGTTTGGAGGGCGATTTGCTTAGGGAGAATTAGGGACTATTTGCAGAAATTCTACAAATTTCTCTCTTCCCATTCGGTTAGTTGCTCGAATATTGTTCGTGATATAATAGGAATGAGTCCAAAGTTTTAACCAGTAAAAATCCCGAATTCCATGACAATCATTGGTCTTGGGATTTTAATTGTGTCGCAGATTATGAAGTCGGATTTTCTTTGCAATTCCGTAGCTCGTGTGGCTGTAAGAGGAGGACTCGCCATGGCGTCACTCACATGGGGGGATGACCACAGTAAATTCTCCATTTCGAGTTTTATAACGATCTAATTCGTAGGTGGATTTTCAATTAATTTGCAAGTGGTCGTGTTACAAGGAAATAGGGAGAGCATATTGAGGCAAGCGGGGAGGCCTACAAGTATTGGTCCGACTACCCCCTGAAGGTATTACCAAGGCGGGAAGTCAGGCTGAGCGATGGTGAGAGATAGGATGAGGGGGATTACTAACCTGAGTTCATGCCAGAGTTTCTAGCGCTAACGATAGTTATTCTAGAACTATCGTGATCCGTATTCTCTACATGCTGTCCTCGCTAGGAATCTCTATGACGTTGAGACTGAGTTCATGATATGTATCCAATTTGTAGAAGGGTGTTTGGAACAATATTGTCAGCTCAGTCTAGGTGTTAGACAAGTTAGACATCTAGCCGGTGGTCGGTCAGTCAATCCACGCTCCTGGCATTTTGGAACCCTCATGCATGCCTCGCGCCCGAGTAAGCTTCGTGGCCTTCTTACATTGACGGCGTTCGAAGCGGTCTTCGAAGAGTTGAAAAATCCTTCTCTGTTTATTGTACTCATATCCATCTTCCACCCACACAACCTTTTTTGCACAATATTGCCAACCAGGGTAGATGAATGGCCAGTTTTCTATACTCTCAGGGCTGCAATAGTCGGAAAATATGTTATGGGTAGCTGGTCCAAAATTCTTGAACTCTTCGAGCACATCAAATGCTTTCCCTTCAGGATCTATAAACCACTCCCAAGAGACTCTCGGTATATCTTCCGAAATAATTAAATAACGCTCATGATCGGACCTCCGATGGGGGTACAGTAGGGGCAATGATCTTGAATTCATAGAATGATGGACACGTTCATTTCGTAGGTATTCGACCACATTCACACCACACCTACCAAGAATATCAAGCCATGCATCACCCAGATAGAGTGAGTCAAATGGGCGATCTACTATGCTCATAATATCGTCAAGCAGTAGAATGCCCCCATCAAAAGAGCTTTTGTGAAGATCTTGCCTCAAAGCTAGAAGGCGCTGAATGGACTCCTTCCAGTGATCAGAGAGTGCGGATTCTGATTTCCATAACATCCGTATTGCCATTAATATAGGAGAAACGCCATATTTGTGGATGTTTTCTTTTGATACCCATTCATGCACCATTTCATTAAACATATTGACTGTTGGTTCAAAACTAAGGCTTGAAAAGAGGTCCGAACAAAAAGCTGCTTTGTCAATATCCTCAAGTCGCGAGGCAAACAAAGTGTATGTATCCCTCAATTCCGATATGTCATTTAAAGAATTAGGTGGGGATACGAAAGGTCGCCTATATTTTGCAAGTCAGAATTCTTAGACAATTCTTGACTGGAACGTCACGTACTGGCCACTTATAGTTTCCTCTTGCCCGTTTAGCCCTAGATCGAACAAAAATTTGCATATTTCGGGCTTCAAACTTATAGTTGAATTCTTAAGCGACGTTAGAATAATTTTCATAGGCCCCCCTATGTGATTATGAAACTTACATGTAGGAGCGTCCAACCTCCACTATCGACACTGAAAGGGGAAACCTGCCGCTCACCGAGGATAGTTTGCATTCCTTTCAGATCACCATCCCCACACATATCCCAAATTGGATGATCATATGGTAGAAGCGGATAGGTCCTCAAGGAACGCTGAATCGACCCGAATGTACTGACATATTGAAATTCCACGCAAGTGGACAGGAATGATGCCATAAATACCAAAGTTGTTTCACATTTACTGTACGATTCTATAAATAATTTTCCATTACAGCCAAGTTTTGTAGACTGCGATTTTCTCTTGACGAAGGCCTTACCCAATAAACCATAATATAAGGTAGCCACGGATCCCCGTCGAGAAATATGAGTACCCATCCTTCTCGAAAGGTGTTCTTGACCATCTTCATCACCCACAAAGTCACAATATCGACTTGGATTGTTCGGCGTCGGCAGATTAGTATGTAGAAGTAGAGCCGGCTCTTCGGTGGCAGTAGTCGTGATTTGCCTTGAAGCAATGACCTCGCTGACGAGCTTCTTCATGTTCTCGAAGTTAACGGCACTGGAAATCTTTAGTAAGTGCAGGCATGATAGGGAAGGCATATTTAACGTCAAATTCGTCGTCATCGCCAAGTTCAGCAAACTCAGAGTGCTCTGTAATTGACTTTCAAACTCCTCAATATCCTTCTTTTTACATGCCAATCGAAAAGACTCCAAAGCTTTTGTAGTCTTGTTCGTAGCTCTATTCTCCCTTTTCACAGTCTTAATAGTGCTTTTAAGCATTCTCACTTTGTCCTCGCAGGTTTTAATTGCTCTCCAAACATCAGGAGACATGTCGATATCGATGTCCCCGCTTTGCTTTCGTTGCTCCTTAATTAGTATCCCGATATTTTCAAGTATTAGCTCGAGCTGTTCTAGTAAGTTAATTAACCGCCTTAATTCTTTTGGCGCGTCTGACACATTTCGTAGAAATCGTTGGATTTCACGAACTGAATTGACGACTTGAATAGCGAGAGACACGACGCCGATGCCACTCGCGGCTGCGCTCAGCCCATCCATCTTTTGGGACCTTTTTTCAATGACTTTATAGTGGATAATAAATGTAGGAATTTTGTACAAAGAGAAATCATAATTGCGTGTATGCGATACTGATTCTGAGTTATTTCAATGAAGGGAAAAGGGATAAAGAAAGAGGCAAATATTGGGCAGCATTTGAGTACGTGGTGTCGTGGACCAATAAGTAGAAGTTGTATATCACAAGAAAGCCCAAAGGAGCGACTTGCAGCGAGGCTCCCATGGCCCATGAGGAATTATCTGTCACGGGATTGATAAATTCCAATTTAATCTACCTAACCAGCCGAATATTTCAAAAATCCTTAGCGCATATACATATATATATATGTATCCTTTAACGCAGTACTCAATATAGATATCGGAGAGTAAGGGGGCAAGTAACCCTTAATATAAGTGTATTTGGTATGATAGAGTTCACTTAGAGACGTATAATTTTAGAGAATCAGAGAATATGTTACCTGAAAAGCTTATTATCACGTGATGTCTTTCCAATGTCCAGCGTCTTAACATGCAGTTCTAGAACTTGAGACGAGTCGAGAACAGAATGTGTGTCCTCTAACTCAACTATAGCGGGCAGGCTAAATCAAAACTTTCTATTAAACAACCCATCATGCCGAAATCTTACCTCGACTAATGGATCTACGTCATGAGTTAGTGCCACGCACTTTTGGTATATCTTCAGCTATAGTCTGATAGCAATTACTGATATACATCAGTTCAATCCTTTGCATCTGTTTTGCACTGCTCAGGATGGAAGGATAACTTTAACGCCCATATATTCTCGTTGATGCATAACCTTGCTGTCAATAAGCACTTGATTAGTGTTGACTCTGGTGCGCACCGTATCTGTTGGATCTGTAGTCGTGGAACTCTAGATCTCGCGCCACTGACTATTGGTTGGCACAAGTTTGCCTTGAGCCGTGAGGCTCTTAAACTCTTGATCCGAGACGCGATGCCGAGGTAGAATTCGTCCTTTGCTTCCTCCACCAAAGTGAGCAGAGACTTTCATGGTCAAAAGGGACTTGGGTAAAATATTCACTCAGCAAGCTATTAGACATAATGAAAAGGGCTGGGTGTTAGTCTCTAGGAACTTTTTGTAGTGCGTTGGGCTAGTTACAGTTGAAGAAAATTTCAGTATACGGAAGCACGATGATACAGTGCATTGTACTCTCCGACACTATTGCCAAAGCTTCTAAACTAGGATCTCCGATCTAAGCCGAAGACCGGCCCGCACCAGGTATTTCCAAAGTATTTGTGTGTGCCTCTCACGTGTATGTGCTGAGCAGGGTACTATGCTAGCCGCACCGGTACTAGTACGTACGATGATTCACGACCAATTATATACTTGGTTACTTGGATAAATAAGTGTCAACCCTATCAGACCTACATTATCCCTAAATTAGAATATAACTACTTGCTGCTTTAAAATGATGAATTCTTCTAAATCCCTAGTACTTTATATAGCCTCCTTAAGCATTAATTACAGCCTAGCAGCATGCAGGTATAGACCTAATAAGCTCCTGGATCTGCTTAGTTATAATTGTATTCCAAGCCTCTGCTATAGCCTCTCGTAATCATAGATAAGATCAATGAATCTCTGGATATTTCTCTTGAATATAGTCCTTTATCTAGTCCTAAAGAGTCTTAATCGGGTTTAAATCAGGGGAATTAGCTGGCCAGAATATAGGAGATAATCCTCTTGCTTGAAGCTTGGCCTATATCTCTTTTGAGGTATATAGGCTTATATTATCTTGTATTAAAAGAAGCCTCTATTAGTGATAGTACCTGCTTAAAGTAGGCACTATATACTGATAATAAGTAGCAGAGGATATTGAACCCCAGTCCTTCTCCTAGACAATTCCTGGACCTTTACTATAAAGTCCTGAAATTAAGCCCCAGAATATCCAGCCTATTTTGTATTATACCTTAGGCTCTAGGCAGTCAGGGTGTAAGACTTCGCTAGGCTAACGAGTTACTCTTACTTTCTTATACTTTCCAGGATTAACCCAAGTCTTGTCTATCTAAAGGACTTGGTCCTATTGCTCTTGAGTCTAGTATATATATTAAAGAGCCTACTGTAATCATGCTGCTTTATATATTGCTGTAAGGACAGGCTTCTTAAGTACTATACGATACCTAAAGCCCTTGATTTTAAAGGTAGTCTTAATTGTATATACTGTATAATTCCAGCCTAGAATTCTAGGGATATCTTTCTAAGGAGTATATCGATTCTTAGCTAAGGCATATACCTACTCAATTAGCTGCTTGTGCTTAGCTGGGCCAAGTAAAGGTCGTTGTCCAGACCTCTTCTTTTGAGGTGTAACCTGGTAGGATATTATATATTGAACCTGATATAGAGTAAGGTTCAATTGGAGAGCTATATTGTCTTTAGTCTAGCCAGTATATAGGTAAAGGGTTTGTACCTTAAGCTGTATATTATAGCTAGTATTATAGGTAGGGGTCTTTAGTATTAGTATTAGATATTTAGGGTCGTTAGAGGTAGTAGAGGTTGAGAAGTCTAGTGATGATTGAGATATACTTAGTGACTTGCGATTATACTGAGGATATAAGGAAAGTGATATAAAGCGGCATGAGCGGTGTATTTATATGGTTGGTTATTGCCCTGGTAATGTGGAACCTACTAGAACCACTAAATCGACAGGGTTGACACTTATTTATCCAAGTAACCAAGTAATATTATAGAGTTTAGACTGAGGCTGGTTTCGAATGTTACTGTACACTAGTAAGCAATACAGATAATTTTACCGCAAAGACTACGATTTAAAAGCTGTAATAACTTAGCATTTCTTACAGTAATACAATTTGTGAGTCAATTTTAAAATCATATAGAGTTTAGCCCGAAGCTGGTTTCGATTGTTATTGTACAGTCTGGTAGCAATTACTGATATATATGAGGCATATCACAGCAGTTAAATCCTTTGCATATTTATGCTGTGCTCAGACAGGAAGGACGACTTTTACGCCCAAGTACTCTCGTTGATGCATGACCTTACCGTCAATAAGCACCTGGTCAGCGCCAATTCTATTGCGCACCGTATCCGTTGGATCCGTCGCAGTAGAGATCTGGATCTCGCGCCACTGACGATTAGTTGGCACAAGCTTGCCTTGCGCCGTGAGGCTCTTGAACTCTTTGTAGACGCCCTGCTCCTCAACGCAGCCCTCTCGCTGGATAAGTGGTGATTCTGTCGAGCGTGATCAGCATACTTTGTTGCGCCACCGCATTGGACTCAATTTACTCACCCTGTGCAGGTCCCATACGCAACTCGCCAACGGAGCTGTTGAACAGCACAAGTGAAAGGCGCTCTTCGTGCAATTGATCCACCGGCGGCTTGAAAACGCGGTGGCGAGTAGCCTTGAAGTGGCCGCCAGACACGATCTCCAGTGTATCACCAATGTTAATGACAAGCGCTCCGGGTTTGTAAGGCACGTAGTACCACTGCTCGTCTCGACCCCAGATTTGGAGACATGAGATGGGAACAGAAAAGAGCAATGTCGTTAAGCCAAAGTCTGTGTGACCGTGCATGCGAAGGCCTTTGGCTGACTCTTCGACTTGTTTCTGTATAGGTCGGAAGAGCGCATGACGGAAGTAGCCTTCACCGGTTGGGCCACCATGCGATTGTACATTGTCCCAGAGATAATCGTCGGGCAACTCCAGAACGCGTGAAAAGAGCGTGAGGAGCCGTCGGTTGACGGAATTTGTAAGGTAGTTGCAAAATGCCTCGATCTCGTCCATAAAGGGCTGTAGACACTTCGGCACACGGTCAATATCTTCCCAGTCACGCTTGTACCAGTTGAATTGCTCTATGCCGTCAGGGACTCCACGGTGCCGCTAAAAGTTGAGAATACAGAGTAAGCATAAGTCTAAAATTTCCATATCCAGGATTGAGATCTTATTACCTTAAATCCATATGGGTGCTTATAACCGGACCACATACCGGTGTCAGGGTCGAAAAGAAGGCGTTCCTTGTCTTCGTCGCTAATGTTCTTATATAGATACTGTGCAAGAGCAAATTGCCGGTGGAGCTGTTGAGAGAGTGAGAAATTCTTGATTAGTACTACAGGTTTTATTTTTTTAGGTTTATGAAGGTTTTCTCACCTGATCCAAAGACACTCCATAGTTCTGGAGAAATAGAAAACCATCATCGCGGATAGCACCTTTGACCTGTTGTATTAGGTCATCGACGACGGCTGGGTCATCCGAGTCAAGCAACGAAAGATCAATCGACTTGAGTTTGGCAAAGTTGTGGTTTTCTTTTGTAGCTGGAGGAGGAATCCAATCAGACACAAAAGGTTTGCCAGGTAAGTTGGCCGAAGGAGGATTGAATGGGGCTGCGGGGGCCATGGCTCGATGTGTGGAAAGGTAATAAGTAGTTGTGGTCGATGCTTCAGACAATACCGAGATATTGTTTACTGTCACGTCTTATGCCTTTATACAATTATGTGATGAAACGCCATAGAAGACTGCGTAGGACATATTTGTACCTACTTCGTCTAACCATACGACCTCCTATGTAAGGCGTATACCGATGAGAGGGGTATCACTTAGCTTGTCTCGCTTGCTCGTACCATTCGCCCTTGGCTAGAATGATCGACAACTTGAGTGCTCATTGTTGCGTTTACTCCTCCAGCTGAGTCTTTCCTTCCGCTTGGCCACTCATCTTCCACTCTCTCTTGAGAGCTCCTCTTTCTCAGCGCAAGGATGAAGTCAGGTTATCGGTTAGTCCGTGCTAGCCAAGAACGGCAAAAGATTTACTTACGTTGCAATTGTCGCATACGCGTCGCGTGGGAGGAGCTCCTCCCAAGTGGGGCCGAAGCCGCGGGCTTGACATCGCAAAGCGGGCCGGAGACCTGCCCCTCCTTGCCCTCTAAGGGCTGAGAGTTATCGCTCTGAAGGGGGTTGTCAGTCAGGGGAGGGGAGTTTAAAAGAGAAGGGGGGACGGGGGGCTGCATAGGCGCAATTTAAACGCCAAGGTCTAACATCCATTCACTTTCAGGTTTCGAACTTCTTTCTTGACGCATTTTCCAACATCACGTTATTATACAAAATCCTTATAGTGGTCACCAGCAACAATGTCGCGGCAACTCATTTCCAGCGAGAAATTCCCTCCTAAACCTCATAATTGTGAGTATTTGCATAAATCTTGATAGCCGGGTATTGCATTTTTCTAACCAAGATGGTTACTTGCCTCGCAGGTCCTGCTGTTAAAGTCCCCGGTCTCGTCTTCTGTGCAGGTCAAACCGCCACGGGAGAGATTAAACAGGCGACGGTGTGTCATTTCGTCCCCGAGGTTTCTATACCTTTATTCAGCGACCTAGTCTCACATAATATACCCACAGAGAACAGCTTTACAAAACCTCAAGGAGGTCCTCGAACTTGCAGGATCGTCACTTGAACAGGTAGTCAAATACAATGTTTATCTGGCCGACATGAAGGATTTTGCTGCAATGAATGAGGCGTACATTGATTTCTTGCCACAACCGATGCCATCACGGTCCTGCCTCCAGGCGGTTCCGCCAGGAAATGGGACTGTCATTGAGATCGAATGTATTGCACAGGTTTGAGAATAGTCTTTCACAGCGAATAAGGGTAGGAATTATACCAAAGAAATTGGAAAGACAACTCGAGTCATGGGCCAAACCATTGATTAGTTTTATTATAGAGTAGTGAAATAAATATTCTCGTCTGTCACAAGCTCTCTGCTAGATTACCATCAATTCAGTATAGCAAGATCTCCATGCACATAATGCAAGTATGCACTGCATGCGCTTCCAGATAACTATTCCTAAGCAAGCATATCATCTATGATACGGATGACAAGGTTCAAAGTAAGACATATAAAGGCACACGTAAGGTAAGTATATTTATGTATGAAACTCTATTAGTCTATTAAACGTGTTATTGCGTCCCAATCTTCTTACGATCGGGCAATCTCGAACTCCGCCATATACCAATTCTGAATTGCTTTTGTGTCGCCTGTAATGGCGACAGTGTCGTACCTCTTTCTGGCCTCCTTCGCGGCTGCACCATCATTGACCATGCGTCCAGCCCACTTTCCATGCCTTCGCGCCGCCGTGATGATCTTGTCAATGGCAGAGACGAACTCTGGCTCATCTCCGCGTGCGGGCACGTATCCGAGGAGAGATTGCGCAAGGTCGTTGGGGCCGATGAAGACGAGGTCCACGCCAGGAACGGCGCAGATGGCATCGACATTTTCGACACCCGCGCGCGTCTCTATTTGAATCATGGTCACAATCGTTTCATTGGCAGATCGCATATATTCAGGCGTGGTAATACCATGGCCAATTCCAGGAAATGCTGAGCCTTGGCCGCGAACCCCCTGCGGTGGGAACTTGGAAGATGCGACAATCTGTTGCGCTTCTTCGGCGTTGTTGATCTGCGGGACCATGATGCCGTGCGCACCGGTATCCAGTGCACGCTTGATAATGTCATGCGCAGGGCCGCGGATGCGAATGACGGGCGACACTCCGAGGGCCGATATGGCAGCGACAGAGTTGTGCATCGAATCGTCCCCAATGTGACCATGCTCGCAGTCGATAATGATGCCGTCAAGACCAGTCAACGCGACGATTTGGGCCATGCGTACTGAGGGAATGGCAATGAATGTCATTAACGGGAACTCTCCGGCTTTAATTTTATTGAGTAGCCTCAATCGAGGGTTCTCAATCTTGGTCGTGTGGGCGGTGGGGTAGGCCATTGTTTGAGCTGGTAAGATCTTTTACTTTTCTGTTGTAGGAGAGGGGTAGTTAAGATGTGTGTATACCTTAAGTAGCAGTGAGTTTTTTTACACCCTCCTGCTTCGGCTCATTACTGTCCGTGTTTGTTAAATTCCCTGTTCTCATCTACTAAAGCCGCTCATCCCAATGATCACTAGCTTATTGGGAGAGCGGCTCACAACGTAAGCGGAGTTGTTCCCCCACTGCTTATCGCCACCCTGTCGGGAGGAGCTCCCCCAAAATACCTGCGCCATCAGCAAGTACAACCCTAACCCACACAATTCCTGTACCCCAGATCTGTATCAGATCTCCTGGTCGTCTGGGGAATAGTTCCCGTTTGGTTGATAACTCCTGTCGCTCCTCTCTCCCGTTATCTATGAACTCCTCCATGAAGCCGTCAGTCGCCGACGTATCCATGGTTCATGAGCGTTGGTAAAGGGGTCTTGACCATTGGAGCAAGATAACATCTCCTATCTGGCTCCTTATTATGCCGGCCAACGTTAAAGGGGGCATCAGGCTATATAGTCGATCAACAACCGCCAAGGACAGTCACGCTCTCTGTGCAACAGCTCCAAATATTTATACTCGCCATTGAATCTTGGACATAAGGATCGTCTCAAGTCTGCCACCATGGATGTCGATAAATACACGGCATCGGCCTATGCTGAGGACAATGTATCATCTGCAGAAGGGCAAGTTGATGTTACCAGCGCGGCATATCGACGAATGCCAGAGTCTCTTCGCAACCTTAGCAATGACGAAATCAAGCTTCTCAACAAGAAAGTCGTCCGCAAGGTCGACTTCTATATCCTCCCAACTATTGGGATCTTGTACATTCTGAACTACATCGACCGTCAGAATCTGGCCGCAGCCAAACTCCAAGGGATTATGGAAGATCTACATATGACCACCCAACAATTCGCCACCGCAGTCTCGATCCTCTTTGTCGGCTACTTGCCTTTTCAGATTCCGAGTAACCTCATCATCACCAAAATCTCACGCCCGGGTATGTATATTTGCTTTGCTGTGGCGATATGGGGTAGCATATCGGCCTCAACGGCAGCCGTAAAGACCTACGGCCAGCTGCTCGCAGTGCGGGCCATTCTAGGAGTCGCCGAGGCGGTCTTCTTTCCTGGCGCAATATACTACCTCTCTGCCTGGTACACAAAGGTAGAGCTTGGGAAGCGCATTGCCGGCCTGTACATTGCACAGCAAGTCGGCAACGCGTTTGGTGGGCTCCTCGCGGCAGCTATTCTTCAGCTTGACGGAGTACACAATATCGCTGGCTGGCAGTGGCTGTTTATTATCGAGGGCAGTGTTACGGTTGGCGTTGGCGTGATATGTGCCTGTATTATGCCCGAATTCCCGCACAACAGCCGCATCCTCTCGCAACTGGAGCGTGACATTGCTGTGTGGCGCATCGAGTCTGAAGCGGGTGCAGCAGAGGGAACGGAGAACGAGAGCACGCTGCGGGGCTTTGGTAAAGCCCTGTGCGATCCCAAGCTGCTGCTCCTCATCTGCTGCAACATGCTGTCACAGGCACAGGGCTCCATTGCCAATTACTTCCCTACTCTTGTTGCTTCGCTCAACTTCTCCAACACCATCAGCCTACTCCTCACTGCGCCGCCCTACATCCTCGCCGGCATAGTCTATTATGTTATCATGTTCTACTCGGATCGCAAGAACACGGTTTACCCATTGATTATTGTTTGCATTTCCATTGCAATTTGTATGTACATTATTCCAATGGCTACCCTCAACGTGGGCGCGCGTTACTTTTCCATGATGATTTTGCCCTTTTCGTCAGTCGGCCCGCAACTCCTCCTGTACAAGACAATTAATTTGCATCTCGCACGACCAATATCGAAGCGTGCAGCCGCCTCTGCTCTAGTCAATGCAATTGGTGGCACATCAAATATTTGGGCTTCGTACCTTTATTATCAGAAGCCGCATTTTTATGCCGCCTTTGGAACACTGATGGGTTGTGCCTTCTTGTTTGCGGCCACCATCACCGTATACCGCTGGCTAGTCTTGCGTGAGAATCAACGCCTGGATTCGGGGGAACCGGAGAAGATTGCAAAGGTTATCAAGGGTGGCGTCACAGAGGAAATGGTGGAACTCAATTGGCGCTATGAAATGTACTGATGCTCTTACGATACTTGGATGGAAAGCCAGCGATATCTCCTTCTTACAACATGGTCTTTTATTTAGCTTTAGGCGCGATCCGGCCAATAAACCTGATTTAATCACAATAATAGTACTATTGTTACTAATAATTACAGTGTTCGATGTAGTAAATTAGTGCTGTGCTATTTTCCCCAGCTCGTCCAAACATGAAAGGATGAGCTTGCCGAGCTGCCAACGATTCCTGCGTTGAAATACCTTCATTGCCCACATCAAAGCTCCCTCCACGTCACCATCCTGAATGCCAATAACTCGCATCGCACCTGGCGATCTCCCATTCACAAGTTGCCAAGCAATTAAAAAGGCCTTGTACGCGTACAAAGTAATCCACGGCGCCTCTGAATCTGGCACTAGTGTTGTATCGAGATATCGTAGGAACCAGTCAACGTGTGGCTGAATAGCTTTGGCAATGCTGGCTTCGCATAAGAACGCAGAAGAAGGTGCTACATAGGGCGACTGATTCAGCACAGCATCTATGCTGGCTTCTACGATGCCACTGGTATGCGCTGGCGACCATATCTGCAGCTCAATCATGGCGGCCTCCCATGTTGCCGCACATGCTGCCGTTTGCGTGGCCTTTGCTGTATCAGCTTGCGGGTGGATAAAGGGCTTGAGTGCGATAAGTGATGACTTTAGCGCCCCAAATCTTTCCGTGCTTATCATTCCTGTCATTGTGGACCAGCCTGATATCTCGCGAGCACTGGAGATCAGAAACTGCGTAATATTGACGGCTCCATACGGGTTAAATGCTGGGATAGAATTGAGATCCGCATCGGGCGACAGAAAGCGTCGAACAGCATCTGCGTATTGCACTGAGGGGCCAGAATGCCTCGCAACTAGCTGTAGATGTGCCCATTCAGCGGAGGAGGATGCTACCCAGTGGGCTTCTGGACAGGGCAGGTCATGCTTGATTTCCAAATGCGAGATCGAGCGGGGGATAGATAGGAACTGGTACCACAGCGAATCTATCTGATGCACAGCAAAGAGCGTTCGCTTGTGCGACTCAGCCTTGACAAACTCTCGCCACAGAGACTCCAAATCTTTGGTCGCGGCAGACTCAATTGACAATGGCTGCATCACTCCTCCCGCTCGAGCAAGAGAAATCATGTTGGAATGCATCTTGAGACCATATGCGGAGTCATCACCACAAAGATACATTATTGCGCAGATCTGGAGTAGTAAATATGTCTGCACCATGGTGACATTGTGCGTCACACCATCCGCCCTCCATTCGTCAGAGGTAATGAGAGCTCGAGCTCGATGGAAGCAGCGTACAGATAAGCTAATGCCTGATCTTTCTTGCTCACCGCATTCTGGATCCTCACCATATTGATAGGCAAGGCAGAGGATGCTGAGGGTCAAGTGAGGAGCAATTTCAGTTGCATAAAATGTTGGCTGATGAAGAAAAGGAACGAAGTGCGAGACATGGGTAAAGAAGAGATCGCAGCCCCGTGTAATCTGCAGGGCAGACGGAGACCAATTCTCCTGGAAGTGAGGCAAGTTATTCGATAACTGATCACGGATATCCCGGTTTTCGTTGAAGCTGGCCAAATTTGTATCGAACGAAGCAAACTGTGAGATGGTCATCGGATGCATTTGGATGTCCACATAAGGGGTGGGTTTGAGAAAGGACGTTTTCAGTGGCAGGCTCCGCTCTAAGTCTGCCGCATCTGCCACAATTTGACTGCTGCAAGTCGGCTCACGCATAGACGGTTGTTGCTTCAGTGGGCCTATAACAAGCTGGTTATCGTCTCTTCCTGGGCCTGTAGAGGCATTGGTTGCAGGACTTGTGCCTTCTATATGGTTGTTATGGCCGAGCCGATGCTGTGCATAGCGCAATTCCGTGTCCCAAATCTCACTATCCATCTCTAGTTCGCCTCCATCACTCGAATTCTGAGGGTGCAGGTCACCTTGGCTCTCTGAGGGCGATTCGGAATACACCTTGTCTGCTGGAGGGCTCCATCCATCACTCCCTAGTCTGGGCGCTGGTGGATCGCGCGGCGGCCTCTCTTTAATCCGTCTCTGCTCTTGCTCCAGATGCTTTCTCTTTATATGGCGACGGCGTAGATCTGGACGTGAGAATGTCGCATGGCAAAATTCACAGGGAAGCGAGGCCTGGTCCTGGGAACGAGAATGAAGCGCAGCATGGCGCTTTAGGTTCTCATGCCGGGTGAAGCGGCCTTGACAAACGAGGCACTGGAATGGCTGATGGGATGGCATCACTCTGTTGGCACGACAGACAGACAGAATAGAAGCGAGGGAGTCTCGTCATGCGACGATCCACTACTGTCGTGAGACGAGCTGATGTTGCATGTGGCGAATAACCCCTGCTCGAATGTGCTGGTTAGATATCTGCAATCGGCTTCAGTTTGCTCTGTGCCCAGAGCAGATAGGAGCTGTATCTAGTAATTTATCCATTTATTTGATACCGTAGATAGCTATAATCCCAAAAAATGAAGGGTGTATTATATTATGGCTATCATTAGATAAGGTTACTCTTTCTGATTCGCGGCCCTTGCCCACTTTTGTAGCCGATTCGGTGTTTTGTCTCCCAATTCCCCACACTCGGAGCGGGCCTACACAGAACAATCTTGTTTCGTCCCAAAGGGCTACTGCCTTGTTGCAGTCTCGGAGAAGCACTACTGGATTCTGGTTTAGAGGTATTAGAGTCGTGTTTGGATTGTGTTATAATTGTGAACTAGTCCTACAGTAGCGATGCTACCTTGCTTAGCCTGCTTCTGCTCTATATTCAGACTTGCGGGACATTGCTTTCAGATTGGAATGGAGACGGACACGACGCATCTGGTTTAAGTAGCGACGGGTTCGATTCAGAGGGCAAGCTAGAAGAAGAGCAAGAAGGCCCATGGGGTTTCGACACCAAAGGGCTAAAGTGATGCCGAGAATTACAACTCTCTACCATGTCAAAAAGCAAGAGGGCATGCCGCATGAACACTGCAGCACCACATACATATTTTCAAACCTTATACCATTAGCTCAAATATTGTACTTCTTCGGGAGTTAGTGAATTTTATCGCATTTGGAGGTATCTAATCATGTTTCGCCGTCGCAGCTCACTTCAATCCACCAGCAACAATCAAACTCTGCCCAGTACAATAACCAGTCTTGGCAAACATCTCTACTGCATTTGCTACTTCATCTGGCTGCCCAAACCTTCCCAGGGGGATAGTCTCAACAACACCTGGTACCGCCTCAGGATTCGGAATCATGCCTGTTGCACCAATCATGGCAGGCGCTACATCGTTGACCGAGATGTTATATTGCGCTAGTCTGCTCGAGAGGTTCTTCATCATGGCCGTGAGGCCACCTTTGCTTGCTGCGTAGTCTAAAGTAGACGGAATATCAGTGGTACTGCTGAGAGGAATCCGAAAGAATGTACATACGACAGCCATTGATTCCACCACCGTATGCTGCGATTGAGGATATGAAGATAATGCGGCCAAACTTTTGTGCTTTCATGCCTTCCACCACACCCTTCACCAGAAGGAAGGAGGCACGGAGGTTAACGTTAATTGTATAGTCGAATTCTTCTAACGGAATATCTCTACCAATCATTGAGTAATCACACATTGCTTGCATGGCATGGTTTATCTTTACTTACGACACATCCACTATTCTCTTCCCGTACCCAGCATTACTAACCAGGATGTCGACGGCAGCATTATGGTGACCTTGAATCTCCATGAACAGAGTAGATATATCTTCCGCCGACGCCATGTCGACCTTGTGAGTTGATATCCGTAAGTCCTTCCCAATCTCCTTGATGTCCGCAACAAGGGCATCGATCTTGTCTTTAGACGTGGAGTAGGTTAAGGCAAGATTGACACCGCATGACGCCAGCTTTCGTGCGCAACTTCCGCCAATACTACGAACAGCCAGGTTAGCCGTACGCTCATATTACATCCTGTAGGAAATACATGCCCCCCGGAGGCACCTGTGATTAAGGCCAGTCTGCCGTCGATTCTGTTCTCTGCCATATCTTCTTAAGCTATTCTGAATAGCTGGGATGAGTTGTGGACAGCAATAAAGATGAGTTTCGTGAGAGGGTTCTATATTAAAGATATGAAGATCGTTCGCATATACAAGGATAGTTCGAGGTAGTCTCAAATCTACCGGCCTTTGAAGGGCCGAGAGTGGGAGACAAGGCCCCACATAACCCCAGGAAACAAATGGGCGTACTCATTTAGCACAAATTGACCTTGATTTATCAGGGTCCGAAGCCGCTCTCCAAATTGGCCAACAGAAAGATATAGGCCGCTATTTTAAAATTCCAAGACTTTTAGTAGCGACCGCTCTTGTGGCTTAACTTCCCCACGGCATTGATAAGATTAATGAAGAATTACAGCTGAACTAGATGGATAGATATGGATAACTTCATTATTCTGCTTGCTGATAGCCCTGGGTATATCTATGATTAGCCTCCAAGTACTGCTATTCTCTTGCGTACAAATCTCCAGGATCGAAGGAAATGTCAATTTGTGGATGGTAAACCTTGAGCAGATCTCTTCCGGCGTGATCTCTAATTGGGCTCTACACAATCCATGCTCATTCAGGGAAGACAAGGTCATCGTTCCTGCTGCGGCAGAGTTTGCTGCTCTTCTTTCCACAAGACTTCTTCCCGATAACATGCCACCACGTGACCAAACATTGACGCCGTCACCGCACCCGCTATACATGTGGCTATTGGTAAAACACTTGACGTTATCCGGAAAACCCATATCTGCAAAGGCAAGTAAATGTGACGTCGATTAATCAAGGGATTTTTGCTAATACGCAGCGGAGAGTTATTAAAGCGTTGGGCAGCGAGCTCCAAAATTTACTCCATCGGCGCCCGAGTTGCGAGAAGTACTCACATATGTCACAAAACTGCCGAAGCCGCAATTCTTGCCATCGAATCAATTATTATATTATTAATCGCCCACGGAACGATGGATGAATTGCTTGGTGAACTTGGCTGATCCAACCACCGCATTCGTGATGCCACCGCCAAACACCGTCAAACCCCGCGGTTCAGCCTCGGCTTTTCCCCACAGATTGTCATAAACAACTCACAGCACTATTGACTAAGCGCAGGGCCTACTTCGCCGCCAGTGGATCAGACTGGGAATTTAGAGAACTCTTTTATATTCAGAAATCTCAGAACTTGGCTCTGCGGCGCGCGACTCCTCACCCTCGTGTCCAATGACCTGGCATGCAACACTTGATACTAGATTCACGTTTGATTTAAACGGAAAATCAGGGAACCACTTCTATTATTAAGAATTGACTTTAGAAATGTTACGCTAAGGAGCCACTTCTACTATTAGGTGACTTTAGATACGTTACAGAGGCCTAACCAGTAAGAGGGCTAATCTCGACGAGCCTATGTCCCCAGCCTCCGAAATGCCCTTGAAAGCACCTGTGACTTTGACATATCCTTCAAATGTTACAAATAGGCCACCAGAAGCATATATTTCTTGGTCAGCTCGCACGCTAGATATCCAGAGCGCCGCCCCATCAGCCAATTTCAAGAGCCAGTTGAGTGCATACACGATTCCGGTCTCTTGAGAAGTGTACGTCCGTACAGAGGGCTTCAGTGATATTACAGGTATAATGCTCTGTACAACTCCTGCTTCTCTTATAGAAGCGAATTCTTCAATGCCAGATTCATGGTTGTCCCAAAGCCGGATCGACATAGGTATGTCAGCCACTTTGGGATTTCCGCTTTCGATATAGAGTTCAAGCCATGTCCAATTTGCTGGCGCACCTGCCCACTGTCTATCGTATCATGTCAGACTCTCCTCAGTATCAATAGTAAACTTAGGCCCGTTGAAAGCGAGCCAACCAGCAGTTTTCCCAGTAGGCATGCTCCATCCATGGATAGTATTAGCAATGTCACTCCCAATCTTGAAAACGCCAAGACCACCATTCAGCAAAACAGGGGCAGATAGCTCAAAATTTAGGTCAAACTGAAGCCCAGGTACCTGGATCCACGTTCGCAATTTGTAACGTCACCAGCAGGCCCAGCAGCGCTGAACCCAAAATAGGAAGGATCACGTTGAAATTTCCGCTGTTTGGAAAACGGACTTGAGATGTTGACTCAAAATTTTCGTATCGTGAAGGACCGGCAATATCAAGCACAGATTCTGGATATGCCGAGTTCGCAATACGGACAATTCCTAGGCCGGTGATAACATGCGATACAAGTACTCGTGGTTATCAGATCCATATAAAAGACGATGACTAGAAAGATTTCCCTGCCCCTGAGATGTTTGTTTGGGGTCCTGGAAGGTCAGACGGAAAAGGCAGAGTGGCCTTCATATATTATGTTAGCTTCGTCACGTCCTGGATGGTCTCATGAATTCTTCTTGCTCCCTACTATCCTATTGAATAAGAGGCCACCACTTTCAGGGCGGAATCTAGTAGCGTGTATCGCGAAGGGAAGAGATGGACGAGGATAGCCGAAAATACAGAGCCGCAGTATGGACTGAAGAATTGATACGGTAATTTACTGGCAAGGTGTTTCTCGGATAAGTTCATGCAGCAAGAAAAGTTGATACAGAGAATCTCGGATTGTCCCAGCTATTTAATGTCCAGAACAGCTCCCTACGATCATCACGGGTCCGGTCGGTAATTTCGTTCGAGCGAGGTAATAGTCATGTCAATAGCCCTACTTGGCAAGAGTTAGGAGACCATCGGACATTCGAAAATTATCATTTATATTTCCTAGATTAATTTCACCTTTACAGAGGACCAGATTCTGACTTCTGTAAAATGCGAAACGCATTAATTTTATAAAGGAAGTTTTAAATAATTGACTGGACGCTTTCTTCTTAACATTATTCTAATTCTAATCTAATATTCTAGTTATATCCGTTACTTACTAGTGAAACACGAATGCTTCTGTTTTATTTTACAAAAAAAAAGGATTTAATTCGTATTTTCCTCTCCTGTCTCCTCCTCAAGTAATGCTGCTGTATTCCATAGACCTTGCCAGTGCTGTGGATCTAGACCTAAAGATAAGCGCCATTCTGAATTCAAGCCTCCTTGATCCTGACCAGTCCAATCCATATTATTGCTCGAATTGTGACTTAGTCTAGGATTGTAAAATTTATCATCCGTTGTAGGATTGAAAGTCTCTGCTATTTGTTGATCCGACAGAAAAGTAGATTGCGTGGCAGCTGTCTGGTTGTAAAATAGTCCCTGGGTGGATTCCAGTGGATTAGATGCAGATATGTCGTGGGGGGCCGCCTTTGACTGTATATGTCTGTCCCAAGCCTTAGATATACGAACATCAGTTGGTGGACGGAGTTGATTTGGTGGAGGGATTTGGTAGAGAGCATGATTCTGGAGAGCTTTCCAGGCAACTTGATAGAAAACTTTAGCGATTCGAAAGGAGATGGAGGCAGCGTAATTTGGATCGTATTTTTTGAAAAGGGAGATGATCTTTCCTAGCAAGCTAAGGTCCTCCCGTGCACTTATAGTCCCCTTGTTCTGCAGAATATTGATAAAAATAATATCGATGCTCCAAGAGACGCTATTCAGAAGATGTCTTGAATTAGATATATTAGCACGCATCTTATGTTCAAATTCTGAGAATACGAGAAAATGTAAATCCATACATACATGCTGAATGGGTGGCCGTCTTCATGAAAATTGAGTAACGATATAGTTGCTCTCGCAGCTCCTACACAAAGAGTAACACTTGACAATACCCTGTCAAAGTTTTCATCAGACTCGACCAAGCTCGAAGATTGAAAGATAAAGGAATGAACTACGATTATTAACTGGTAATATGTGTAATGCAGTATCGTAAGGAAAATCAACCCAGGATCCTTATTATCTTGCTCTTCTACTATACCGGACCTGGTGACCTCTGGAATGCGTGCTTTCCAGGCATAGAGCTCTGAATCGAGATCGGCAATAATTTTTAGTTCCTCATGATCGCCCCTCTTGGCAGCATCTTTGGCGTAGAGAAGTGAATACACCTTGCTCTTTATCCGGGCCAGTCTCACTTGTTCTCGCAGGATATTAAGAGTAGTGCCGTTGTCAAGCGCCACGATGCCTGCTCCATCCTCCGGCAACTCATCCGGCAAGTCAATGACGAAGTCAGGGCCAATTATGGGTGGTTTCCCGACCTGTAAAGCTAGGTCATGGTCAAAAACAAAGGCTTGCCAAAATAGCCGTCTTTCGCGAAATTTTTCCTTGCATGTTTGGCCTGGCCGTCTTCTCGGAGTGTAATAACCGCCCAAAACCATCAATTGTATTGCGGCTCCCAGGATAATGATAGCAGTCTGATTCTCAGAAAGAAGCATAAAGTGTAGTGCCTGATATATCAGCGTAGCTCTTCAACGTTCAAGCTGAACAAAAATTACCATTGATACCATTGCGCCCGCATTGACTGGGTTGGGCTTCGACATCATGATAGATGGGATCATCGCCATTGCATTTCCTATATACTTATCACATTCCACCGAATTCTGCATACCGCTAAATTTCCGGAGAGTAGTTCCTAGGATTACATTGATAGCGACGAACCAGCTCCGCGATGATGATATTCCTGTCGAGGAATAACTTTCAACTCCGTGGATTATGTCTTCGCCATCAAACAGGGGCATATAACGGTTTACCGTTATGAGATAATCTGTATGGCCGTTGTCAGATTCTGATACTCTAGCCTGATATACGTAGTTACCATTTACACAGTCAATCATTACCGATCTGGACGGAAGCGGGTGGATGGATGGCAAGGCCTCGTAGTCGCGATTCCGAGACGGCGGCGTCGATTTCAGGATGGACACTGCCTGACTAAAACAATCATCACCAACTAATTCATTTACCCATCGGACACCTTGGGGTGAGAAGATGCAAAACGAGCCTTGAGAGTTAGTTTGAGGAAGGTAATTGGACTGAGTGCCGTACCTGTATATTCAACGTCCAGGTCGTTGTCGACGAGAGTGGATCCATCGTAGTTCAGAGGAGGCGCAAATTCGGCCATGGTTGGCTGGGCATTCATTGGTATTGGGGCTGCAGACGAATTTGGGCGTCTATCGTCCTCGAAGACTGGCTTGCTCGATGAATCGAGCCAAGTACTCTCCACTCTCGGGATGGTCTGCGGGTAGGGATCCGACTCGAAATCACTGCTTGTTGGAGTTGAGACCTTTGTTCTTGAGAATTCCTTCACGATGCTTTCCATCTTTGCTAAGCGTTCTACCACGTCTTGGTAGGTGCTGGTCGGCTACGATTAATGCAGGTCGAGACTGTGGGGCCAATAACTTACGACCGACGTTCGACCCTTTTCCTTTTTGTTTCATATTTACATCGGTCGGGTTTATTTGAGCAGCCAGTGCAGTTTGGCAATATCCGATCACATTTGACCTGACTGCGCGGTTAATGTAACATTATCTTAACCCATCACCAGAGCCAAAGTGGTGTACGAAAGTACCTTTTTGGCCCGGCAAACCGTGCAAGCCCATTGCGCGATCTGCTGCTGCCCAATGCCGCAAGAGCCGGGAGAGGCCGAAGTGCGAGCGTCATTCATGAGGGAAATGGAGCGGGGATGAAACTGTGGGCAGCGGAAAAAGTACGTACGAGTGTTGATTGATATCGTCGAGGGCAATGCCGTGAGGGTTTTCGGTCGTGGATAAACAGTGCCTCCGAACGCCGAAAAGGGGGGACTTCTAGCCGGTGGTACCGTGACAGGGGATTTGCCAACCATCTAACACTTTTAGTGCGGGTTGGCCGGAGCCAAAGCTGTTCCATACCTCCGTCCGCCGCGACCGCAAATCATTTTTCAGTCGAGAAATGCTTGGCACCAGGCCCTCTAAACCCTAGGAGGAGCATTTGCGTACGCCGAAAACCGATGGGCAGCCCGGATCTGCCAGTACCCGAACCCCAGTGCAGCCTCGCCAGCATATTTCTTGGTTCGGGATGTTGGCCGGGTCCAGTTGGTGGCGTTAGGTGTTAAGATCGAAGAGCCCCCTATCTGTTTGCTCAATTCTAAAGTCAGGTTTCGGCGCAAGTCCCGTGCTTTGATGATGCGCATCCTTCGCCCATTCATTATATATCCTTCGTTCGTATCACTCTCCTTTCAGGAGTTTCAGGGCTCGCTCTAGCTACCCGGTATCGAACCATAAACATTACTGTGTGCATTGCCTGGCCAGGACGGGCTGAATACAGCTGGAGGCGATGGCCTTCATGGGTAGCAATCTCTTCGGCAGCAACGACTACACGGCCAGAACAACTGGTGTTCCGAATTCTTATCACGGGGTCGTGAGTGACGACAGTGAACATTCGCACTCTGCAGTTGGAGCTGCACCCTATAACAACAATAACTCTCTGGAATTTAGTGCCGCCTCGGTCGCTGAGCATGCTGACGCTGCCACTCAAGAGAAGGAGATAGTGACAGACTACGATACCAGCAAGGAAGATGGTGGTGACGATTTAGAGCAAAATCGGAGGCGGAGCGAAGTGCAGGACCTTGCACGTACATATACCTTGCAGTCTAAAGCTTCTGGTACTGTGCCTTCTCATGGTAGTGTGTTTGCGGCCCACACAGACCCAGATTCGCCTCTGAATCCCAACAGTCCTAAGTTTAACGCCCGCAATTGGGCGAAAGCAATTGTCGAACAGGTAGCTGCCGAAGGAACTGAGTTCCGAACAAGTGGCGTTTGCTTTCAGAACCTAAACGTTTATGGATTCGGCGCTGGAACTGACTACCAGAAGGATGTTGCCAACGTATGGCTAGAAGCTATCGGTATGGTGCGCCGGGCATTTGGCTACAGCAAGCGCCGCATCGACATCCTGCGCAACTTTGACGGAGTTGTACATAATGGTGAAATGCTTGTCGTTTTGGGTCCTCCTGGATCTGGTTGCAGTACGTTCCTGAAGACGATTGCAGGCGAGACGAATGGCCTTTATGTGGACGAGGGTTCTTATTTCAACTACCAGGGTTTGACCTCCAAGGAAATCCACACCGCGCATCGTGGCGAGACCATCTACACTGCCGAAGTGGATGTCCATTTCCCCATGCTCACCGTTGGTGAAACTCTTACCTTCGCCTCTCGCGCCCGAGCTCCCCGGAGTCTGCCCCAGAACATTACTCACGCAATGTTCTCGGACCACTTGAGAGATGTTGTGATGGCAATGTTCGGTATCAGCCACACCCGGAATACTAGAGTAGGAAACGAGTACATCCGTGGCGTCTCTGGTGGTGAGAGGAAACGAGTCACCATTTCCGAGGCTGCTCTTTCTGGTGCACCCTTTCAGTGCTGGGATAACTCCACCCGAGGTTTGGACAGTGCGAACGCCATCGAGTTCTGCAAAACGCTCAGACTTCAGACGGAGCTTTTCCAGAGTACTTGTGCTGTATCAATCTACCAGGCTCCCCAGAGCGCGTACGACCTTTTCGACAAGGTCCTTGTCCTTTACGAAGGTCGTCAGATCTTTTTCGGTCGAGTCGATGCTGCTAAGCAATATTTTGTCGATCTGGGTTTCGAGTGCCTTGCTCGCCAAACAACTCCCGACTTCTTGACATCTATGACTAGCCCCCAGGAACGCGTCGTCCGAGCCGGATTTGAGAACATGGTGCCTAGAACTCCAGACGAGTTTGCAGTGGCGTGGAAGAATAGCGTTGCATACAAAGTTTTACAGTCGGAGATTGAGGAATACAAGATCGCCCATCCCATCGACGGCCCCGATGCCGAAGCCTTCCGCGCTCACAAACGGGCTCAACAGGCCAGGTCGCAGCGGGCTAAGTCTCCCTACACGTTGTCCTATTTTGGACAGGTACAACTGTGCCTGTGGCGCTCATATCGACGCCTCATCGGTGACCCGTCCATCACTGTCGGTCAGCTTATCGCCAATATTATTATGGGCCTGATCATCACCTCAATCTTCTTTAACTTGCAACTTACCACGTCCAGTTTTTATCAACGTGCGGCTCTACTTTTCTTCGCTATTCTCATGAACGCGTTCAGCTCGGCCTTAGAAATCTTGACTCTCTACGCACAACGGGCAATCGTCGAGAAGCATGATCGATACGCTTTCTATCACCCTTCTGCCGAGGCATTCGCATCCATGTTGATGGATATGCCGTATAAGACCATGAACAGCATCGTGTTCAACCTTGTCCTGTGTAAGTTACCCTGAAGCCAGAAAAATGAGCAGCGCCATCACCATGTGGCCCTGGGTCATGTTATGGCAACAATTACTTTCCCGACCCACTCTTTCTGAAGACTAACATGATACTTAGACTTCATGTCCAACCTGCGTCGCGAGCCTGGAGCATTCTTCTTCTTCCTGCTTGTGTCTTACCTGACTGTACTAACCATGTCTGGCATCTTCCGAACTATCGCTTCATCGTCTCGAACACTATCGCAAGCCATGGTGCCAGCGGCCGTGTTGATCCTAGGTCTGGTCATGTTCACTGGATTTGTAATTCCCATCGATTACATGCTGGGTTGGAGCAGATGGATCAACTACATTGACCCTGTGGCATATGCCTTCGAGTCTCTCATGATTAACGAGGTGAGTCTCAATCATACCATGTTTTAATGCCTCATGACAGAATCTCATGATGTACAGTTCCATGGTGTTGAATATCTGTGTACGACATTCGTCCCGAGCGCTCTGGTTCCTGGATACGAAAATGTTAACGCCACCAACCGCATATGCGCAACTGTAGGTTCCGTTGCAGGAAGCGACTATGTGTCAGGAACGTCCTATATCGGCTCTAGCTTCCGGTATGAAAGCGGCCATAAATGGCGCAACGTCGGGATTCTTATTGGCTTCCTCATGTACGTCTTCTCTACCCTCTGTCCAATGCATGCTAATGAGATAGCTTCTTCAACGGCTTGCACGTGCTTATGACGGAACTGGTCACCGCCAAGAAATCTAAGGGTGAAGTGCTTGTCTTCCGCCGCGGACACAAACCCAGTCAGTTCAAGGAAGGAAAAGGTGACACCGAATCTGGCATATTGACTTCGTCTGGACCCACCGCAATTGCTACGAAGATAGACCCAGGGAATACATCTGATAAGGATTCCAGTGTTTTTCAGAAGCAGACCAATGTTTTTCATTGGAAGTAAGTCAAATTACATACCCTTGACGGGCATGACTGACGTCAAATTTTCAAGTAATGTATGCTACGATGTCAAGATCAAGAGCGAAACTCGCCGTATTCTCGACAACGTTGATGGTTGGGTCAAACCAGGCACTCTTACCGCGCTAATGGGCGTATCTGGCGCTGGGAAGACTACTTTGCTCGACTGTTTAGCTGACCGAACGTCAATGGGCGTTATTACTGGTGAGATGCTTGTTAACGGCAAGCTTCGCGACGCCTCATTCCAGAGAAATACAGGATACGTTCAGCAACAAGATCTCCATCTCGAAACCACTACTGTTAGAGAAGCATTGAACTTCAGTGCACTCTTGCGCCAGCCAGCCCATGTCTCGCGAAAGGAGAAGCTCGCCTACGTTGACGAAGTTATTAAGCTCTTGGATATGGAAGAGTATGCTGACGCCGTCGTTGGGATTCTTGGTGAAGGCCTTAATGTCGAACAGCGAAAACGTCTTACCATTGGCGTTGAACTTGCGGCCAAACCACCCTTATTGCTCTTTGTTGACGAGCCAACCTCTGGCCTTGATAGCCAGACCTCTTGGGCTATCCTTGATCTTCTGGAGAAGCTTACAAAATCTGGACAGGCGATCCTTTGTACTATCCATCAACCATCGGCTATGCTTTTTCAGCGGTTTGACCGCTTGCTCTTCTTGGCTAAAGGCGGAAGGACGGTTTACTTTGGAGATATTGGCAAAAACTCCAAGACTATGATAGACTACTTTGAACACAACGGCGCTCCCTCATGCCCACCGGATGCAAATCCCGCAGAGTGGATGTTGGAAGCTATTGGCGCTGCTCCTGGATCGATATCTGACGTTGATTGGTATAAGACCTGGCGGAGTAGTCTCGAATTTGAGGCTGTCCAGACCGAACTCCAGTCACTTAAGAGCCATGCCAGGGATACTCAAACGCCAGGCGATGAACCGGCCGGTTTCCAAGAATTCGCAGCGCCTTTTTCTGTCCAGCTATTTGAAGTTACGCATCGTGTCTTCCAGCAGTACTGGCGGACACCTTCCTATATCTACTCCAAGGCCTCTTTATGTATTCTCATCTCGATGTTTATTGGGTTCGCATTCTTTAACGCCCCGAATACTATACAGGGATTACAGAACCAAACCTTTTCCGTGTTCAATCTCTTGACCGTCTTCGGTCAGCTCGTCCAACAAACAATGCCATACTTCGTCGTCCAACGGTCTCTGTATGAGGTGCGTGAGCGTCCGTCCAAGGTCTATTCCTGGAAGGTCTTCATGCTTTCTCAGATTATCGTTGAGATCCCTTGGAACACTCTAATGTCGCTACTCATGTTCCTCTGCTTCTACTACCCAATTGGCCTATACAAAAATGCCGAGCCAGCAGGCCAAGTACACGAACGCGGTGCCCTCATGTTCCTCCTGTTATGGGCCTTTCTGATGTTTACCTGCACCTTTACCGACATGGTCATCGCTGGGTTCAACTCTGCTGAGGCTGGAGGCAATGCCGCTAACTTGCTCTTCATGCTGTGTCTTATCTTCTGTGGTATCCTCGCCAATCCCGACACCTTCCCGCATTTTTGGATCTTCATGTATCGTGTCTCGCCATTCACCTACTTAGCAACAGCCATGATTTCAGTCGCTGTCGCAAACACGAACGTGGTTTGTGCCACCAATGAGTTTCTCCACTTCGCCCCAGTCGCCGGCCAGACCTGCGGCGAGTACATGAACAATTACATCACGGAAATGGGCGGATACCTGCTGGACTCCAACGCCACTGATACATGCTCGTTCTGTACTATAAGTGATACCAACACTTACCTCGCCAGCTCTCACGCATACTACGATCAACGATGGAGGAACTTCGGCATCTTCCTCTCATATAGTGCCTTCAACATTGCTGGTGCGATTTTCGTTTACTGGCTGACAAGAGTGCCCAAGAAGAGGATGTGGGGCAAGAAGAAGCAGGAGTGAACTGCTTGGCAGGAATGGGGGTAGGGAGTCTTTTTCTAAATGTGGATGAGACTTTTGTACACTCCTTTATCTGGCCACGCATTTTTAATGTCCCCTAATAAGTCTGAATAGGGCGTTTCACTCCGACGATGGCTACATTCCCTTTTTTTTCTTCTTTGTTTTTACCTTCCAGCCTATACCGAGGCAGATTCTCTCCATTGTATACTCCTATCGTTATAGATTGAAGCGTTATAGATATAGGTTGAATATAATAAAACAACGACAACTACTTTCTATTATAAATGTTGTCGATAAAGAGAGACGAGAAACCTATTGATTGTTGGCTCGCCTCTACCGGCCAACTAAGTGCGCATGTACCTAACGAGCTAATAATTATATAGCAAGAAAATATTAATACTTAGGTAGCTTGAGCACAGGTCATAGTAGGATCCATTAGTTTGTCACGTTTTAAGATCTAACCTCTTACAATTTTATCGACCGTGCTTACCGGGAGTAAATGACTACCGGAAGTAACTGCTCACCGGGAGTGACTGCTTACATGCCTAGTATGACCAATAATGGCCGTACTACTAATTGAGATTGGCCCATTTTAAAGTAGTGAAATTGTGCTACAGCAGGCGTACGGCTATTTTGTATGAACCGTCAAGGATACCCCGGCAGTACACCATTGAGCAATGAACAATTTCATGATCTTGATCATGGGGGATTCGAGGAGAGAGGAGAAATACTGCGTACAATAGCTAGCGAAATTCTCCTCATCAAGAAGTACAATCTCTCCCCTTGGTGACCACCGCTCTCATTGATCATGGCGCTGGCGTCCAAAGTTAGTAGTGGGGTGACTGAAAAAGCGGGAATTTAAGTGCGATGACGAGTAATTAGCCTTAGGCACTTATATCCTAACGAGGTGGGGCTTCGAAAGATTTAAAAGCACTGATTTCTGCAAATGTATGAGGACATGACACAATTCTCATATATATAAAAATATCTCTCGCCCATCATCGAAAATGACAGACCAGAAGATCGAAGGCCTATCCATCAGCATCGTCAAAGCTGTAGAGCTTGCCCGACAGCTTTCCACACAGGCACAGCCCGGCGGGAAGGGAAAGGATGCTAAAGTCAATCTCCAACGTCTCGTTGATGGGCTGCAGCTTACGAGAGATGCTCTCGAGAATAAATTCAATATAGAGAGGAACAAAACAATCCTATCGACCGCTGCGCTAAGCTCAATCGAAGAGATCTTGGCAGGATTTGATGCAGTCTTCCGGCGAGTTGAAGAAGTAGTTGAAAACAGTCGCGATGACAGGCCCACGAAAGGCAAGGACCTCGAGGAGTCCAAGGCTAATGCTTTATTGGTCCAGCTAGATAGGTTAAAGTCCAAAGTGTTGATGATGTCGGAAGTCATTTCTTACGCTGCACTAATTCGAAGGGGAGAGTGTGAGTTGGTACGCCAGAGGCAGGAAAGTAATATTCGGGCTCTTTTAGATGGAGAGACAGAGACGAAAGAAGCGCCCGAGGCATTAACCGCTACGGATGCGGTGCAACCGGGTGCAGCTGTTAAGCAAGCGTCTGATCTCGGAAGAACTACAGAAAGGGACCAGCCCTCACAGTCGCCAGCCAAAGAGGCGAGCCAGCGAACCATGAACGAAGTCACAAGCGTATTTCAATCATTCAGATTCAATGGGCAGAACAATGAAATCGCCCAGGATACAACCTCACCTGGGCCTCCTACCAACCCATCAGATTCTACAATGTGGGTCACCAAGAAGAGGAAAGAGACAGATCCAATAATTGTTGGAATTGACTTCGGTGCGACATCCTCAGCCGTTGCTTTTTCTCCCGCGAATAGCACCAAGCAGGAACCTACGGTCCTTGACCGATGGCCAGAATCTCTACGGCGGTCAAGGGACGGAGTACCGAGGGAGCAGCAGATCCAATCGACCGTGTACTATAACCATGCTCTAGAGGTGATTGGTTGGGGCGAAGAAAAGCATGATATAGTGTATGAAGTGGGGCACCCGTACATGGAGCGTAATGGGCTGTCCCCATTCTGCACTTTGAGACCCGGAATCGGAACATACTTGGTTGGACCAGCCCTATTCTGCTCTGTGAAACCCGGAGTCCAACCGGTCTCACACTTTAAACTTGGGCTGTCGGCGCCTGAAGACAGCGAGATATTTATTCCCACTTCACTCGGAAAGTCGGCGGCAGATGTTACCGCCGATTATCTATGGCATTTACGACAAAGCGCCTGTTCACAGATTGAAGGTCAGCTCGGTACAGAATCGGGTAAAGTGCAACGCAGTTTTTCCTATGTGATGACTGTGCCTGCCTTCTGGGATGAGAAAGCCCAGGATGAGCTTCGTAAAGCAGCTAAGGTAGCTGGATTCTGGATACACTCTGACGAAGAATTGATCCTTGTCCCGGGGCCCGAAGCTGCCATGCTATACGCCGATTTTATTGACCCCTCGGTCTTTCATGTAGGAGATAAAATTCTTGTCGCAGACTGCGGTGGGCAGCTCGTGGAATCGGTCACCTATGAAGTCAAATCAAAAGAACCTTTGAGAGTTGAGAAATGTACCGGTATCTCTGTGGCCTCGTGTGGATCTGACGAGGTGACGCGCCGCTTCTTAGGTATTGTAGAAAGCAAACTCAAGAAAGCGGGGCTTAAACTTAGGGGATCGAGGCTGTATGCAAAAAGCAGATATCAATTTGATAGGTACATTAAGCATGAGTTTGGTAAGCCTGACATTCAACATCTGCCAGGTACTCCAAGAGGCTTTTGGGCGTTGGATTTGGGTATAGAGCTGGAAGACTTAGAGGCTGATATTGAAGAGGGCTATATGATGTTCAGCAAAGAGGAAATCCACTCTTGCTTTGATCAAGTTATTGATCGTGCTGTTGACCTTATTGAGAATCAGATCACGGCTGTGGGAGCACAGAATAAAAAATTGCAGGTGAGATGAAGAACTCCGTTTCCCCAACACGCAGGACTAATAGAGTTCATTATAGGGCTGTCTTCTTGTTGGAGGTTTCAATAAATGCGCATATTATACCCAAAAGATCCAGTCGAGAGTAGCGGCCCATGGGCTCAAAATTATCCAACCCGAGCCTTGTCTAGCCTTTGTGAAAGGTGCTGTATTAGCCGGATGTCGAGATGTTCATAAGGTGAGGCAGCCGGGAAGAGATATCGAGGGAAGGAAGGTGCGAGACTTGGTCATGAAATGGACCACGTTAAGTCAAGAGCAGATTATGGCTTTATGAGTTCGGTAACGTCCATTCAATGTGCGAAGCATAAACTAGATAATTTCCCTTCCTCAAGATATCTAAATAACCTACGCATGTGGCTTGGCTGTGTACATTGGAAGACTCCCGCCAAACAGCAGTGCTGCCTGAAATATTCTATCAGAATAAATCTGCTATTTTCGAGTCCTTCTAGCTGTACACTGTCGCCTAGCTCTCGCTGTCAAGGACAAGCCTAATATCCATAACCATTCTCGACGCAAAAACACATCCCTCTCACTCTTAACAGCAACTACGAGTTTTTCCGCCTAGCACTACTCTTCACCAAGCCCCTCTTTCGCACTATCTCCGCATCCACCAATTTGCCAGCGTAAGTCCCGGATCCAACACAATCTTTGAAGGCAGTAAAGGGGCAGTACTTGCTCCCAAGTTTAACACGTGCGATAGGCTGCCTACACTAGAACTCTATAGGAATCTTCTATGTCTCTATCGGGGTCCTCATTTTCGCCCGCTTTAATGTAAGAATCCACTAGGGTAGAGAGGACCTCTTCTGCCGAGGGTTCAACATATAAGGCTACTCTATAGTTAGTTTGATGATATATCTAATAGCTAGGTATAGAATATTGCTTAGAACTAACGATCTGCTTTACGTATTGCAAGTTGTGCTGTCATATACTCCCCTAGAGCAATTAATGCTGATGTTGCTTCGTGAGCCATTTGCTGGAATGTAAATTTCTGGACTCTTGGATTGGTAAAAGAGCTGTTAACAAATTTCGCTCAATAAATGTATCCTTGGCTTCTTGCTCTTGGTATCTGGATTCAAAGGTATCGTACAATCTTTCACCTTTATAACAGCAAAGCACAATATGGACAGAGTAGAGTTTGGTGCATTTAAGTAAGTCCTGTAGAGTCTGGAAATTAAGTTGGCGACAGACTCGAAGATGATCCGGACTAGTATCTCCGGTATATTGCCATATAAAAGATACGTCACGTACGTTCTCGTAAAATGTGCGATTACCGTAAAAGAAGAGTCGTTCAACATATGCGACATCCAGGATGTTAGAAGAAGCATACGCCGGGTAGGCCACTCTCGCAATTCGTTTGCAAGTTGTTATCAGAGCAAGATCTACCTCGTGGAAGTCTCGCGCGATCCAAGGAGAGAAAATTTTCCCAGCTGGGAGTGCAAATTTATAGATTTGGAGTCGTAATTCTATCCGGAGTCTCCATAGGTGGCCTGTACGGGTGAGCAAAATTCAAATAGCCCAATTAGAATACAAGCAAACATCTTCAGGCAGAGCGATGTTGGGATTTTCTAGGACGATCTGCTCATGAGTCTCTGACTCGTGTGGTGAAAGATCTTTAGCTTCCATCGCATCGGGTTGTTGTTGTCGATACGAGGCAATTAAAAACGTGCTAACAAAAATATAGAGGACGCCAAGTGAGAGCGTAGGGAGGCAAACTTCCAGTCGCGAACTGGGCGGTGTTAGGTTTGTGAGAAAAAGAAAGAAGAAGAAAGGCACTGTCGGCTAGAAAGACGGTTGGAAGTTCATTTTACCCCTATTTTCAGATGGCACACAGGTATATACTAGCATTGCAGTACCGGACATAAAATACTAGCATCGTAGCACAAGGCATAGAATACTGTATAGAGCACTGAGGTTGGCGCTGATACTCCAGAAACTCCTGAAAGGGGCGCGCCATAATACCACCACAAACGCCGACTGTGTCACGCGGGGGAGACCAACATCCTTAGTCTCGGTCTGAGTCAGGCAGGGGAGACCAGATCATCCAACATCCTGAGTCTCCGCCTGAGTCCAACAGACTGCACTCCCCGCGCGTGAACTTAGTGCCATCGATTACTAATAGAATGCAGCCTTGAAATTTATTAGCACGAAACCTGCCTGTAGGATCGTTCTATCCTTCCGCCAACTCATTAATCCAACTTCCACTCAACTCAGAAAAAGCATCCAAGCAGCTTTATTCGCAGACGACATACATGTCCTTAACGGTAACATTCTCCTTTCCAATTAAGACGATATTTGGCTTATAGCTTGTCTCCGCAGAACCCTCAGAATTGCTCGGCCTCTATGTCCAGCGAAGCCTACACTACCGGGCTTGGCTGGGAGAATGCTCCTATAGCACACATGATTACTTATGATGATGACGAAAATAAAGAGCATAAGGCCCCTATGTCCAAGCCTTTCCGATTCCTGAGCCTTCCTATAGAAATACGCTTGCGAATATACCATTACCTCGCGCCAAACACTCCTACGTCTCCCTTTCGAGACGACGGCAGACCTTGCTGTCCCTCTATTTTACGAACAAACAGAACCATTTACGAGGAGGCTATGGTTGAATGGTATAGTCTTATGCCATACAAGGCATATATCGATTCAAAGCAGCTGGAACTCCTTGGCCTTACGATTTCACCCGATGAAGCACTCCCATGGGTGTTCCAAACAATTAAATTTCTAAATCTTTTTATCATGCTTGAGAAAGTTACAATGCCAGGACTAAACTGTGAGCCTTCTCGACACCTCGCAGTCCACCAAATCTTGTATACTTGCTTTCCACCTCGTTCAGCAGGTGCAGGCAACCTGCAACGACTTCGTGTGGAGTTAGGTTGTAAGCTTCCGTTCTTTAAAGCTTATAGACACCAGCCGGATGAACTTCGACGAGTTTTAGATTGCAATCTTAGTGCTCTTCGAAATCTTCACGGGTTAGCTGAGGTGAGCATCATCATCAGGTTTTCACCAATTATTGATCACATCTTCGGACTTAATTATTCTACTGCCCCACTACGTCCATGGAAAATGGAGTTCATGGCTATTCTTCGTGCTTTCTCGAACGACTTAGAACAATCCATAAATACCTGACGTTGCCGCAATTGCTCATTATCTTTGGGAGCTTATTGAGAGAACAAAGGGCCTCTCAAGTCTTGAGTCTCTGTGAAGGTGCGTAAGCTAGTAGAGAGTATTGTTTTCTATAGCCTAGACTTACTAGCTTTTGCCTAGGGAGAAGATAGCTTGGATCGAGACATTATCTAAACTTGCATTACTCTAAGATCAATTTTCATGAATACATCACAGAGACATGATGAGAAAGCGCTAAGGAGTGGAAATAATGCACTTTAGGTTCTATGGAAATCACAATACAAATTTACTTAGAAACAGAGTTTTAGAAACAGAGTTTAGCATATAAATTTTTCGTATAAAGCAAAGACACTGCTAATGATCTCAACCGTCTTGAACTTGCTTGGTTCTAATTCTGGTCTAACTGTTGGAAAATTAACTGTATAACCAAGGTAACCGGATCTACTTATATACGACGATCCGGGTGGATGAATATCGGACCGGGTGATGAATATAATTGAGATTAAGCTAGCCTTACCTTTAGATAAGAACAACAATTCAACCAACCTTTTTGAACCCATATTGCATATGCAGTATCACCGGAGTGATACAAACATTGACACTACAGCAGAAACCTGCTGGCATGTTATCAGGCAACGACGAAAGTGAAAGTGGCAGCAAGGGACGCAACGACGGCGCAATGGGTGATGGCGACATTCCGCTCATTCGTGGCCCGTTCTGACGATCATAGCGCTCATCGAAGATACTGACGGAAGCCGTGGCCATACGATGATTTCGGTAACTCTCAAATCGTTCAGAGCCACAGGATGGTCGGCGGCCATGAAAGATTGGGGCCTAGTGTTGTCGAGACCGTTCATCGCTGTCCAGTAATCACCAACCAGGCCATTGAAGTTACTATCAGCCGACGTGAAAGAGTATGGCTGGTCTAATCTCGAGTTGGCCCCAAATTTAACCTGGACTGATCCTGTCATCGTTAGCAGAGACCCTTTGTTCGCGCTGGGAGTCCGGATAACGTTTTCCAGGTTTGAGGGGCTATCGCCCTTCGACACTAGCGCCTGGTACATCAGAAAGCAGTCCAAGTACAAGAGTGCGCACGCTGTAGTATGCTAGAAGATATTTACTTTGGATCTGCACGCGAATCCCGCTCGCAACATTTGTAGCCTCAGATTGAAGAGTTCTGGATGGCTCTTGAGTGTAATATTGCCATTACCAACCATCATAAATAGTGACTAGTCCAGTATTCTTGGCATAGCTTCGAAGGAAAGCCTCAAGCTTGGGTTGAGAAATGTTGACTAACGGTTCAGGGGTGAACCACTTGACACCCTTGTCTTGACGTTTGTAACGGTAACCACCAAACTAAACACCAGCTAGAGACGACTCGAAGCGTAAGACGGTGGTATGGGCTGGGTAAGCCTCCAACCTTTTCATTTCCAGAAGGGGAGATCATTTGCCCGGAAGGATTCCATGGATTGGGAATTGATGGCATACGCTTTTAGTTGCTCCTGGCGGGTTGTCTTTCGCTCGACAACTACGCTCCTGTACCCATAGTGAGCGAGCGAAATGGCAGTACACAGCCCAAGTGGACCGACACCGACGATTAGAGGGGCATAAAGTGAGGAAATTCCGGAACTCGTCGATAATATTATTATGCTGAAAAACGACGTAGGTCGCCTGAGTGGAGGGAACAGAGAACCGTGTATCACATTTGTCTGCAATCGAGGAGATATCTTCCAAAGGATAAAGGATCACCAACTTGATCATGGTTGGCTCCTGAAAAGTCTGATTTGTATCGTTAGCTATGTGCAACGGCAGCTTGGCGTATATGAATCAACAAATCATCGCCAAAAGGAAGAAAGTCAAAATTTTCTCATGTAGATAATTGAGTTCTTATTAGGCCGGCCTATATACCCTCTCCTTCTAATCATAAAGACCTCAGATGTAATCCCATCTTTCTGAAAAGACTCGGTTTGGATCTCTTTCTTCTCAGTTATTCGTTGCGCAGGGAGAAAGTCCAAGGTGTTTTCCTCCTGGGACTCGGTCTGAACACAAACTTTGGGCCGCTGTAGCACGATAGAATGTATTCCGTGCGGATAAGTATCTCAATCTGCACTCCCTTCCCTTCAAAGGCATCTTTCACACTTTTTGGCACATCCCATTCTTTCAACTTGCTTGGATCGGTAGGAAGCGTGTCCCAATCGCACGAAGAGTGTTCAGTTAGAATAAGTGATCGAAAATTTGGGAGATACTTATTCCGGTTTATACCAAGCTCTTCAATCCAATCGTAATCTTCGTCCATCCAGAAATGGCCGATTGGATCGAAGAGCGGATCCAACGCCAATTTGCTCTGTTCGAACAAGACCTGCTCATTTGATTAGAAGCGGAAATTTTTTCTCGGAGTGATAATTCCCTGCCTCGAAGTGCTCAAGTGATCGAGGTAATCTCTTGTATACGCCATTCCTGTACGGCCCTTGCTCTTGGTCTTCAAACTTGCCAGGGAACAGCAACATGCTGGCGATGATGAGTTTCTTAAGGTTCGAGAACAGGCGGAAATTAACACCTCTGTGGATTACAATGTTATCTTGTCCGCTCAAGTTGATTTCTACAAGTGTATTGACATGTGGTGCCAATAACTGGGACAACGTTGGACAATCTGGCGGCGGTCCGCGTACCATAAACGCTCCCAAATCATACGACAGAGTTTCCAAGCCAAGAGGCCATTGAAATAACCGCAGAATATTGACGTTTGGTTTGCAAAACGGGCCAAGATAAAGCTCCTTCACTGTTGACCGAATGCCCACGCTCTTCTCCCCAATCAGTTCGGAATCTCGAGACAGTCGCTGAACTTCAAAGACCTCGAGTTTTGGTAGTCGCATTGCCAGAGCTATGGTATTTATACCGAGACTTAAACCTAGCAATCTGAGTTCCCTCAAGTTGCTGAGTTGGGTGCCACAGAGAAGTGGACATTCATATACTCCTTCCGGAGAGTATATTAGTGAGTATTTTGACACCCAACTCCTGGACACTCTTCGCAGCACCAAGGTCTGAATATTAGGGACAAGATCTAACATCTTATTTATATCTCGTTCAACATTCGGTTCAATGCCCATTCGTTCCCCGGGAGGTGGCTCCAATTCTCCATTCTGGGCACAATGCGAAGAAATATCGAGCTTCTTAACTAGACTTGCTAGGTCCGCGTTTTCGGACAGGGTGTTCTTGATAGAGTAGAAGGCGTCTTTCCTTCCGTTTCCAGTCTTCGGTTCGGGAATATTGATTCGAATTGACTAATACAAGAGAGGTAGGACAAGCTGATGCATGAAATGATTTACGCGCGCAAGACTACATTTCTCGTGTAACCCTATGGCAGCGTCGTCAAGGATCTGGAGCATGAGTTCCTGTGGCCAGTCGGTGAAACCCATCGCCACCAAAGGCGTTGCATGCATCCTCTCAATAACGGGCGGTGTTCGGATTCCTGCTATAGGGCTTAGTTGGGTAACGGATGGCAGTGAGCAATACGAGAAAATGTTACACGCTCTGAAGGTGGGGTATCATTGGCTTTCTCGCTGGCCTCATCGGCCGTACAGCGGTTACCACTAAATCAGTTGCATTATCAACCGAAAGGCTGGGAGACCGAACCGAGAGTGGAAAATCTGCCTTGTCTAAGTACTTTTTGAGACACTTGAATTAAGAGAGGTTGATTTTCTTCAGATCAATATATGTATTACTATCTAATTATCTTCAAGAATATCATTCTATCATGTCTCCTTGAGCGTCAAGATTAAACTCACACGAGTAATCTTCTCCGTAGCGATGAGAGTAGCGAAACGCAGCTTGCCACGGATACCACAAAATGCGATTTCGACTTGATTTCGTATTGACTTCTGCTTGAATTCTGCTGCTCAGCTCCTCATAACGCAGCAGCTCGCATTGCACATTATGATTTCTCGCAGATGTACCGCAGAGTTCTATGCGCATGCAGCCCGCGTGGGATGATACGGATATGTCACATACCCGTACCAGTTAAATCATTCAGACGATACTATCATGGAGCTTTCAGGAGGTACATCATATCTGGCTATTCTTTGTAAACCTTAGAATTGTCTTCATGTCAGAGTCGTTGCTCACTCTTCTAAGTCGCCCATGGCGCGATCAAGGTCGATAAATTTCGATGTTAAGAATGAACAGCAAATAAAAGTAGAGCCAGCCAAGGCGGAATCTACCAAGAAAAAGAGGCTGGGTCTTTGTTCCCGTCAGCTTGACTTGAAATTATTGCTGGTCGAAATCGACGGTAGGCTTACCCTGCAACCATTCGTTGATATTTCGCCATTGAATATTGGGGTACAGAGGTAGATTGTTAATCTACTAAGAAAGAAACATATTGAATATGCCCAAGTTTGGTGGCTATTCCGCCGCAGAATTAGAATTTCCGAAATGAATCGTTCCACAGCCGATATTTTGTCGCCTCCCTCGGAGCGGGTGTGATTCATGAGGCTGATCACGTTGGAAAGGGCTTATAGCTCATGGGTTCAATTATAGAAATATACAGGGAAACTTCCATTCAGAGCTGAAGCAACTATTGTGGTCGTTGCTGGAGCCCACTGGTAAAGGCAAAGGACTAACAAGAACAAGAAGCTACCTGTATCTTGGTTGACTGTCGGCTTCGTATATTTGAGGGACCCTTGGTTGATTGCCAGCTTTCAGTTCGTAAAGGCCCTTTGGTTGATTGTCAGCCTCAAGCATATGAGGGCCTTGCGTCGAATCGGTCGAAGTTAGGTGACTTTGTCGACGACGACGCCAGAAAAGCGCCAGTAAAATAGAGAAAAGGATCGCTCCAGCCACAGATCCAATCACAATTCCAGCGATGGCGCCAGCGGAGAGTCCGTGGCTGGAAACTCCTGCCTTGCTCCCGCTGCTAGCAGTGCTAAGAGCAACAGAACTACTTATACTCGTAGTACTACTGCTGGAAGTGCTAGTAATACTAGCAGGTGGTGATGTTGTTGTAGATGTTTGGGATCGTGTTGAACTGGATAGTGTGGTAGTTGTGGTCGTAGAGGTGGTAGGGTTCTAGAAAAGGGCATTGGTTAGAATTGAAATGGACACAAAATTTCGCACTTATTGATATCGTATGTTGCATACCTGGATATCTGACAAGTTCTTTAGCATGTCGGCTGACGGTGCACCTGCACTCGTGTTGATGTCGACCGTCCATTGTGCTCCGGATTGCTCTTCGGTTGTCTCCAAGAATATGTTCGAGCCATTCGACGACAGAGCTAACTGAGATTTCGCGGCAATATCACCGCTGCTATTAAACGTAGCAAAGAGGAGGTTGGTCAGTGTATACGATCCACCTGACAGCGATGCCACCTCCCATTGCTGACCGAGATCTGCCGATGCCGCCAGCAGCAGTGGTACGTACGGCGAAGCTTCGGTGACGCCCAGTTGCCATTGTGCACCATAGTCATGGTTGCGGATAAAGTAACGACCATCTTGGTACCAGAGTTGCCAGTTCTCAGATGACAAAGAACCGGACTGGGTCATGTCAATGGCGCCGTTGGTGCTGAAAGAAATACCACAGCTGATCGTGGCATCGTTGAGCTGGGTATTGGCGAAGCGGTAGTAGGACGACGAATTAAACAACGACGTCGCCATGGTAGCTCCTGGTGGTGACGATGAACGGGATGAGAGTGAGGAGAAGGAAATATTCGGAATCGAAGTTTTGGCAGATTAGAGTTTAGGTCACTTGAGATGGGCCGTTTAAATTAATCCGAAAAAATATATGTCCATTGTGAAGAGAAGAATGCGGACGTGGGACGTGTGCTCATAGCTATTACTAACTAGTCTAGGAAGGGCCGCTGGGGCCGTATATTAATATCCCCTGTACCTAGGTAACTATTGAATAGGAAATGGACGAGTGGGAAGGGCGGCAACATGAAACGACAAAGATGTTGGTGGCTGCGGCAAACGATGCAGCCTATACAGTATTATTTATAGACTGGGATTTGAAAGGTGCGCTAAATTAAGAGGCACAGCTTCATTAAATTTTCCAACCCAAGCAAAAGCGAACTTAGCGCCGACTATTTCCATAGGGTAGAGAGAGTACTTGTACAATCAGCTGCTAAGTGGCGGGGGCATAACCTGTTAGAAACGCATCTAGGGACAGTCTAAAGTGGAAGAACTCGTCTGACCTGCTTTAAATGGCTATTATTGGGCGTGATTTGGGCAGGGTATTTATTTGTCAGTAGTCTCTATTGGACATTAATATATTTCCCGGCTGCGGCGCAGCAGTCCTGGGCTGTGGGCCATCCCGTTCCGCGCCGCCATACTTTTACAGACTCCGTACTTCGTACAATGGCCATCTTTCAGATTGTGTTAGATAGATGTCTCTCCTACAGAGTGAAAGTGTTAGCCAGGCTGGACATGCAGCGGGGAACTGGAGCAGTAGTTGGGACGCAAACCATTCATTCCCGATGCCATAAATAGGGGTAATATAGCTATGAAGAATCTAGATCATCGTCAATGGTGGTATCGCGTGCGGATGCAGCCGGAAATACTTTCTTGCACAAGGTCCCAATCCTGGTCTGTGCGTCTCGAATCTCGAAGCATATTCCATCTCGGCAAGGAGAAATTTCATGTCTTGCGCTAAGTTCATGGAGCTTGCCGCAAACCTGTTTCCACTGCATCATCTCGAGTGACATATCATTCGCCGAGTGAAAGATAAATTAAGCTCGCCAGTAGCGCAAGTCCTTCGAAGATAATGGTTCGCAGCCAAGTTAAGCATTATGCGTGGGCCTTCTTAAGCATCGGGAAGACAACCTCCAAATAAAAAGCAGCATACCTATTGCGCCCAGCTACATTGAGCGAGCCCTTAGGTACGGACGCTGGGCCGTTCGACAACCCTGGGAGCGTGCTGTGGGGGCGGCGGTGGCAAATCGCGGATTGAAGCCGCCGTACGCGCAGAAGCCCGTTGGAGTTCAGTTCTAGACGCGTAGGATTTCTGGACGAAATCTAGCAACAATCGTCGCATGGCTCGGACATATTAACCTTCATAAAGAGATAACCGGGCTATACCGCGCACAACTACTTATCAAGCCTGCATCGACATTTCTCTCTCACTACGATCTACCCTCCACCCACCCATATTTATTAACCTTCTCTACAGGCGTACCCCCTATTGCCGAAGTCTCCCATAGTCTTTTCTCTCGGTCTCGGTCTCGGTATCGCTCGTGGGAAATTAGCTTTGACGCTTTGACTTACGCTACAAGCAGTGCTGTAATCGTCGCCCGGTGTAAGCGAGCCGACGATTAGCGATTGGTTGATCAAACTTAGATTGCCACGGTCCATTTCCAATTCCAAATGCCAACAATGTGTTCACTGGTGGATGAAGTAAAATTCTATGCCGGGTTCAATCAGATCTAGCGTAAACCTTTGCCTAACAGTTTTGTAGTCGGCGCTCTCTAAGGCGAAAAATTCGACGTCACAGGTACCATGCAGCCCAGTAGCACTTTTTCAAAATCTCGCGCCAAAGGTTTCCAAATATTTCAATGCATACAATGTGTCTCCATCCGGGTCTCGTATCGAAGTCGGAGGCTTGTTATCAATTGCACTCCACAATGAGCCTTTTACTATGTTGTTGAAAACATCTAGAGACTCAGGTTTTGTGCCCCAGATCTTGCACCTCACCAAGTGCATTGGCGATGGGTGCTATACCTTGTAGAGCCAAAACAGTCAATGCAGAAGTAGCAGTGCCGTTAGCAGGCCCGTTGAAGCCGCCTGTGGTCTGCAGGCCAGTAATTGGGTTGATGCTAGGCAGTCGAGATGTTACCAGAGCCGTTTTTTGTTTCCAATATTGGCTAAGGAATTGAGTATTCTCAGTTAAGTAATAGTAATCACCAACAGCACGGAGAAACTCGTCTTCGTAGTCGTTCAGCCCCCGTAGCTTTGGTCCGTAAAGGCTACCTCATACTCTGGTCGGCTACCTAACTGGGAGTCAATACTAACATACCCCGTGTACCTACCAGACACTGAGTTCCGAAAACCTGCGAAATGGTGCCTTCGATGAGATTTATTCGGTTCGTAGTTGCGCCCACTGTCCTAGGCGTATGGAAAAAGTCTCCAATCCGGACGACTCTATCCCTTTTCGCTCCATCTTATATAAAGTAAGCCATACAAACACGTATTTCAGGCTTCAGCATTACGCACCATGCACACAGACTGATCATTTCGTGTCAACACCATACTCGGGAAGAATATCCGAACTTGTCATAGGGTTGGAATATAATAGCGTTCCATTCTCTGAAGTGACAAAGACATCTTGGAAGTATTCTGCCTGGTCTTGGAATGCACCAAATCCCCAGGTCCTAGCTCCATTGCTTGCAGGAATGGCACTGAACGGAACATGTGCTATGTCGGTTCCGTTTACAGAAACATTATACCCAACTGGCGTAACGCGATACCAAGTGTATTCAATCACCGGAAAAGGCACCGGATAGTAAATACTAGGAGGTACGCCGTTTGTGGTCTGATTTTGTACCGTGTGAGCGTAGTTATAGACCATCGTATTGCATGTGAGCAACGCCTCGTTGGTATTTGCGAAAGTGGAAGGAGATTTCTATGCATTTAGAACATAACTCGCTCCATTTGGGAAGATTGTTGAAGCTACTCGAAAGACAGTTCCACGGAAAACTTTTGTCGAAAATTCTAGAACGTAATTTACCAACCTAACCCCTTTTGCGGACTGCGCCATCTGCTAACTCTGGACGAGTGGACCATCAGGAGTTAATTTCCATGTACTCAGCTGAGAGCATTTTTCAACACAGGCAACTCCAACACAACGACCACCGAGTTCATAAACGTAGAAGCATAGATTAAAGCAAGCAGCTACCCGGGCCTAGATATCGGGTTGCTACGCAAGGGAGTGATAAGAATAATGACACAGAACATACACCTCTCGCTCCTCCTCAATCGCCAGTCCCTGCTCGTGCAGCTCTTCAAAATTGGTATAGTAGTATTTTTGCGCATTGCTCCCTACTTAAGTCTTACGCATATTGCAGCTAGAAAGGTCCCCGATTTCTCTTACATAAAGCACCCGCAGGGGAACGCGCGGCCATTTCTCAGAGAGTGAGAAGACGCACCAGGAGCTTGAGTTCGAACGAAGCCCTTGGCCAGGATACCGGACTAGGGGCGGCTTGCAAGAGGACAGTATAACCCAGGCATTTTTGAAGCGAAACCTTCTTTTTGTCCTCCTACGACCTCACTAACTGACGCTCCATTTAACTAACATTCCACTCCCTGCGGACCTAAGATATGAAATCAATATTTTGCGTTTAGTATCTATACAGACGGTTAGTTACTTACAGCACTGGCTGGCGCAATTAATAATGCATCCTTGATCGGGTACACCTGCGCTGGATCTGCAAAACCCGTCGCAACCGATGGTACAGATGGCGAAAGCCCCCGGGTCACAGCAAGTAATATCTGTTGTCGGGAGTGCTGTGGAAACGGCAGCAAAAGAGACTAAGATGGAAGTAAGGAATCGCATAATGTCTGTAAGTAGAAAGCTGGGCTATGAGAGATATGGCTGACAATTGAGATATTTTGATAAGTGGATATGAATGCCTAGGACTAGGGAGAAGTAGATGAACACGGACGACAATAGAAGGGTAGACGCGAATTTATACTTAACGTGTCCTTGAAATATGGAAAGGATAGCCCATGTGAACTTTTGAATGGTAGTGTTGTGGCACAGTAGTCCAACTATTGGAAGTTGGGACCTTCTAACTAGGGAACACTTTCCATAACTGCCTTTTGTATTGGAGAAGCTACGATTGAGCCTGGAAAATTGAATGGTGAAGGGAACCTTCCCGGTATTACGGGAAGCGAACCCGAAGAACCCCTAGTAGATCAACGCCGACTGAATCCTTCTAACGCAGGATTAAATAGCCGCCCTAGATGGGTAGTAATTGTGTCAGTGCAGAGAAACTTACAAATTTGCCTTTGAAGAATCTGTTAATACGAACGAAGAGCAATATAAGAAGTAAATACCTAGCACTCCTCCTATAGCCCGTTATAAACCTACCTGTATGTGAAATGATAAACGAGATGATGTGGCCTAGGAGGAAATATTCGCTTTTAGTTCAAGCATTTTACGACGACCACGGGTTTATAATTCCTATGGGTTACGGCACGTAATTCCGTAGGATTAGGAACTAGAACACGAAGTAGATACTATTGGCTCGGTTTACGATAATTGTTAGTCTTGTGATAAAAGCCCATGTTGTTTGAATAGGAAGGCTATCTAGGCTTCCTCGCGGCGCAAGCAGCCACTTATCCAAATTACGTACGAAGGCCCATTTCAAAAGTCTGGCACATGTGGCCTGCAGGTGGTCTCACAGTGCATTCGCAGCTGAAGGACAGGAATGAGAGAATGTGATATCCCCTGCATACATTGCTAATGTCGTCCAAAACAGGTTTTAATCCATATTAGGGACAATACCATATACTTCGCAGAGCTTGATAAACTGGTCCCTCCCTATTACGGTTTGTACGTGCTTGGTGAAAATTTCCGCCTGTACATGTTTTAATGACTTAGAAATAGGTAACCCTGTATCTTGTTAAGCAGGAAGGAACTGATATAGACTTTGCAAATAGTCTTACGCACTTTCGAAGACCGTCTACGGCAACAATTTGCTACTAAATCTCGTATAGTTTCGTTCAGTATTAAAGCCGAACAGCTAACATATTAAGAGCAATTTTTTGCTGGTCGGGATGAAAGTGGAAGACCCAACTTTCGAGGCGAGGCATTGGAGGGGCCTACCAACACTGATATACTTGGCTCCGTAATACGGGGTCCAATTAAAATGGACTGAGTCTCGCGCATAGTCATAGTCGAGCCATGGGTTGCTGGCGCTATTGCCGTGCGACCACGCAGTGTCTTGAGTTCTATCTTCAGACCAGTCAGCAAGGCTGCCAGGCGCCCGATTATGTATGTTATCCGCCAGAGGTTGCAGGCCACGGAGCTTCGAGACGAAAGACGTACTCATGTGGGATGCCTATCTCGGAGATGCGGTATGACATCCCAACTGGGAGCCGTAACTCAACTGGGAGCTGGGGGAAGAGATAAAAAGTGCGATCTGGAGCTGAAATTGTAATATACTAGTCCACGGACTTGGCAATAAGTATGTATTCTTATAGTCAAAAGCCCCAAGCGTGTGCTTATTGTTAAGGTGAACGTGTTGTGTTTTAGCTGGTGTCAATTGCTCACTTCGCTCACTGAAAGCCAGATACTTATGCGCTTTAGTCAGAGCGTATTCTTCGTATGATGATGAAAACACGACTTGCGAAACAGTTCTCTACCCTCTACACTACTGACACGCACATAGGTCACAGCCCTCTGATTTTGCTTTTCACGGGACAGTTCGTCAAGTGACATTCTAAGAAGGTGTTGATTGGTCCATCTGTTCGTCCCCACCCATTTTGTTCATGTGTGGGGGCTGTGTGCATTGTGGCTGCTTCAGTCTCGCTGAAGATCTCTCGCCACTCATCTACTGGTTATTACTTTATACCAAATCCTCCAACTGAAAACTTCATAAATATAGATGTGATGGATGCTATTGTTGTTTATAGTATTTAGGTCTCTCGGCATAATTGTACCGCGTCCGCACAACGTCGCGGCTGATCGACCCTTGTTTCAAGTTTTACCATCCTCCTACGCACTTGACAGGGCAACAATCGTATTTTACCTTCTTTCTGTCTGGGGCAGTGAGAAATTCTGGCATGGCGTAGAACGGCGAAGGCATGATAGACTAAGAATTTGAGCATTCGTTCTTGGTCCATCCTATCTCAGTGATATGGCGTAAGTACTTTGCATCCCAAGCTGTACGGTGTGTGAGCTGATTCATCGAATTTTTAGACCTACAAATATGGATAATGATATTTTTAATAAGGCCCTCGACGCTTTCGTTGAAACACTTGCACCCGATGAACGCGCCTTGTTCTCCTCTTGCTCATCCGCAGAACAACTACTCGCGGATGTCCGCCGCCTTGACCCAATATCAAAGGACAGGGCTCGTGGCCGTGGATTTCTTGAACGAATAACTGTATTTAGTGAGAAACTTGCACCGTACTTTGAAGTAATAGGGATAATTATTTCATCGAATCCCCAATACTCAGCAGTTGTATGGGGAGCCATCAGACTGGTTTTGCAGGTTTTTATGATTTCCAGCCCACGTTGAAACATCCACTAAATTATTGTTAGCTTGCTAGTAATTATACTACATTCTTCGATAAGCTTACCCGCAACCTAGAAAGGTTTGCACAACAATTTTTCCAGTATGATCTTCTGGCGAGCCTTTGCAAAAGAGCTCAGCCGAATGAGTATATAGAGTTAGTTAAGAGCTCATTACAAGACATCTATTCGAACATATTTCAGTTCCTGCGGTGCGTGGCTCGAGTCCTCACCAGGAAAGATGGCAGTAAGTTGGTCTCCACACCCCAAGTGCTTGGGAGCTCAATCCCCCTTAGAGTCAAAGCATCCCCAGCTTGTCGGGCTATCCCTTGCCTGGAAGCCATTTGATAAACGCTTCGGCGATATATTAGAGCAGATTGAGTTTAGCCACAACGTTCTCAGAGACACTATCCAACTTGATCAAATCCGTGCCGAAATGCAAGAGCGAGAAAGCGCGGAGAAAGAAAGGCGTGAAAGTGAAGAAGAACGCCACCGTGCCGAGCAAACTAGACGAGATTTTAGAGATACGACTATAAAAATTGAATCTGAAAGACAAAAGCTTTTACAGGAACGCCAAAAAGCCGACACTGAAAGAGTGACGGCGTCAAAAGAGCGCAGGAGGCTTTTTGAGGAGAAACAAGAGTTCGCTCAAGTTCGTCTTGAGGAACTAAGCTCAAAATTACTTACTGCGGTTGCAGATATGGAAGAAAAAAACAAAGAAGTCTTAGCCAAGGTTGAAGGTATGAATGATGAGTTTGGAGAAGTACATCGTGGTATGTTTTTACGCGGCTGTATGCCTCTGGGTACTCCTCCTTTTAACATCATGTTCGATAGAATTCACAAGAAATTGTCTTCGGCGTTGGCTTTCGCCGCCCGAGTTCCTCCAAGAGTATGAGAGAGCTCTCGATTCCCGTGAGGAGGGAACTGCTAGTTGGCTGTTCGAAGAAACCACTTTTGAAAAGTGGAGAACATCTGTCCCAGATGGAGCTACACGAGGAAAATTTGGGCCAGAATGTCTTTGGATTCAAGGTATAAAAATTAGTACTCTACGAATGTAGTTGAGCTTACTGATATTTACAGGCAATCCTGGATATGGGAAGACTATTCTCGCTGCTACGGCAGTCGAGGAACTGAGATACACGACAGCAAACGAGCATCTAGTCAAATCACGGACTCAAGCAGATGTTTTCTACTTCTTTTTCAGATCTGGTGTTCCAACAATGAACTCCAACATGGCAGCTCATCGAGCAATTCTAGCCCAGATTCTCCAAACGCATTGGAATGATATCGACGCTATTGATAAGTTTACATTTGCCATGAACGAGACTTCGGGTGGCCAAATGATTGCCTCCAGGGATGAAATGCGAGAATTACTCCATGTTCTCGCTCAATCCCTTGGGCGATTCTTTTTAGTCCTAGATGGTATTGATGAATGCAGTGACAACGCAGTGCTCATCCAAGACCTCCTCAAGCTCACGTATGGTACAGAGGTAATGCTTTTGATGTTTAGTAGGCCCAACGTGCCTTCTCTCTTCTGGGCTGTCCCAGATGATCAGCAGTTTGCTATTGGTCGTAGCACTTCCGGAGATATTCAGATCTATTTGACAGGGAAGATAAAAATGCTGAAAGACCAACATTTGCTTCCAACTACGGCCGATACCGAAGACCTTGTTACCCACCTTCTCGCTGGAGCGGATGGAATGTTTCTCTGGGCTAGATTGATGCTCTCATATTTGACCTCGCCGGCTCTAACTCGACTACAGCGTGTACGTATTATCGAAACAGTCACATTACCTGAGGGTCTGGAGTCAATGTATGAGCGTATGGGAAATCTGATAGATAAAGGATATCATGTGGAGCAACGCCTTGCAAAAAGCATCATCATATGGCTTACGTTCAGTAAACGAAGGCTAACAGTCCGAGAACTACAAACAGCCACCGCTTCCGTTGATTCCGCTGACTCTCTTTGCGAGCTTGACGACATTCAAGATTTTATCAGGACTGTGGTTTTGGTTTGCGCAGGCTTAGTGGAGCCAGAGATAATTAACAGCCGAGTGCATGGAGGGGAAGCTACATTCTTCCGCTTCATTCACCTGTCGGCTAAAGAGTACTACTCCGCTCAGTCAGGACTCGTCACATTTTCAATCCAGAAACCTTTTGGCATCAGCGCCTGGGAATCTCATCTTGAGATTTCTTCCCGATGTCTGAATTTCCTTAGTTTCGAAGTGCCTGCACAACCTCTTGGGGGCCAACTTGGACTTGATCGTTCCGATGAATCACTTGACCAGACCTTTCCATTGTGCAGTTATGCTGCTTGTCATTGGGTTGATCATCTGCTTGGTACTATATTCGATATTGCTCGAGTTGTGAAGAGCAAAGATTTTGCAATGCAAGATCGATTTGGAGGATTACTTCTTGTGCTCTCGCGTTTTCTATCCCAAGGATTTGTGATGATGGCATGGATAGAGGCAATGTATATCTGTGGCCATTCACCGCCGTATGATGGACTGGAGCGATGGCTTGTGTGGGCAAAGAACCTTGATGAACTACAGTTCTCGGAGCTCTCTGATTCTCAACGACTGCTTGGCGATGTCATGGACATCACTCAATATCTGCAGGAAGTGGACAAACACTGGGGTTCCCAGCTACGTAACACCCCTGGCTGTATCTGGGAGGAAGTCACCGCATTCACACCTTGTCGACTTCTTCCTCGAACTACTGCTGTCAAAGTCCACTCTCTCGCCAGCGATGAAACAATTGGAGATTATACTAGTACCAAGTGTCTTTGTAAGGTCTCAGAGTCAACACCCAACGGGCTCCTTCTCGGAGTTCTAAGCATATGGCCGTCAAGGTACGTAAATCGAGCTATTCAAACAACTGAATCACTCACTTTCTTAATTATACACGCTCTTCATCCCTACTCCAATACACCAGCGAGCACAGTACACACTATATCCATGCGCTCACCTATCTGATAAAATCGCCAGAAAATACTTTTCTATACACTCTATGGCTAACTATGATCTTCAGAGCTTACGAAACCGTATCTCAGGAACAACACAAAAGGATCTCTTTGTCTGCACTTCGCGAACTGGCCAAAGGGTGGATTGCCAGGTACGAGCTCTGGTCTATTGCAGCCGAGCCTACGCGAGTCTTAGATCATCGGTTCTCAATGGGCCATGACGAAGTATGGCTGCAGATGAAACAGTCCCTGTGCAAACAAACAGACTCCGATTCTCAGACAGATTCAGGATGGGGCATGCAATTTCCAATGGCCATCAGTCCGAACGTACGAATGTTTATCGTCCTACGTACATTCTACTGCCTGAAACCAATAGCTTCTCAATCTGGCCTCATTTTGGAAGCATCCACTATCACCATGGGGGCCCAGGACAACTTATCTGCTAATTGGTCATCCCGGAAAAGTGGGTTCACAACTGACTCTGCTGATCAAGTTGACATTGCTCATCTTGACGCCGCTTACCGTTTTCAGCAAAGGGATATCTACCTGTACTGGATGTCATTTCATCCAGATGGCTGCACTCTTCTTTTTGTAGACCAAGATTTGAACGGTCCAGGCACTGCCGCCATATTAACAATCGAAAGTCACTCAGGTCTGGTTACCCCTCTCCTGAAACCATTTCCGATCAATTCCCACGGAAGCCTTCTTCTACATCCAGAATGGTCAAGAGGATTCAATCAAGTGAAGGTAATCTATAATCCAGTCCTGCCATTACTAGGTTTCTCATTTGCGGGTATGCTTTATCTTTGGGCCTACCAACAAGGTAAGTTATTAACCTATTCCTGCCTTACCATGACCCCTAGGCTGATTTTCAGTATTGCAGATTCGAAGGGCCCAGTTCCATTATGCACAATTGATCTCGACCCCGAGCTTCGATTTTCCGACTGTGGCAGGTACGTCTACCTCTCAGAACCTCTGGAGGGTCGTTTAATTCGGAAACCAATACCACTGCGGCTATTGACACCTCGGCGTGGAGTGGAGGAGCCTAATCCCATTGGTGGCCTGTTGCTAGAAGCACCGGTGCCAGGACGTTCTGTTGAGATCATTGCCTCAAACACGCAACAACCTTCATCCATACGTAGTGAGCTTCAAACAAGGGAAGATGGAAGTTTCCTCGATAGTCGTGACCCTAAGGTTGATAGCCTGGATATTGGACTTTGGAACAAGCGTACCATTGCACAATCGTACCAATTAATGAAACTGCCAGTCTGGGCAGCTACTGGCAAGGCAAACGTGGTTGCAGGACTGTCAGATAATCGAGCCGAGATAATCAAAATCATCCTGAATAAGGCTGCGAAGCCGTGGTATAGTGTGTCAGACCACGACGGCCACCACCTCCCCGCCGTTGTTGGCCGCGATGATACGTCACCAAAAGTTGAAATCAGTGCCCGTCTCAATCTCGCTTTATCGAACTTAGCCATCACCAATGGTCAAACCGCTATGCCAAAGCAGATACCAGTAGGAGAGACAATAGATCTAGATCATTACCCTCGGTCCTTGGCAACCAAGTTCTTGGAGAGCTGGTGGAGCTCAGAGGAAAAGGGTGGCTTAACCGCTCACTCTCTAATACCTCGGGCCATCGCGGTAGGCCATTTTGCTAAATGGATTGCAAGATCGGATGGTGTGCTACAACAGCCTGGGGACGCAGTCTATTACGGCATATTCGGCTTGATGCTTGCTGCGGGTTCGGACTCACCTGATGTAAGGGTCAGAAATGCTACCAGAGATATTGTCGACTGGAGAAATAAGATCGCTGGCGTGGTCGTAAAGAGTGGGCTCATGTAGGAGGTTATGGTTGCGTCATTCAATTTGGAAACATCTCCGAGCGACGTAAAGTATACAGTGTCGGCATCTTAGGCAAGCACATCTTTGTTAACTCTATAGCGATTCCTCCTCCTGCTCGAGCAGCAAGGTTGATCAAGTTCCATCGTATGGCGTGGCTGAACAGTTTAGCAACGCTCACAATGCAAAACAACCTGAATAACACGGCTACTATCCTAGCCGCCTGCAGCTACGTTCTACCTGATCCGTTTCAGAAGTTTTTAGATAGCATTCTCTCACTTATGGCTCCGAAAACTGCTACTCTAGCTATCGCATCTCCTTCCAATGACGTACCTTCGGAGGAGAGACTCTGTTCCACAGGATCTCGGGGTACTTTGACCCGGATAATGACATAACGCCGTCTGCGGACTTCATGTCTTGGGGCTCGGGGGGGACTAGCAAAATTCGTAGAGCGTCCGAACACAAAAGCCGGCCTTTTCCCCACACCGCTATCCCCCGCGTTCTCGCCAAGCAGATAAACGAAGTCGGCGGTATTTCTGCACACCCAAGTGGAACTTTTGCAGTGTTACTGCGGTGCTATGTCGGCTGTACTTGAGCATATTCATATTTTGAAGGTTGGACCCTCTTTTCACGTCCGTCTTTACAAGTGGGTTATGGCAGGTCCGGTTCGGATTAACGATAAAATAATAGCACCGGCGATATAAATATTGCCGTCTGATGAATATTAATGCTAAACTCAGTGCTTGGATCTATTTAAACTTTGTACGGCACCGGTCACTTGGAAGCCTAGGTATTTTCCTATCAATCGCAATGCGGGGCGTTGCTGGCATCTTGGTTCGACTTGGGCTCGTTGGTCAGATTGCCAACGTGGAAGCTTCTCATACATTCAGCAGCAGCAGACCGTCTGCCGATGTTTTCAGTACATTTAAATATACCCAGCAGACTCTGAACCGGTTAGCCAGTCCAATTTCAACAACAGTCCCTGTCGCCACTTCCTACGCACCACATTTCAGTGAAGCTTCAACCTTATTACCTACTGGTGTGACATATACGACATACTCTTTGAATCGGAGTGCCACATTATATCCAGATGGGCAATATGGCCAAAGTGCTTATGCCGCTCTGTGGGAGAATCTCTCCTACTCGAATATTCCCCCATTCACCACTACAGCATCGCCGACCCCGGTACCCACGAGCGAGTTAGTCTACCCACCGACTCTCTACAACCGCCCTCAGGATTTTTGCCAAGATTTACCGTCTGACTTCATCTGGGGTGTGGCTGGAAGTTCGTGGCAAATCGAGGGTGGCCTTTATGTCGAAGGACGTGGACCTTCTATCTTGGACGCCATCGGAGCATTACCAAATGATTCCGGTGCAAATGATTCTAATGTCGCTAACATGAATTATTTCATGTACAAACAAGACATTGCACGCTTAGCAGCTATTGGTATCCCGAACTACTCATTTTCGATCTCTTGGAGCCGCGTTGTTCCTTTCGGCGTTACAAATAGTCCAATCAATACGGAAGCTTTGTCGCACTATGATAATGTGATAAACACATGTTTAGAATATGGCATCACCCCAATCGTAACGCTGAGCCACTTCGATGCGCCTACAAGTGTCGATTTTGACAGCGAGTCTCTAGTGGACGACTATCTGTACTATTCGAAACAAGTCATAACACGATATGCGGATAGAGTGCCAATCTGGGTAACATTCAACGAGCCAAATATTGGCGCAGGATCTTTCTTTAGAACATACAATGCGTTCACATATATCCTACTTGCACATTCAGCCGTATACGACTGGTACAAGAAGGAGCTTGGTGGAAAAGGGAGAATCACAATGAAATTCGCCAATAACCTCGCGGTCCCCTTAGACCTAGCTAATAAATCCGACATCGACATCGCACTCCGCTACCAGGACTTCATCCTTGGAATAATGGCGAACCCTCTGTTCATCGGTCAGCAATATCCCGAGGACGTTCTAGCCACCCCAGAGGTTGGACTGACTGCACTCACTCCTAGTCAGATTTCATCGATCCATGGCCGAATCGACTTTTGGGCCTTTGATCCTTATGTAGCGCAATTCGCGTCTCTACCACCAGGAGGCCTTAGTGCCTGTATCTCTAATTCCTCCAACCCGCTCTGGCCTTCTTGTGCATTACTGAGCAATGTGCAAGCAAATGGCTGGCTTATGGGCGATGCTTCAAACGGGTATGCATACATTGCACCACAGTATGTGCGTCAGCAACTCGGATATGTATGGAACACATTCAAGCCAACTGGGGGGATCATGATAACGGAGTTTGGCTTCAATCCATTTGCTGACGGCCAGAAGTCACTAGATGCGCAGCGGTATGATTTGGAGCGTACTTTATATTACCAAGACTTCTTACAAGAAATGCTCAAAGCTATCCATGATGATGGGGTGAAGGTTATTGGAGCTTTGGCGTGGAGCTTCGCTGACAATAATGAGTTTGGTAGCTTTGCAAATCAGTATGGGATGCAGACGGTCAATCGGACGGACGGAAAATTTACGAGACATTATAAGAGGAGCATTTTTGATTATGTTGATTTCTTCCATAATCATATCTCTGCCTAATTGAGAAAAGGTGGAGCTTGAAAAGTAGGAAAGCTTATTGAGCTTTTAAGTGAGAGGCGTGGCTTGTGATAGATCCGAACAAGAGCGGATTATATCTAATGATATTTTATTGGCACCATAACAACTCCGCATGGAGGAATGAAGAAATAATGTTCACTAGCTAGGCAAAGGCTTAGTGCCGATAATTGTTTTAAATCAATATCTGATCTTGGGTTGTCAACAATGTTATGCCTTAATTATTTTAAATCCAGTCATTCCTCATCTCCCAAACACCTCTACAAGGGACAAGGATTCTCGCAAAGGAATTTGTGTGAGGATGATCCTCATGAGCCCACTAACAGAAGTAAGTCTGCCATATTTCGCGGTGTGACGCTATTAAACATCTCTAGATCGCTAAGCTGCAGCAATGAATTATCTATTGAGCTCTAACTCATCTTACCCCTTGCCAGTCAGATATCTGTGGCTCAAACCTAGTGTTTACTTCCCGTAAGCTTGCACGACCGTTAACAAAGTCCATTTTCAAACTCTTGGCATCAAAAACCAGAGCAACTTCCTTACCGTGATAACGGCCCCTTACCCAGAGGGATGCCAGATTAGTTAGTCGAGAGGGCGGGGTGGGATGACTGGATGGACGAGAATAATGAAGACCTTCGTGTCATTGACTTTAGGGAGGCATTTCCACACGGTGCCAAACCGGCTGCCGTTGCTAAAGTAGGGGGTTTGCAGGTGCCTGAAAAGATTATCACTAGTTATTTTGACTACACGGTAGACCTATAGCGCGCAGGTTGTACGGTAATTGCCTAGCCACTCTTGAATATAGTATTGGGTGAGGCTAACATCTTAGTGAATCCCACAGATATATATAATAGTATAGATTACTATCATTTTAATTCCTCTCTAAGATTGACGTTCTTTTTATTCAAATAATTAACTTTGTCGAGAGCTACTAGCGGAATGGACAGCTGTATGGGAACGATTAAAAAAGAACTGTAGTGCAAATGGGACCATATTCCTAGTACGTATCATAGCTCTCGTATCGGGCTGACTAACGTTTAAAATTAAGACTGCATGCTTTAAGCACAAGATTAATTCCACTTCTCCCCATTATGCAAGGGTTAATGCATTTCTGTTACGTCGAGTGGGGTTTAATTCAGGTGCACTGTGCGTATATAAGGAAACAAAGTTTTGTACGTCACAACCCCTGGCCCCCGAAGGTGATTGACTAATCGACCGTAATTGTTGGCTGGCCTTCCTTCGCCACAGACACGCCTAAGTGACCTAACGATGAGTGGCTACGAATACGGATAATGAACATAAAGCTACACGTAGCGAGAGGACAACAGGACTAGGAGTAAGGAGGGAGAAAGCTATTATCCTATCAAACATCCGTAGATCGGGAAGGTGCCAGTGGCTTCATGATCTGCCAACCGCACGAACCAGCTGTCAGCTAATAACTCTGCAACTATTATTAGCCACTGGTAGCCAGCTGAAAGGTGAACTGGTGGGGTAGGGTTTACACTTTTTCATTTAAATGTGCGAATGCTTTAGACCCTTCAAGCCCTTTGAACGCTTCGAGCCAGCCCCTTGAGCCGTCGAAGCCTTTGGGCCCTCTGAAGCAGACGTTTAAAAGCTTATTAAACCCTTCAAATACATAAAGGCACTTAGACATCCATATTAATTAATAATAGTACTACAGCGCACCACCAGTAGCACAGACCACCTGCCAACGACATGTCAACAACCTGCCATCGACCCACAGTACCCCCCAACTAATCAACTTGCATCCCAAGGGGATCTTGGCACTCTTGGTACTCTCGGCACGTTTGGCAAATTGTTGCCATCGCCCCGGTTTGCGGAAATAACTTACATCTTTACAATATTGATTCTGAAATATTATACACATTTTATCGGACTACCTACTTGAAAAGCCGCTAGCTTTAGGGGCCTAGACTACTAGAGTAATACAGCCCTCTCTTTGTGTCAACTGAATTTATTCAGTAGAGCTATACTGATCTGAATTAGCGGTCTACATGAGGAGCGAGCTATTCGCATATATGCGCCACTCGTTTGTTAAGTCCGTCTGTTACTGTATTGGAACGGCGTGGGGCGGCCCGACTACCCGCCACAAGTTTTCGCAAGGGCCCAGTTAACTATCTCCTATTGTTCCGCTTTAGGAGCGAGGACTTGGCATACCGCGTATACTTTCGCTACCACAATTTTCTCTATGCGATTGCATGTACCTCCTATACTCTACACTATCGACACTCAAGTGTCCTTAATTCATTTCCCAATTACTGCCGCGGCGTGGTGTCTGTGCAGTGCGGCGTGGGTGCAGTATGGCTACACCGCAGTCTCTCGAAGACTGACTATAAAATAGCGGACTCCCGCCGGAACAAAATGTCTTTTATCACCATCATCAGCAACCTCGGATCACCAAAACCTATAACCACAAACATCTTCAATTACTTCTATCCTATCTATCTTCACTTTTGCTGCCTCCTAATATAAACTGCAAAATACCCTTCGGCAAAATGCACTTCTCAATTACAACTCTTACCTTCGTCCTTTGCACCGCACTTGTCAGCGCTGTTCCGGCTCCCGCTGACGTTAAGAGCACGGCCAGGGGTCTCGAGGCAAATGGTAAGCTATTCCTTCTTACTTTACTCTGCCAAAATTGTCTCGTTTCTTTTAACCACTTCTACTGTATTTATTCCCCACGTTTGGGCTAGTTTTCAGGTTGGCCCAAAGTAACTAACAAGGCGTACTGTATAGAAGTCTTGTCAACCCAAGACATAAACAAGCGCACCTGTGATTGGAATTGCTTCGCCACCTGCACGGACTATTCCCAATGCTACACCCAATTCTGTGGTGGCGATCCTGCCGCCTGTAATATCTATACGGGAACCTGCGTCGCTGTTTGCGGTGCGCAATGCGGTGGCTGCTAAAAGGCTACTGTAGATAGAAGCTGTGAAGAATATTCGGGCATTCGGATCCGAACGGATGATCCGTATATCCGTAGCGTAGCGAATGACGGCGTACTATATATTGTGTGGTTATATGCAGCTTAGAACCTTAGTCAACTCAATAACAACTGATTCCATACAACTCACCAGTATTGGACTCATCACGATGAACCAGCTCGCACTGTAACCTCCGAAAGAAGCAAAAAGAGCCTGCTAGATGTCTACTCACTTGAGGTGATAAAGATTCTATAAACAGGAGACAATAGACGAAACAGCGGTAGATTCGCTTGCTTATAGTTCGCTACATGACTTCCCTCCTCTATTCACTTATTTCAGGCTTTCCTATTAAGCAAAAATTAGTCAATAAAAATTGAGTTCTGCTACGTAGTGTGGTGCGAAAATTTTCGTGGTGTTCTCTAGCTCAACCATGAACTAACCTACCGACATGGACAAAGGAACCGACACCAAAATTGATTAATCATCACAGGCTTCGGCACAGCTGGTTTAATCGTTTGGAGGATGGGCAATTTACGGTTGATATAACCTATTGTTACTCGGATCTGGCCGCTTATACTTCCTCCAGAGCCTTGGCTTCGTCTCGAGAACGCGGTTGGCAGTGTCGTTAATGTTATGACCTTCCACCACGTATTGAGCTCTTATATTACTCACAGCAGCCCGCAGGAGTATAGGCGGCTAGTTTAAGAACACCGTGGCTCGGAATGTCTGATCTTCAATCGTTTTGCCAAAATCATATTGAAAAACACCACCTTTCCCATCGCAAGGGGCACTGACTACAATATCTCCTAGGCGGATATCGTGCTTTTGACTGGGCGCGCCACCATCAATACCAACCATCAGACCGATCCTAACGTTAGGAAAGCTATATAGCATATCTTTCGCAACACTTGCAACCGCTGCGACGCTGTATTCCCCATCAGGCAAGACGGCTATGGCAACATTATGTTTCCCAACTTTGCCTAATGTATAGATTTTGTTATCGTTTGGGAATATCCTTTTGGGTCCGTCGTGCTTTTCATTAAGAAAGGCTTGTGCGGCACCATACTCTGTAACCACGGCACAGATCTAGCTAACAGTGTAGTCATTAGGGTTAGACATGGTCACTCGTAGCCTTGCAACTTCGGAGAACGTATAGCTTATTGCCGTGATAAAGTCGCCTACATTAATACTAAGTCTATCGTGGCTTGCTCTGTTTGTTGTTTAACCAGATCACCCACGCCTCACCTACCCTTTCCACGTAGTCTCTGCCTTTACTCACTGCTGCCTAGCAGGTTAAAATCCTTAGTTGCCATCTACGTAAGTCCTATCCTAGTAGTACTATTAAGAATGCTAACTCCTAGTATCGTTGGAGTTGTCGGTTGTAAAATGATTGCACCATATTATACCACGGCTTTACCCCTCTTTTTTCAATGTATATACCCCCCACTCGCCACTAAAGCCCCTCTTGGCAGGGTATACATAGCTCCTATATTTACTCTGTAATCGAGTCTATTTCTCTTGCTAATAGGAATATCATGGCCTCGCTTTCAGGGGCAGGTGAATCTCAAATTTATCCATATGATGTTCTGAATAGAGGGAAGTGGATCAGGCTGCTCCGTTTGTTACCTGGACGCGACGACGATACACTATCTTGTGAACTTTTCTCTGCCGATATTCACAGTAATTTTAAATACAGCGCTATCTCTTATGTCTGGGGTGACGCGACAAAGAAAGCGGCAATCCTTTGCAACGGTTACAATTTCGGTATTACTTACAATCTTCGAGATGCCCTCAAGCACATCCGGCACGAGACAGACGAGAGGGTTGTCTGGGCCGACGCAATTTGCATTGATCAAACCAACAAGGCTGAGCGTGCGCGCCAGGTTACTCTTATGAGCGAAATATATGAACAAGCTCAAGAGGTATTAGTATGGCTTGGAAACGACGACCAGGGCGATGCCCAAGTTGCCGTTGATACCATTTTAGAAATCAATCGGTATTTTGATACTGCCGTGGCTCAAAGTGGAAGTCAAGAAGATATTCCGGACATCGAAGAGTCAAACGCATTGCTTGACGAGAGCAGATGGCACGCAATGTTCCATTTTCTGGATAAACAATGGTTCACTCGCGTCTGGGTAATCCAAGAAGTCGGCTTAGCTGCGAGTGCTACCGTGCTCTATGGCCCCACCTCGATTCCTTTCAGCGAGATTATTCAATTTGTCCTCACTGTAGATCGGCGGCTCGACCTGAATAGTGTCCCGTTTACTTTACCAATCGGCTTGATAATCGACGCGTTCAACCTGATCTGGAGGAGCTATGGTAACGCGCGTTCCTGGAGAGAAGAGCTTCGTCACATTGCTCAGCCTGGAGAGGACTTCTCTGAGAGTAATTTCTTCAATATCCTCCTGGCGGGCTCCTGGCTCGGAGCGACTGATCCTAGAGACCGTGTGTACGCCTTCCTCGGTCATCCGGCGGCGAAGCGGGGTAGGGAAAAGAAGACAATTGTCGAGCCAGACTACGACGCTTCAAAGGAGGAGATGTTTACGAAGCTTACAATAGAACTTCTCTCGCAACAAGACTCATTGGTCGCGCTTTCCGCAGTGAGACATTCGGAGAAGACCTTGGATGGCTCCATGCCTTCGTGGGTCGAACGATGGGACCAATCGAGCGAGGTTGTGATTATTGGCTCACTGGTGGATACGGTCAAACGACCTTTCGATGCTGATCTTCACAGAGAGACCGGTGCTGAATACAAGGCGGACATTATTATCCCTGATGATACAAAGAAAATCACGGAAGCGCGCTTAAATGTTCGAGTGATATTGATCGATATTATTGACGATGTATCTGAAGTTATGGACGAGGAAGATCTTGAAAAGTACACGCAAAGCGCGGGGGATAGTATCGACTTGCTGAACCTGCTTGATATGCTCCAGGCCACCATTTTGAAAGACACCAACCTCGATACAGAAAATATTGACGCCTTTAGCCAAGCACTCTGCGCAGGTCTGCTAGACCTTGACTGCGCCGCTGAAGATGATATTACACAGCATCGGGCAGATTTCAATGCTTTCGTTAAGGAGAGATGTGGTAAACACCTTGTGTCTCTATGCGCAAGTCGCCCATCGGAAGCTTCACAAGAGGGGGTTACACATTATTATTCCGTAGCCGCGGGTCGCTTCTGCCACGGACGCAAATTTTTCGTCACAAAGCAAGGCAGGTTTGGCATCGGGCCAGCTGCGTTGAAGAAAGGCCACATTTGCGCGACAGTCTTTGGTGCCCGGCTACCTTTTGCACTTGCTCGTTCAGGCAGCCCTGAAGAGTCGACTTTCCTACTGTTAGGTGAGGTATATCTCCACGGAATGATGAGAGGAGATGCAGTGAAAATGTGGAAATGCCGCGACTTAAGTATAGAAGAGATTTCGCTTATATAGCTCCCTATCTATAGTATGCTTTGTCTTCCTTAATATAATCTTTGGGGGTTTCTTAACTAGTATGCGACACTTGCTCTCTTAATAGATTCAGTTGACTGAGGGCCAGCATCAGAGTGCTATCCTACCTATGGTTAGAGTGCATATCCATGATCGCTTTTCCAACACTTAAGCGAAGTCCGAGTCGGTCATCCAGTTTCATGTCTCTCCCTCCATGACTTTCGAAGTAGTGCAAGGCTCTGAAGCGCGATTTTTCAAGGCCTAGGAGACTAGGACAGGGCTATGGCTTGTCGACGGCGGTAGAGATATTCTAGTAGATTCCCCGTAGCCGGAAGGAAACTCCTCACATATTGTACGCGTTGAACGTTTCAAAGAGTAGCCTGATTATACAATAAATGTACGCTCTAGATGATCTCAGAGTGGGGTCACAAAGGATCATGCTTAGGAGTCAGATATTTTGCGCTTATTGGTACATATTCTTCGGCGACTGGTAATGGCTTAATGCGAGCCGCAAATCCGATTCTGAACTATTAAAGAGAAGTACTATATTTCATCCGCAGACGCTCCCCAAAGGTGAAGAATGCTAGTGGAATTGGCACAAGCGCTAATGCGATGAAAGCCAGAAGGCTATTGCCCCACCCGAGACCAAGAGTGTCATACATCCGTAGACCAGCGAGCGGGAGCAACGCCCCTAAGAGAGATCGTAAGACTGTCTGGGCGGCCGTAACTGATGCTGCATAACGCAGATAACTATCGATAAGGTAATTTTGGGAGCAGAACTATAGCCTATATCAGCCCTAGAGTCAATCTTCTAGTTACATAGGTCATTGGATACTTACCATAATACCCATAAGCCCAAAGGAGAGGATAACCACACCAATCATAGGAACGATCCAATGTATGTGGTACTGAGTCGTCCAACCATACAAGAATAGCCCTACCGGGAGGACTACGCCGCTTGGGATTGTGAGTACGGGCATTAGCCTAACTTCAGGTTTGTGGGCGATAGATTTAGCTTGGTTGCGCTTGACCATCTTATCCGTGAGTTGGCCAAAAACCACAACTCCAAGCATCATGCCAAGCCCTGCGGGGAGGTACGTTAGACCAATGTTACCCTCGCTGAAACCATAGCGTTCAGCGTAGACAAATGAGAAAGTAGAAATTAGCAGGTAGAGAATTCCGTAGCCAATAGCGACGTAGAGCGCCGTGAGGGTAACTATGGGGGTAAGAAGCAAGAGCTTGAGCGGACGGACAATAGCAAGCCTAAACTGCTCCTTTATAGTCCTCCCCTCGGAAAACTTGGTCCGCAGATCTGAGTTACCTGTCTCTTTGCGCAGGCGACGTGCCTTCTGCTCCAGTAAGACGGGGGCAAAGGTTTCCTTCAAGAAAAAGAAGGAGATGGGAATGAAGATGCCACCCTATTATAGCGTTTAGTGCTTTTAGTAATGGAAGCGAAAGTTTTCATACTCACCAGGATGGCAATAAGCCAGAATACCCATCTCCACGACGAAGCTTGGGTCAGGTACCCACCTGCTACAGGCCCAATACATGGGCCAAGCAAAGGGCCCAATGCCCATGCCGACAAAGCTCGACCTCTCTTCTCGACAGGCATAACATCGGCGACGCTGCCACTACCAATTGTAATCGGAACAGATCCTGCAAGGCCCATAAGGAGTCGAAAAGCCATTAGCATGCCGATGCCGTTACTGAGAGCTGCACCAACAGTGAAGATGGTGAAAAACACGTTGCCAAAAAAGTAGAGCCGTGAACGGCCATATACCTCACTGAGCGGAGCGACAAGCAGCGGCCCGAAGGCGAAGCCGAGGATATAGACAGAAACGAGGAAAGTAGCCGTGGTGGAAGAACTTTCGTGGAACTGTACGAGGATCTGGGGGACGCCTGGTGCAAACATAGAGGAACCCTATTGATGGTGGTTAGTTGCCGAAGAGCGAGAACATGACTTTTCCTAATACCAATGGACTGTTTAAGTAGTTAGTAAATTTTCTGGAAATGTTGCTTTAGATATACTTACGTGATGATTGTCAGAATTGAAAGAACTGCGACATTGAGCCACTTCCTCGAGTCGGGCCAGTTCATGGGATTTTGAGGGTCATCTGGTCCATCCCAATCCACAATGTTGGGATCTGCCTCCCCAGCTTCTCCATATGTATTTGCTATCCCATCATTACCTGACTTAGGTGCTGTTGTTGAGGCTGTGTTTTCGAGAGCATCGCCCACTGACTCCTTTTCAGGGTCTGCGTAGGTTGCATCTTCAACCGATGAGGAGCCTGCCATTGGGGAGCGTCACTTGTTGTCAACGAAAAATCATGTGAGACTTTATAGCAAGACACACTTTGTAGAGTAAACCATTGCATGGAGATGAGAGAGATAACAAAAATTAAACACGTGTGTATTCAATTTGTTCAAGAATGGAGGGCGAAGTCAAATTGATTGACGCATAAAGTTGCAATTGGATGACGACTCCGGAAGGGATTCTGGCCTATTGTCCGAGCACAAAAGTTATGCAGACAAACAGGGATTGGTTGAGTTGGCGGGTCAGGTGCCACTCACAAGGCAGGGGAAGCCCCCCCACTGAAGCGAGCAGATACGAGATTGTAGGCATCAGAAATAGTATTGGCCTTAAAAGAGATACGGTAGGAACATCTTGATCATTGATCGTCTCAGGGACGCTCAAATTGGATGGGTGATTGGCGAGGACACGCTACGATTTTCAGCAGATCATCCTGCACATGCCGGGAGGGAGCCTCAGAAAGCCACTACGTGAGCCTTATTAACGGCGAATCGAATGTCGCGTTATGTGGCATTGGGTTTGCCGGCGCCATGCCCGTAAATCATTTGCCTGATCTTATACCATTACGATAGATGCAGCCAAGACCCTAGGTTATAGTGAGAGACAACAAGCTTGGGGTTCCTTACTAGACAAACCGGTATGATGGGAGTGGGGCTACGTTATTCTATGGCTATAGTCAGTGATCTCCGAGTATTAGAGCTTATTATTCAAGCCCTGGAGAAAGGAATATTTCATGTGTGAAGCTAGCTATTTGCCCTACTTAATACTATGTTCCCGCGTAAGTAGATCTCTATCTCTACTCAGGCGACCGGCCAGTTCTTATTTAGAACAATACAGGAGCCATTGGCGGTTGCTGCCATGTCACGGTTTGCAAGAAAAGCGCAGTAGTTTGCAACATGATCGACACCGATACTAGTCTCCCCCATAACAAATCCTGGATGTGCCGCAAAAGTCCGCTTCATTGCTTCCTGGTTAAAACCTGCAGCGAACGCGTCGGAGATATTTGTCTCCATACCACCTAGCAGCAGCGCCATGGAGTAGATCCCCTTGGGCCCATAGAAGCCAGCCGTGTTCTTGGTCAGTCCCATTATACCGTGCTTGCTTACGGTATAGGCAGCGCCAGCAAAGAGGCCCTGGTAGCTGGAATTGGACCCGATGTTAATGATGATGCCGCCAGCCGGCTCCTGAGCTTCCATCTGGTTGACGGCAGCTTTAGATGTGATGAACGGACCAGTAAGGTTAACAGCCAAAACCCGGTCCCATACAGTTTTATCACAGCTGCCAACCGGGTCAAATTTGTCCATTATGCCTGCATTATTGACGAGTATATCCAGCCGACCAAATCTTGCAACAATTTCGGCCATCAGCTTATTAACAGAGGACTCATCCGTCACGTCGGTCTGAAGTAGGAGGGATCGCCCCGTGTATTTAGCATCCTTGTTCCACTCCTCTTCCAAGTGTTGTAATCGGTCATTGTTCACATCACAGATAACAACGTTACCCCCTTCCTCAAGAAACTTGACCGCAATAGCGTGTCCCAGTCCGCTTGCCCCGCCTGTAACGAGCGCTGTGATTCCATGCAGAGAACCTGGTTCCATAGTGTAGACAAGGTGTTAACTGGTGCGTAAGGTGACGATACCAGTAGAGTATTAGAGACTTGTTGTCAACGGGTCCAATTCCGTAAGTATTAAACAAGTTGTTCAATATTCGAACCATGCGAACGCCACGCTACTATATATGTCTGCCAGGTCATTATATGGCCGTACTGGAAATGGGAGGGGCTAACTTAAGGGAAATAACGTGAGGAAATGCATCGGCTCGGACCTTATAAGAGCTCGATTAACTGCATATGCCTCGGTAACAGGTAGCTGGTTCGGGATTAGGACTAGCATACGAATACGAAGTGGGGTCTTTTAGGGCGGATGGAGCATTTCCTTTCCTAGGTGGGGTTCTGGCGGATATATTCAAACTAAAAGTTTAGTGGTCGGATCAATATCCACCGAGGTATCTACCACTAATACAGGAGAATTTACGGGGCTAAGTCAACTACCTCACATAGTCTACGTATTTCATAACCAAGCTGCGCATATATGCGAGCTGTGCACTCCACTATCAACACCACTAATTCAACCCAATATGACTCTACCCAACAGCCTTTAATTGGCTTAAAAGAGGACTGAATTGCCTTAGCAGTACAGGCCTATAAATAGGGCCGTATATCGAGCTTGCGCACTGCTGTTAAGAAGCACGATGTCCCTAAATCAACACTCTAAGGACGCGTCAGGTGACTAAACGGAGGGCCATGGATAGTTGACTGGGCTGCACGTGGCTCGAATCAAAGACTCTATTAGTGAGTTATTATGTATATAAAGGGGCAGGCCCCCTTTTTAGAGAGGGGCAGCGTCTAGTCTTCTTCTAATTTTCTGGATAAAATATACTTCGTTACTTTAAGCTTCCAGGAACCTACTGGCAAGACTCCTTTAACACACTAACGTCCTACTGTATACCTCCTAGCTAGTCGTCTGTTTTACCCCAAGGCTTTACTAGTGGCGTTTCCAACCTCTATCAATGCCATGCGTCTAAACAACTTATCTTATGAATAATGATTGTTATGGCAGCGAGTCCAGGATGAAGGTAAGATTTAGGGGGACGTTTCTTATCATCGACCAAAAGACATGCTGCAGAAAGTAATATGCTGCAGTGTGAATATCAACATTTGATAGCATAATAACTTTATCTCTAAGCCTTTCCCTCATTAGCCTGTGCCCCCTTAAATAATAGTGCCTTCATTAACTCTCTCCCCTTCATTAACGCGAATCCCCTTCTTTCTCTTTACTCAGACCTGTCTTCATAATTTATACGAAAGTCAATTCGTAGTCTACAAAGATCGAACATATCCCGATGGCCCCCTTGATGCCAATAGGGAGCAAGCTCCCGCAGAATATAACGGATGACGTGGAGAAAAGGACAGTCTTGTCAACTGTGGCTACGAATTAAAGCGGGATTCGTGTTGGGAGTGTTGAAGAGATAATAGTTCACGGTGGCATCAAGCAAGGTTTCAAGGGCCGCTATTTGGCCATGATTGCCATTCCAGGATCCATTGGGACTAGACTCCTCATCGGTACTGGTGAGGCACTAGCAGAATCTGGACCTGTTGCAATCTTCATCGCATATTCAATTATTGGTTTCGTTGTTTTCATTGTCCTATGCGCTATAGGAGAGATAGAGGCTTGGCTGCTTCTACCGTCTGGGTTTACGGGTTATGCCAACCGTTTCGTCGACCCTGCTCTGAGATTTGCTATGGGGATACACGTACGTATAAGTTTCATTGATGCTAGGATGGAGGTTAAAATTTACAATCTCATAGGTACTGGTTCAAATATCTTATCCTTACACCAAACCAACTGACAGCAGCCGCCTTGGTGCTGCAATACTGGGCACCTCGAACTAAAGTGAACCCGGGAGTTTTCATCGCTGTTTTCTTGGTTGTAATCGTCTTGGTCAATTTAGTTGGCATCTCTTTCTTTGGAGAACTAGAATTCTGGATGACTGTGTTTAAGGTCTTCCCCTAAGAACTCTCCACTTCTTAAAGAAGTTTTTATAAAGTCTTGAGTGCCAGGAAATGAGTTTATATAATTTTGAACGCCAAAATCTTATCTTTTTGAAGGGCCACCTGCGACCGAGTCTTCATAAGGCAAAGAGTGGGCAGTGGTGCTGAAAGTTCATCCGAGTGTACGCTCATTGTAACAACATCTGCGGCATCTAATCGTCGGCCCACTTAACTTCCCAAAGGAACCGATGATTATCATGCGCTGGTCCAGGCCTGTCCCTCTCTCACCATCTAACCAACCCTCCAACGCAAGCGTAATGTATGTTCGCTTCGGAACCGTCACCCGCCACGAACCTCGGGATGCCATGCCGGGAAATTGGAGCGGCTAAATCTGAGGGTGGGATTAAATCTGTTTCCGGTGGAAGATCACACAGTCTATGCCACGACGTGGTAAACAACAAAACGAATGCAACAGGACACGGCTTTGCTTAGGTTTCTCTAAACTTTGAAACAAATATATCTGACAACAGTTTGTCTCAATTTTCTCCGCTAATAAAGGCAAAGATGACGTCCTTCACACCTTCTGTTCCTCCATCCGGAGTCTGGTGCCCAGCCATCACCTTCTTTGACCGCACAAGTGACGAAATAGACCTTGATAGTCAGAAGAAATATTTTCATTATCTCTCCACTACTGGCCTTGCGGGTCTGGTAACGCTCCCTTCCTAGGTTTGCTTATCTCAAGCTGTAGTCGAAACAGAACGACCTACCATTGCTAACCGCCCTCCTTGTATATACAGATCGTGCTCGGTAGTAATGCCGAAGCCTTCCTCCTCACGCGGGAGGAGCGTATTACCCTGATCAAGACCGCTCGTTCAGCGATTGGCTCCTTCCCACTCATGGCAGGCGTCGGTCAGCATTCCACCGCTCAAGTCTTGCGCAACATCAAAGATGCACAAGCTGCTGGCGCTGACTACGTGCTCGTGCTGCCGCCTGCTTATTTTAGCACTGCCACAACACGAGCCGTGATTATCGATTTCTTTAGCGCCGTGGCAGAAGCATCGCCTTTGCCGATTGTGATTTACAACTTCCCCGGGGTATGTAATGGCATCGATCTCGACTCAGATCTTATCACACAGCTGGCGTTAAAGTATCCCCAGAAGATTGTGGGGGTAAAGTTGACATGTGGGAGCGTGGCTAAGATCGTGCGTTTGACTGCCCGACTGTCTAAAGAGGAGTTTGTTGCTTTTGGCGGCCAGTCGGATTTTATCATTGGGGCTCTGGCCTCTGGCGCGGCAGGTTGTATCGCGGCGTTTGCCAATGTAGCGCCAAAGACAATCGTAAGAATATATCACTTGTATCGTGCAGGGAAGCATGAGCAAGCTCTAAGGTTACATCGCCAAGCTGCACTGGCGGAGACAGCTATTAAGTCTGGAATTGCAGCAACAAAATATGCAGCTGCCATTACAACAGCAAAGGAGGCTGGCATTGAAGACGCTCTAGAAAAACTGTCTCCGAGAAAACCATATCAACCTTTACATCAAATCGCCATGGCTGAAATAACGAACACTCTTGCTAAGTTACACGACTTTGAGAAGAAAGATTTGAAACATCTCGACTAGAATTATAGCTAGATAAACCAGGCAATTAAATAGAGAATTCAAAGCTATCTCTGTGTTCGATACAATTCTTATACCCTGTCCCTGCCCTGACGCCTTATATTCACCTGAAATGATTCCCACCGCGTTTCGTTGCCATCAACCACCTGATGGAGGATGCGGCTACAGCTGAGGTTACCCGTAGCTAGATGTGGAAGTGGGTAAAGCATAGCGTATCAACCGCTGAACTCGTGTCGATAAGTCATATGCCTTGAAGTTGTTGAACGAGCAGGCCACAGATATGTCATCAAAAGGTGCTAATGGCAACAAGTACAACCTGGCAGCACAATATTTTGCAAGCCAGGTGTCGGGCGAGGACTATACGGATTTTCTGACCACGTAACTGGCCCCGCCCCGTGATATGGTTGTCTCTCTGTAGTGATAGTTACTGACTTCTGTAGCCTCCTGTACAATGAGGTCCCCCCCCCCCCCCCTGGAAGCTATGCCGCTAGAATCCAAGTAGGAGGAGATCTGTGGGTGGATTGAGTGTTATGTCCCATACGGCCATGGAGATTTTCAGACGACTAAAATTATAATTGCCTTCTATATCAAATCCTTTAAATGCATCAACATTGAGCTCATATCATTATACTAACAACAATTATGCGAGATGTGCTGTTAACACATTTTCAGATAGACATCGGTCGTTTTAGTAACGGCATCCTTCACTGGCTGATCATAAGTACTGAAAGAGTGTCAGTCTGAAATTTGATCCTTTACGAGTAAAATCTAGGCAGCCGTAGGAAAAAACTTTCAGACCGAACATCCTCTTGCCAAACATTCTACTTTTAAACGGTATAAGTGTCCCCTTGTGCTTTGCTGTAAAATGCCCTCTCTACATCTTCCGCCATTACCCCAATACTCGGATACCGCCATTTGAACGCAACTTTATCCTTCAGTTCCCTTATATCTCCACCCATGGCACTGAGCCCATCCTGGCCCCTCGCAATCCATGCACTCGTCAAACCCAGCTCTTTCGCAGGCACGTGGTCTACAGGCAGGCTTTTTGCTGTATGAAGCAAATCGCGCGTACTGAGACCAAAACGCTCCTTAATGACGCCAAATAGGTGGGCAAAGTTGCGATGATCAGGCTTATAAGAGCCAATCTGCTGCGCCGTCAACACGGCATCAAACTCAACACCCGCTAATGGACCCTTGAGCGTGCCTGCGATGTTGTCATCGTCAACGTTTGAGATGATGATCAGCTTATAGTGCTTCTTAAGGGTCTGTAGGCCGTGCACCGTGTCTAAGAAGGCGGGCCAGTCTCTAGCGCCACGGCCGAAGCGTGCGGCCTCGATGGAGCTCACGTTGATGCCTGCCTCGGCAGCGACATGCATGTAGCTAGTAGCTAAGACGTCGTTATAGGGCATGTTTGGAGTGTCAATCTCGAGGGTGCGTTGGTGCTCGTTGAAGCGCTTCATGAAAGCGAAACGGTCGCTGTTGTAGGGGTGTGTAGAGGGTAGCTGCGAGAGGACTGGGGCAGCGGCGGCTATGATACCAGCTTCCCAGTCGATAAGCGTGCCATAGCAGTCAAACGAGATGGCTTTGAAGTCGGTCAGCGAAGCCATAACTGTGGTGATTCATACGTAGAGATACATCAGGGCGGTATAAAAACTCACCGAGGCGATTTACGGATGCAGATGTGCTCCAGAAGATCCTGCCGCCTCCTGAACACTAATGCACGCCGGATTGACTCGCCGAGTCGTTCGGAAATCTCGTCCGAAATGCGCGCACACACCTTGTATATAACCCCTGCAAGTGTGGAAGGGTCCGCATTGAGGGATATACCAGAAATACGAATGTTATCACTGCCGCTCTGTACAATATATTCAACTGCAGATATACTAAAAATTGCTTTAATGTTTCAATTAACATGAGTCAAGTTATAAAATACACGCATCTTCTCTACCGTCCCTGCAAGATAAGCATTTCACTGTCTGGTTTTCTGCTTTTTGCCAGCACTTGTGATGCAGTGACCGCACATCTGGCGCGTAATGCTGGTTCAGTGTGGTTATTGCATTCCAATGTGATCCAAGGCTCTTCCACGGCATTCGGCCATCAGTTCGATGGCCATAATTAAGAAGGTTCTGTTCTGGTACGTCAAATCAATCTTGCTCCGTGTGTCGAGGAGCGAGATAATATTCGAACATCTTCTGTGATGGTGAGAGGACGACAAATCTAGCATTCATATAATTGTTTATGGCGTAAAATCCTTTCTCTCCTGGTTCCGGTGGAAGATTTTGCTCTATCCATCGATCATGTATTCCCGCAATCATGTATGTTTCGGGTAGCGACGGCAGATTATTGTTCTCTAAAGGTTCTGATATCGGTCTGCTGGAGGGCTGTGGTAGGTTCTAAGAAGATGTCACCCAAGCGGTCGAGAAGAACAGTGTCAGTATCCGTAAAGACTATTTTTTTTCACAGTCTACAAATGTCCACAAATTCAACTTTGCCATAACATAATTCCAGCGAGCCCATTTTGGGTAAATCCATTCTCACATTATCGAGTCAACAAGAAAGACCACAGCGCCACCACGTTGTAAGACGTCTCTATTTGCCGCAGGCACATATTTGGTGACCAAGATGATAAATTGGCGCTATTTTGAGCTTTGGTTCGAAGGTTATGGACGAGTTAGGTTAAGAGGCGGGCTGCAATAAAGTATTTGTCGGAATCGCTTCAATTGTAGCCAGTGAGGATTGTCGCATAGGCATACTTGGAAGTGAGAATAGAGCATGCAAACGATAGTCAACCTCTCTGCGTTGAGAGTATTTGTAAGGGTCTAGGTAGTTATGTTGGCAGTCTTCTTGTACTAAACATAATAGTAGAAGTGGCTGATACTCGAATATTTATCTGCAGAGGCTCAAGGATATATAGTAATATAGAGTATCGATCCCAGTGCCAATGAGGATGAAAATCGTCTTTTATAAGTCTTAGATTAAGACTCTTCTTTTCGTAGATGTTATATGCACAAGGAGGCTAGTTGATATAGTAAGGACTAGAGTATAGCCTCTTTATAATTAGATATTGCTTTGCGCAGTGTAACTTGAGTGACATAATTGAAATAGCTATGAAGTTTCCTTAAGGAATCCTGCTACAGGTTGCTAAAATCTACTGCTATCAAGAAAACAACAGATCTGATCAGTACTCAATTTTAAATACCCAGGCGTATTTATCTGCATTGGCAACTGCTGGGGAAATCTTCAACTCAACTGACCCGTCACTCAACTTCTTGGTAGGCACAATCTCGCCACACTTGCGACCACCCACCACCGTGACCTGATCCCCGGATACCCACGGGATCGGACTTGTCAGGACAAGGGTAGAATTGGGCTTTGCAAGGATCAAGATGTAGAACGCATCTGGCGTGATTGTGAATCGGACGTCATCGCCCTCCTCCGGCGTAACGAACCAGTACGTGGTGTTGAAGATAGCCTCGCCGTGCGACTTTATCCACGTCCCGGCCTCGCGTAGATTTCGCTGCTCAACTTCGAGCACCGTGCCATTGGCCTGCGGCCCAACGTCAAGCAGGAAATTACCATTCTTGCTGACAATATCAATTAAACTCGTCACGATCGTGCTTGCATTCATGTATGAGGCTGCCGGAGTCGCGCGATTGTAGCCATAGCTGAACGGATCCATACCTAAGCTGCTCTCCCACTTACGCACCTGAACCCCAGAGTAACGAGCGTACTCCGGTGTGTCAAAATCTCCGGGTAGTCCACAACGGGAGTTCATCACTACTTGTCGGTTTTGCTCCTCTGCAACTCGGTTGTACCATGCGGACGCGAATTCAACGGTCTTGTTTGGTCCGCCAATATCACACCACATGATCTCAGTTCCCATATCTGCGAGCGCATTCATCTCTGGAAGAATGATGTCGTCGATGTAGTCTGCTACTGGGACGTAGCCAGTGTAAGGTAGAGTTTGGTTAGTGAATGGGTTAGTTGCGTTACCTTAGCCCACTATAAGCGCTCATCAAAAGAACAGGACGTTAGACTCACCTCCCGGCCACACTGAAAACCCGTACTTCTTGTAATCAGGATTGAACCATTCCGGTAATGAAAAGTATGTTGCGCGATGTAAGTGAGGTTGATATTGTGCTGCGGCGTCGAAGAGCTCCTGTACTTCTGTGAGCTCATGAAAATGACTACTAAGAAAGAAACACACCTGTAGCAGATTTCGATGTGGGAATTGAGCAACCGATGTTCGCTCAGTCACATTTGCTGGAAGATCAAAAATGGCGTATCCATCGTGATGTTTGCTGACTTGGACAAAATAGTTGGCACCTGCATCAGCGAACAGATCAACCCATGACTTAGGATCCCAAGCATCTGCCGTGAAATTCTGGATAAAGTCATCATAGGTAATGTCGGGTCCGTACGTCTGTAGATGGTACTCATATGTCTGCGTGGAATAATTTGCCCCCTGGTTCAGATCCCACCAATACCTATCATTCATGTTAATATGATTCTATCTATTTGCTGGAATAGCACTTACCATTCGGCATAACCTTCCTTCGACCCGGAATTGCCCCATCCTGGCACCGAGTACACACCCCAGTGGATGAAAATCCCGTACTTGGCTCCATTGTACCAATTCGGAGACTCATGAGAGTATATCGAGTCGTACGTGGCCTCATATGGACGGATGCCATAAGTTGCGGTAAAGGTATACGAACAGCTGCTCATGCCTTGCCCGGAAATGATGACTGTGGCATTTCCACTGCTTCCAGCTTTCACACCCCTTTTGTTCACAACACCTATCTCAACGATTGCCTGATCCCCTGGGTGCAGTCTCTTTATCGTTCCTTTCGTCACGGTCTCTAGTCCCCGTGATTCAATGGTGAGGGTGACAGAATGATCGAGCAACACAAAGTCTGAGCCAATATTGTTGACTACTACCTCAATAATCTGGGTCTTGTTCGTTCCGTCAACCCATTTTTGGGTCGATCGGGCGAACTGGACTTCTAATTGAGGGCCAGAAGTATGCCAATTAGACGCAGGAGTGACGGATAAAGCAAAGATATGCATTCTAGACCCTGTCGGTGCCACTCCAGGAAGCGTGCTTGAATCACTTGTAACCTTGGGCAGAGTTAAGGAAACCAGTTCTCTCGATGAGTCTAACCAGTTAATAGTCTGGAAGATGTTTGACCGGTTGTAGTCTACCGTTTCGTTGGTCAGATAGTAGGGCAAGACAAAGTCACCCCCTGTTGGATAGGGCCAACTCCACCACGCAGGAACCAAGACAGCACCCAAGCTGGTCGTACCGTCCGAATAAGTTGCATTGATTGTACCGGATCCCATGCCTGACTCCGATGCAGCAAGCATCTGTACACTAAAATACCTGCCCCGGGGTACTTGAATCGTCTGCCCAAGAGTGATCACGTTGTCATTGCCAGCAGCTGCGTACTGTGGAAACTTATAGCTGAAGCCATCATAAAAAAAATTAGATGGGGGCATGAAGTCGGCTGGATATGCATCTGCAGCACACTGTGAGTATAAGAGTTTTGCCATGGCTTCGAGAGGAAGATATACTTCCGTACCCATCGAAATCAGCATCGTGTGGCGCCTTCCCGAACCCTCGGTTGTTGAACAGGGAGTTAAGGTCCAACGGGAATGAGAGCGGGCCTCCTGAGCTGGATTGGATATTGTTGACGGGGTTTAACACCTGTTGTCCCAGCACAGGAGCTGTGAGAAGGCCCCAGAGTAATAGATTCATTCTGATCGATGCCTTACTCGACAACTAAGTTTCCACGAGTATTGCAATACACTGAGTCGCATTCGCCTGTATGGCAAATATATAAGTGCCTATCATCGTAATTTAATGTGAAAGAACTTCCCCACAAAATTACAGGCCAAAATCGGGATCATCAATAGTCTAAGTCGTCGTGTCGGACCAACAGGGTGTCGCTTTGTACCAGTCTCCACGCTAAAGTGTGGGCGGGTATGTATCCTGTACACGTCAAAGCACTTATGGAACACAATTGTGGGTATGTGTGATTACTGTAACCAGACCTAGGAAATCCTTACTAAGGGAAGAATGAAGCCGGGGATATTCGTAACCAGATAAGTAGGCCTGCTTGATGGACCTTCTCCAATCGGGTCAATTAATAAATACCGGCCACTGCCTGAGCATCAAACCTACCAAAACACACGCTATCATTTAGAATATATCCAAAGATGGGGGTCAGACATCCCCCTAGCCCTCGAGGCCAATCCTAACCAATCCTCACCATTAACCCCTAACCTCTGTCAAAAATTGTCATATACTTCAAGACGTAGTCCATAAGTTAACGGAGTTGATGCCTTAATAATATTATAAAATAACAATTGGCCCAAATATCGTGATATTATTGGTAGATGGTTCTGTAAGAGGAAAAGTGGTCGGGATGCACCTACTAAGTTGTCGAGATTTAACTCGGCCCTTGACATTCCTCGCCGGTTAATTACTACTTCCCGTCGGTTAATTCTCGACAAACATCTTCCTCTTCTGCAATTTCTCAAAAAGCACGGTAAAAACACTCGGTACTGGAGGCTTAAATTTAGATAGTTGGTATTATAATATGCTGATTTATTTGAAGATGTATATAGTATAAACTAAGCTCAATACACTTGTGTGGCCCCCCTCGAATAGGCATGATTTACCCGTCTGTGGAACCAGGTAGGAGGACCCCCTCATTTACTTCGCCAGGAGATGCGAGAATCTCGGATTGAGAGACCATTATTTTAGCTACTGTCACGGAGTCATCACCTTCAGTATCCAGAATAGGTATAGTTCCATTCCATGATAGTCGGGAATACTCCACCGCATCTTGGGCTCGTGATATACATCTCACTCCCGTTTTTTAGACCGCCTCATATTAAGCCTATTTCGGGTATTCTACAGTTACCTCGTCAGAGCCGTAATTTGTGTGGCAAATAAGTCATTTTGTGACTACTGAGTTGAGATAATTTCCAACTACTGCATGGCATTAGAAAATAGTGCTTTGTATGGTGTATTGAGTGCCTGGTATCCAATCAAATTGAGTCGTAGGGGCAATATCATAGACCTGAGACGCCGGACATTCTTATTCGGGAAATCGCTCTCTAATGTGGACGTCCTTCAGTAGCTTAGCCTCCTAATTCCTTCATCGCTAATCGCTATTAGCCGTCTTACCCTGAGCCACTGAACACCATACATAGTATAGCGTATTTTGAGTCTAATTTCTCTGCAATATACTAAAGCAGTGTAGATTGCCTATCTCTAAATTATTAAAATGCACCTTTAATTGGCCAACTCGACATCGATCAGTGCCGCATTCGAAACTCTCTGGGCTTACATTTGCATACATAACAGTGTGGCAAACAGCGAAAGAGTGCCTCATCCATCCACGTCATGTTATCAAGAGAAGAGCAACGCCATATTGAAACCGAAGGCACCGTGACTATGCACTCGGTTCGATAGACCTTATAGTCTATATAATGTATCCTTCTGGTCTGCTTTTAAGATGTTCTACAAAGGCGCGGCACTAAAGGATATAGGAGAATCTGCATATCCCAATTCACGCCTTCGAAGATATTGCCTTATTCGTTTGTACATTGCCTCCCTAATTACTCTTCTCAGTATGGCCATTTTGTGCATTCCATCAACCTTTATAAATCTGGACCTTATTGGTGCTTACATCCTTTCCATCAAAGCAAATTTGGTTACAAACTTTAGCAAAATCGTGCTCAATTTATACTAGTATAACTACCTTACTACTACTATTATATATGTTACCTTTTATAATGTCACTATCTTGTATGCCTATCTAGGCGAGAGAGACTAGATAAATGTTAAGGTATAGCTACCTATTAACACATGAAATAAACAGGTCGTAGCCTTGATGAGATCTTGCAACTACGGTGGAATTTATATATGATAATTGGCTAGACATATGCTCCGCTATGTAACATGTCTAGCCAAGTATAATAGCTTCATGGATGATGTCGTCCGCTGGTGGCCTATGTCGATTAAGGCAAGGTTCGATGTTGCTACACGTAAAAATGCTGTCCCGGCCCCGTCCCCAATAAGATGCAACCCTCTCTGTAAACTTTCGGAAGAGCTCTAGCTTGAATTTCTGTTCCAAATTGTTTAGTCTCCAAAGCACATAGTCGACGTCTGACGGGTCATTCATTTCTTTAGTAGCCGCTCCGATAGACCGTAAGAGAGCATTTTCATAGATAGAATTTTCAGGTAACAGTCGGAGCTGACTGACCATTGCGGAGGTAAAGTCGCCATTATTGTGGTCAAACTGCACTGCTTGCGGGTCGCAGACAGATGTGATTACTGGCAATTGTGTACAGCTGCTCTCACGAAGACGCTGGATGTAAAAACTTTTAGCAGCATTGGTATATATCTCGGAAATAATGTAGTCTTCAAATGCACTAGAATCTCTAGGAGAAGCTACCCCCTGCTATCTGGTATGATGTGATATATTTAGTTGTCTACTGTTGCTTAGAAGTCTCGCGACGCCATAGTTGATGTTTGAAAAGCTAGGTAGATGTGAATACAGTAAATTTGGTTCACTTTCACCATCCCATTCCATATGTAGTGGCGATTTGTGTTGTCTATATCTCTCTAAACAGGGCCGGCCATTCCAGCTTCCTTTGCGGCTGTCCATATGCTGACGAGTGGTCCACCACGGCCTTGCACAGGATCGAAATCCGGGACTCGAACCATAGAAGATTCCTCCCGTAAAGCTGGTAGCCGCTCCGCTAACTTACAATACTCATTTTTCCACTTCGGTGCCCCCTATATTTCATAAGAAGAAGTCAGATGAAGCTGGAAACTATCCCCGGGCAGATCATCGAGGACGGACCTTAGGATATGCGCCAATGTAGCGATACTCCGGATCAGAATCCGTCGAAAAATGCGATACTCCCGCAGGCAGGACGATCACATCCCCTGGGCTCATCTCGATCAGCTGGCCTTCAATGGGACAGCCAACACGTAAAACGGAGTGTCCTTGAATTACAGCTTATTGTGGCATGTTAGCCATAATGGTTCAAAACTTGAGCGCGAGCGGCCAACGCTTACCGTAGCATTCATGAGTGTTTGGATGAAAGTGGGCTTGTGGAACCGCCCCCCATACTCCCTACAATAAGCCGTTAGCTCTTTTGCGCAGGATAAAAAGGATACAAGTCCGACTTGCCCCCTTCATCCATTCATTGGCCTCAAGGAATTCCTGTGTGATTGACTCCTTCCTTGGTTGAGGCAACACGTTGCGGTATACTAGAACAGGCAAGACATTGTTTGGCACGGTGCTGGTAGGTGCGAAAGTGTATTGCTCTGGTTGTGTAAACATGATACATGTATGGAGGTAATTCCATAGACTTTCCTCTCCTTCGCATTCAATGCACATTCCTATCTGGCTGACATGAACTGTACGGTACTGTAATAGCAATCCCTCTGGTGATATGGAGAAGCCCAGCTGACCACAATGCATTGGCACACAAGCGAAACATGCGCGGCTTGAATTACCTGATTGGATCATGGCGTTTTAGTTGGCATCCCGTGCTGACGCAGGGTACTTGTACAGAAGTGGGGTGTAGTTAATCAACAGAGGTATCACCAGTTATCCCACAACAGTGTACTATACAGTACTGGGCCAAGGAAGATGGTCAAGCTAACCTGATAAATATCATTTAAAGCGCCGAACTCCTCGGTTTTCCCTCTCCAGATATTTGATAAGCCTAACTAATCATCCCGGCAATTCTAGTATGCCGAACCCGCTTCCTTCGCCTCCTTCTCTTGTGCCAAGTTCTCGCCCACAAAATCCTGGGAGCCTAGAACTGGCAACCCCTTTAGCTACCTATTAGTTACCAATACCCTTAACCTTAATAGTATTTTCAACCGCCGTTGCCTCCGATCTCTAGAAGACGAAGCGAGGCCCTTCAAACGATGTCAATATAGCAATCTATAAAAGCGACACAGGATTGCTATCTGCGCTCATTATCGTGACTAAATATTTTCCGGCGTCTAACTTTTGTAAACAGTGACATATAATAACTTCAAGATCACTAAAAATCCACATTCACTATGGCTACTTCTGCCCGGCAAGCCACCGCTCTGGCCGTCTTAGAGCCTAAGCAACAGCAGCCTGCAACATCAGTAATTGATTTCGATGCAGCTAAGCATCTGAACTACTCGCCACCATCTTCCAGTATCTCAATGGACGAGCTTCATTTCCCTCTAGCTGCAATCTCCGCCGTGGACTCGACCCAGCCATTCCCTCTCCTCTCTCACGATGCTGTCGTCGAGCACCGGCGGGTGCTGTTCTCTAAACCAGTTCTCGAGAACTGTCTCTACCGTACCCGCGCCGGGTCCGCTCAATTGCGTGGCATGGCCCCGCATTATGCCCCTTTCATCTACCAATTCTGGTCATCCCCAGAGGTGCTGAAAATCATTAGCGAGCATGCTGGAGTCAAACTCCTGCCTGTGGTAGATTTTGAGATTGCCACACGAACGTGCAGCTCGGTTCCGGTGGCTTGGATGCTGTCAGGAATACTCCTATCAAGCCTCTCAAGGCAACACCAGAAGCCATCGCTGCACTCCAGAAGAATGAACCTAAGCAGGAAGGTGGCAAAGAAAAGGCTAACATTATCGAATGGCACCATGGTTCCTATCCGTTTGTCTGTGTTGTCATGCTTTCAGATGCGAGACATATGTCTAGTAGTGAGACTGGGAATGGAGACATCCTACTTGTGAAGGCACCACAGATGGTAAGTTATTCTCCGCATAGATATTCACGTACATCTGATTTGATAATACTGACTCCCGTCGTTTAGGCAAGTGCTATTATCCTTCAGGGCCGCTAATCAGCCCACATGGCTCTGCCTGTACAAAATATGCCAGAACGCAGTACGATAGTCACATCCTTCAGGCCGAAGGACCAATGCTCGTCGACAACTCCTCGCTTGTGAACGTGAGGAATAAATCGCAACTGTCCGAAATCTACTATTATCAGTGGACGACACACCGACTCAGGAACCTAGCCAAGCGCATCGACGGCTTCGTTGATAACATAGATGCTAAATACAGGCAACATTGAGAAGACCGACTCAGACCGGAAATGGGGCTTCCGCCGAGCTGACACGATCGATGTCTCCGAACTAGAGAAGTGGAGCAAGGCGCAGATTGACTATATTCAAAAGACGCTTTGTGAGATGTGGCCCTTGGGGATGTAATTTGGTGTGGAGTGCTGCTAGAAGCATACTGTGTCACAAGTGTATATTTGGGCAACGTCATTCTACTGTTAGTTGAAGAGTACATAATAGTATGAAAGGGTCACAAATGCCCAAGTACTGATCATAATATAAGACAGTTAGAAGTTTACAAACGAGATCCCATGCGCTAACTATCTCTAATAAAAGGGACTAATATGTCACATAATAATTCGAATTGAGTTCCGGGACTCATAGTAGTTGGCATCTATATAATAATTTTTGATTGAACTAAAAAGAGAGGTGGAGGGCAGTTTTGCCAGCTGGTTCTGTCATAGGGCTCAATTATGTTCGTCTCGGAAGCTTTACAATGAGTTGTTCGAAGAGAGACGGAGTGAATTAAAAACGAAAAGCTTGTTCTCTAGGGCCGAGGTGTGCTGGGGATATTCCTGGAAGAGAATAGCCATCGATAGTATTTGTCATATATGCTGGACAATATTTCGATAATAACACTTTTTATTGATAATCGCGGTATTAGTTGGTCGGTCCAACGAAGTTGAGTGGACCACAGGATAATGTCATCATCTGGTATCCCCATTGCCCATGATAGCGCTGTCCGGCCATTGTTATCTCGAGAACATATATCGGCACCGTTATCAAGAAGCAGAATAAATATTTTGATAGCATCTTGGCTGAACCATCCTGCTAACCACCCTGATATTTGGGTATTGCTATCTCGAGGATCCACATCGGAATCAGACTCAGATTCTACAACGTCATATTTCTGCCCATCTAGTAAGTCCGGTGGTGGTGTTCGGCTATTGTCATCCAGAGAATCAACATCATGAACATTCTCAGAGCCGTTAATACTATTGGGCCGCCGCCCTTCTAACCACGATAATGGTGTTCGGCCATTGTTATCTCGTGAATTCACGTCAGCGCCCTTTCTTACCAGCCTCTTAACCATCCACTTGTCAATTTTGTGGACTGCCTTAGCTAAAGGTAAATCCAAGTTTACATCGACATTGGGGTGCGTCAGGATGGCTTTAGTAATATTCCGCTCCCTCCAGTGCTGAGTCATAAACGAGAGAGGCGTATGTGCATGTTCGCACTTGTCAGTAGAAGGGAGTGTCTCGATATGTTTGAATTTCATGTTCACATCAATCTTGCCGACGGCTAAGAGTCGCATACAGGTGAGCTCTTCATGGTTGCAGAATGCCCATTGAAGAACCTTGTAAGGTAAATCATTTAAATTCTGAAGGAGCGTCTGAAGGGACCACGGTGGAAACCTGCAGCCCCCAACTCCCCTAAACAACAAAAATGATATGGTGTCATCAATAACCTGTTGCAATGACTTCTCGTAGTCTGGGCAGAGAATATCATTCCGGCTAGCATCTGATGATATACCCAGCAAGGCATATATTTTATCCCGTGGGTCAGTCGCTTCGCTCTCACGAAACTTTTGTAACAACGTATGAAGGTCTTGGCTTTGACTCCACCAGGACATTTCCCTTAAATGTCCAGGCGTTACGTCAAGAACAGCCTGAGCATGGGGGTTGGGTTCTATCCCTAGTAAGGACGGGATCTCTGTAAAAGTCCGCGTTGAGACGGATTTGTGGCCACACATAATAGATGCTGCTTTTGCATTTGCAACCTCTTGTATGACCCATATTCTTCGAAACCAGGGCCGTTGGAAGAGAAGTTGAATTGTTTCATGCAACTCGGCATATTGCTCTTCATAGAAACTACCCGACTGAGCATGCTGTTGTTCAATTGGCTTTGTGATATTCCAACGCACTCGAATCTGTCTCAAATACTCACGTGTTGCCCCTAAGTTTTTGTGTGCATTAATCGCCAGCTCCATGAGGCGGTCAATGTTGTAACTGCTTAACCCTAACCAGATGATGACCCGCTGTGCAGTCTTATAAATGCTCTTCATTTGAGATACCTGGTGGCCTTGTTCTCTCTTATTATCCTGATTAATGCATATCGCATCAATCCATAGGATCCGGTCCTTGTCATTCCATCGTAGGTACTGCAACGCATCATACAGGTTTTCGGTAATTTTCAATGTGCATTCACCAAGTGTAACTTTGGCCGTCTTTAGTGTGCCACCCCAAGTGTATGATAAGGCTTCATACGGGACGCCGACGTCATGAAGCTCAGTCTCAAAGAGTTCGCACTGAATAGGGTCGGTAAAGCGGCCCTTGAAAAGATGGACAAGCCGAATGCCATCTGTACCGAGATCGATAGGCGTGTATGTGTAAACGGATTGAGACATTGTCTGCAGTGTTGGGCTTGTCGCATTTGGTTCGTGTCAGATAAGACGTGTAGCTAGCACACGATTCACAAAAGGCTTCGTTATTCAGTATGTGGAAAATTTGATCGAACTAATAATGTATCTGATAACTGATGATTCAGCTGTAGCTAAATCGTAACTCTAGTCTGTTCTCTGAAGAGATCGGGCTCCAAAGGATTTAGTGTCCGAAAGAAGGGTGCCTACGCCTTACTAGAAGATGAAGTTCCAGCCCCGCATTTCTACACCGCCTGCCTAATTAAGAAAACGGGGTCTTTGTTATAGCCTAGTTCTGCTAGTCCTAATTTATACAGATATATAGCAGGAGGGAAATCACCTCTCCAAGGATACGCGTGCGTGCTAAATCTAATCCAAATCATAATCCCAAAGCAGTCTAACAACCACCGCGCGCACTCATTCACAACACCTGCTATGCGCACGCTATTGAAAAAGCGAGTAGAGTTTTGGATGGCCCCCGGAGTGAACTCTCACCCCAATTTTTGATATTCACGTTACTTGATGACTATGGACGTAGCTCCCGGGCCTGAGTACAGCGTGTGGTTGGCTAGAAGTGCTTTGTATCATGATTTGGATTGGATTTAGCACTTTGTGGATTGAGCTTTGGTCTGGGGCCGCCAAGGTTGGGTGGTGGCCCTAATAGTTACTCTCTGGAATAATTGGTCTCTTTTGAAAAGGGTTGTGAGACAGTGAAATGCAGCCCTTCGGGCATCATACATCTTGGCGTAGTGTCAGCTCAGTTCAGGGACGTTCAGGGGGATGCAGTCACCAATCGGGGAATTGTTTACCCGCCTACGAAAAGGAGGGGGCTGTGCGGGAAAGCCAGAGCTGAACCGCAACCTCTCTTTAAGGGCATCCAAAACACCTCATATCGAAAGCGAAAATGGCACAAGAAGAAGATGGGAGGGGTACAATATGATCCAAGTTTCTGGGAGGCAGTCCCGATCCAGATCCTCTGCATCCTCGCACTACCTTTCGTTCCGATCCTATGGATTATTGCCCTAGCCTTGCTATTGTATAATCGTTCGGTTACGTAACCTGGCTCACCCACTTAGCGCAGCTAAGTGGGTGAGGGAGCGCAATATGATAAGAACAGCAATATGATAATTTTTTACCCGGAAACCCCACCTTCCATAAATCAACGCGCACAATGCCATCCAACACCACTGAAATCGAGGCTCGAATTGATGCTGCTAGCGCTGCAATGGATGCTAATCCTAGCTTGAAAGCCTCTGTAGCTGCACGCCAGTTTTCAGCACCATATCAATCCTTACTTCGGCGCCGAGCTGGCATACCACCTAGTAATAGTCGAGGGGGGCATAATAAGAAGCTAAATTCAGTACAGGATTCGGCTTTACGAGACTATATATTCATGCTCTATAGCTGCGGGACTCCAGCTAATACTGAAGAAGTCCTCTTAGCTGCTAATCGGTTGCTCTATTACTCAACTGGTGACCCTGACAAGTCAGTCTTAATACGCTGGACTAAGGCCTGGATTAAGCGCCAACATGATTATCTTGAAGCCCTGAAATCAAAGCCACTATCTGTAAAGCGCCTTGCTTTGCATATAGTAGAGGATATCGAGGGCTATTTTATGGCCTTTAAGAAGTGTAAGGACTACTGGGGGATCCAGGACGAGGATATATATAATTTTGATGAGACTGGCTTTCAAATTGGGGTCTCATCAGGTGAAAAGGTCCTAGTTCCAAAGGATACACTGGCTGTATATACAGCAGACCCTGAAAATAAAGAGCTTATTACCTCAGTTGAGACTATTAATTATGGGGGCCGAAAGGTGCCTCCTATGATTATATTCGCTGGAGCTTATCACCTGCATCGATATTTTAAGAATAACCTAGACGGCAATATTACATTCGCACGATCAAGCTCTGGCTACTCAAATGATAAGCTAGGGGTTAAATACCTTGAACACTTTAATTATTATACTCAATCAAAGAGTGTTAGCAAATACCGGATGTTAATATTTGATAGCCATAGGAGTCACCTTACTCAAGAGTTCCTAGACTTCTGCTAGCAGCACCATATTCGGCCTTTTCAGCTGCCTGCTCACACTACACACCTCTTACAGCCTCTAGATGTTGGAGTATTTCAGAGCTTAAAACATAATTTTAAGAAGGAGGTTCGGAAGCAGGTCTTCTTAGGTGCTAAGGAAATATCACGCACTGATTTCTTTGCCTTTTTTCAACATTTCCATAATAAAACCTTTAAAAATCCACGGATTCATAAGAGCGCTTTCCGGAAAACAGGCCTAATACCACTTGATCCACAGCTAGTCCTCTTAAAATTAAAGGAGTATCAGGCTCTTCAGCGCCCGAAAACACCACTACTGCCTATTTAGAGGTCCTTGCCTCCACTGCCCTCTTCTTCACCTGGATTTACAATACCACCACTACCTGACTGGGCTCAATTTCTAACACCTTTGACTATAAGGACCCGGAAGCTAGGGGTTGAATATATTAAACAACGGCACTATAATTCCCTAGAACAAGGGATACCGATTACACCCTCTGTGATACGTGTAGCTGAAAAGATTGAGAAGGCTGCTAAGACCTCAATGTTATCTGGGGCCCTTTCAAAGCATCGTTTACAGGATTTAGCTAGTGCAGAGGCTGCACGTAAGAAGAGGAAGGATAATAGTGGTAAAGTAGTTCAAAAGTATGGTGAAATAAGGGTTTACTAGGCCTGTATACAGATTGAAGCAGAGGAGGAGGATGAAAAGGAGGTGGTTAATATACGTCTTAAGAAGAAGGGAAAGGTCTAGCATAAAAATTATCTGAAGGTACTAAAAGAACTAAAAGAGAGCTTTATAGAGATAATATAATAGGTATATAATATAAGGTGGTGGTGGCGTATTAGACTATTTAGTTGGATTCAGGGTAAAAAATTATCATATTGCTGTTCTTATCATATTGCGCTCCCTCACCCACTTTACTGCGTAAAGTGGGTGGGTTACGTAACCGAACGATTAGTCTGTGCGCCCGGAATCCATCGGGTGTCAGGGAATCGGCTCGAGCTATTGCGCTTTTCAGTTTGGCCCCTTTTATTCTTACATTTGTGCATTTTGTTGCTCTTTGCAAGGGGGTCTATCATCGGGTCTATCGTCTTCTCCCTCGAATTCGTCCAGAGGTCCGCATAGAACTCATGGGCAAGGGGGATCACAAGCTGACATGAAAATACAGGGAGATATATTATCACCAAGTCAAACTGCTTTGATCGCTGCTGAGGCGCAGAATGAGGTTGCTCGTCCAAGCGACGATTCTCTCAATACAAATTCTTACAGGGCCAAAACCATCTATCGGTACCATGGACTCAGCATTATCAATGAGTTCCGCATCCTTGTCATCCCAGCTGGCTCATTCAGTGATCCACTTCACGGTGAGGTAATCACCGCCAAGTTCAGCGAGATCGATAGCCTGGCATACGAGGCACTTTCATACACCTGGGCCGACGAAACCGGAGACTCCGAGAGGACGAGCGAGTTTCTCTGCGACGAAGACGGTAGTATTATTCGAATCACGAAGAATTGCGAAGCAGCGATTCGTCGTCTCCGGTATCCGGATAAGGAGAGATGGATCTGGATTGATGCCATCTGCATCAACCAATCTAGCGTCCCTGAGCGCACGTATCAGGTTTCCATGATGTCCAAAATATACACAGCAGCACGAAATGTAATTGTCTATACCGGAGAAAGTACACCAAATACAGACCTACTCTTCGACTGGCTTAACGGCCTGAAAACTGAAGACCTTGAAATCCTCCTAAAATGGGACCTCGACAACCTAGCAACAGACGCAATAATCAGCCTCGAGAAATACCTTTCTATCGCCAGAGAACGCTTATTTTCCCTCTTCGGCGCTGCAAACGAAACCAGGATCCTCCTTTCACAGGAACAACTCGTTGCACTCGCCCAAGAATTCTTTTCCCGCCGCTGGTTCCAACGCGTGTGGGTCCTCCAAGAAGTCTCGCTCCCCTCTCCTCGACACATAACCGTTCTCTGCGGTTCAAAATCCACATCTGCGATCCGGGCCCTCCACGCACTCTCCCTCCTCTACCAAGACTCCTCCACAACCATGATCCGAATCTTCGTGCTCATGCGCAAGAAGATAAAAGTCCAAAACTCGTATCTCCTCGACATCTTAATCGAAACACGGGATCGCGAAGCCTGTGATGCTCGAGACAAAATTTTCGGGATCTTGAGTATCGTGGAGTTTTTGGATAAAGGGAAATGGAAGAATGAGTTGCGTGCGAGGTATGGGATGGATGTTGAGGAGGCTTTTACGTGGTATTCGAGTTGGTGTATTAGCCATTATGGGCCGGGCTTCTTTTTGGCACTGATTAAATCGAGGCAGAGTATTGAGGGACTGCCGTCTTGGGCTGCAGATTGGGCGGTGCCGTGGCCGAATTGTAGGGCGGTTGAGGGGAAGGATTTCCCTGCTGCTAGGAGGAATGTAGAGGCAGATGATAGTGCGGATATGGGTTGGGATGTTGAGAGGAGAGTTCTGAGTTTGAGGAGACCGAGGATTCGAAAGGGCTTTTTTACGAGGAATGGTCATTTGGATGGGGTGAAGAAGAAGGATATGCATATTGAGGGAGTGGAAAGTTTGAAGAATGATGAGATTTTGATTGAGATATATCCTGGGCTAGCTGCGCTTCTTCGACGAGAGGGTATATATCCTGGGCTAGCTACGCTTCTTCGACGAGAGGGTGGATTTTATGTTTTCATTCAGGTTTGCCCGCATGCTGTTTTTCGAGAGGGTGTGGAAGAGCTCGTCGGGAGGTGGAGCATGGTTGTGGTTGATGGTGAAGGCCTAAAGGATCCCGGAGACTTTACATATCTAAGTGAAGTTGAGTTATTTAATATTCACTGATCTGCTTAGGTTGGAAATAGGGAATTTTGACTGTAATATAATTCGCGTCGAAACTGAAGCTTTGTGTCCAAAAGTTATTAGTTTATTTAAGGCACAAGATTTAGCAAGAAGCGAGCAATTTTGGCTCGGGCAAAATTTCCACGTGCTTGAAAAGGCTTGCCCATGTTTTATTGACAAGTTTGGCTTTGAGCAACGAGGAGTGAGGGAGCTGTGAGAGAATGGAGATAAGGAGCTCTGGAGTGGACAATACCTTTTTTGGAGCGTTTGAAGTCATCGTTTTATCGGAAACCATAGGTTTTTTCGTGACAGGATGTTACTGTAATGGAAGCACTACGCAGAAGCTGTAAAGATTAGGTATTTTACTTTACGTGCTGTGAAGCGTGCCTAATTATAATAGTTACTGTGCGCAGTAGAGAACGAATGGGTCTATTGGGCTCGGGCGATGTGGTTAGGGGGCGGGGTCTGAACGGCTTGCTAAGCGATTCTAAAGCGTCATATAAGTTTCATATGCCAAGAGCATGGCTCTTGAAATAAACGCATGGAAGTATGGAGGAATAGATATGACAAAATTGGAACTAAGGAACTGGAAGTCGAGAACAGAGATATAGCAATGCTAACAATAATACATATGTAGATTCTCTGTTAGTGTGTCCTGAGGTTGTGTAAGACTTCATACAGATCATCCAAGCTAAGCTATCCTCTTCCTTGATACCCTAAGCCACTACTTGCGCTAAGATACTAGGATTTAGTTAGGGAGACTATCTTCTAGCATTATTAGCACGAGATTCAAGTGAACCCTTAATACAACCCAGGCAAAAACCTTTTTGTCCTTGTATGCCACTCCTCCCACTCCTTCCCAAAAGCACTCTTCAACATCCTCTCCTCATCCACAACTCTCGTCCTTCCAGCATGGACACCGATCGCAATAAAACACCATCCAACTACAATCCACCACTTACTCTGCACTACGCCCTTACTCATCCAACACCCAGCTACCCCATCGGGGCGCTCAAATAAAAGCCCATTCGCCAACATCACCACAATATTCGTGATGTAACTTGGATGCTGAACCCACCTGTATAAACCCGTCGTAACAAGCTTATCAGGCTTTGCAAGTCTAAAGGTAAAATTGCTGCCTAGTTGTTTGAATGCGAGGAGACGGATTGGCGCAGCTATCAGGATCATAGAGAGGTAGATGATGGAGTATGTATTCCATGTGAAGAGTGAGGGGTTGATATTTTCTGGGTGAGGACAGATAGCTGAGACGTTGGGATAGATGAGAACGAGGAGGGTATGGTAGGCGCCGATTAGGATAACGAGTGCAATGCGGCTCATAAGGAACACAGGGCCGGTGGCGACGAAGTAGCGGTCTCTGGCGTTGGAGTTTGGGGTTGGATTTGGCGGTATAAAGCAGCGAAGGGAGAGATAGCTTGCGAAGAGAGTGGTGAAGGTGAGGAGGAGTGTTGAGATGGATGGTTGTGTGGACATGGCGGACGAGAAGTTGTCCCGTCAAATGAGTCGGAGTAGATATTTGCTGTGACAATGGGTAGTCAATATATTTCGCGGTCGTTCAGAGTCGTCTTGTAAGTGGGGCTACTTATGATAATCAGTATCATATATTAAAACTAAAAAGATATCTGAGGGAGGGATTTGTAAAAGCACTGGGATTCCGAGGGGTGTAAACATGGTTATGGGAAGCTGAAGATAATGGCCTCTGTACTCACAGGACTAAACGCTACGCTTCCAAATATCGGTTTAGATACTTAAGGAAACCACTAAATTCTTGACTACGGTCGGGAAATTAGATATGGACACTTATATAGCAATGGAATTTATGACAATATAAAAAGGCGGTCAGGCTCTCAGCCTCATTTGTATCGCATCTTGCAGTGGTGCATTTTGTCTCTCAACCCCTCCGGAGTCATGCAGGTTGACTAATGGACTTTTTAGTTGGTAATGGGCAGGCGGGCAGCTAAGCGAGGCAGCATCACGAAATCAGGGCATATAAAAACCATGGTAAAATTATGAAGCCTTGCATGCCGAGCGCGGCTTGCACTTATATTACGCTGCCGGCAAGTATTGCACGTAAGGAGCCTACCAAAGTCTATTAAGGACTTCTTTTGCGAGCAGCTCGAGCAATACCGCTCATGTGGGTTGTCCGTAGAGCCTGCGTAGCTCTCCCGTTGGTCCGTTATACTTTTCGGGCATGCCACACCCTCCGAGCTATCTTCCCGGTCCGTCACCCCCTCCCAGCTCCCCTCTTAGTCTGTAAGCCCCTGCGTCCTATCCGTTAGACTCTCTTGTTTCCTCTATGGATCCTCTTGCGCGATTTCTTCCCTTTCCGGGCCGCCCGTAAAGCTTGTGCAACTCTCTTCCTGGTCCGTAAGCCCGTCGCTCCCGCCTATTATGCCCTCTTCTTCCTTCCGTGGATCGGCCAGGTTAACCCTCTATGGCTAGCCTAATTCAAACCCACACTAGCTTAATTCCCTGCAATCCGCAAATGAGACAATGAATGTTGTATATTTCAGGATCTTCCATTTAGGTCATCATCGTTGAGGCCAATGCGCTAACGCCAACCAGGCGATTGAGGCCCTTATTGGACGAAATACTCCGTCAGCTCCAAACCTCGCTCCTTCATTCCTGCCTTCCCGCCATTCTATATTTCCAGCCAGCATCTGTCGCCTCTCCAGCCTCACCTCCATACAATATCTCTCGCTCGACGCACAATGGACATATCAGACAACCTTGACAGCGAGAGCGTAGACGTCGCAGGTATGACTGCGGCTATCAATTCCCCATGCATCTGCCAACCTCTTCATCGCAACTGCAACCCAAGCACCTGCGATCGTGCCCCCAGCAACAGCATCGTTGAAACGGATCATGTCGCACGCAAAAGCATAGAGGGGGCCTCATCGAAAGACGATTTTATACAGGTAATCTGCCACAGAGGAGAATTGCGCCACGCTGCATTGCATGGTTGCGTCACGTGCGCGATACTCTACGCAGGCATCGCAGGATTGAATAATGCCCCTGTCGTAGGAGATGACTCCTGGCCAAGTAAGACGCGTGATAGGTGGGTCAATGTTCGGATCACACCGAGAGGAGAATTACTTCGCTGTGAACTGTCCTACGCAAAGGAAGTGACCAAGAACGACAGGCAGCCGATCAAGCTTGTGTTTTACGCATCCGAAAATTCAGGTGTGTCTTTTCTTTAAGCTAACTCTCTGCTTGAGTAGCGATTTCTGTACCCACTTGAAATGATACATCTCATCTGAGATTGATTAGAATATCGCACTTCCTGCCAAGTTTTCTCTCCCCTCAGCTCACTTTCGGATTCCACAAACTCGTCTACCAGCTTCGAACAAGTTGCCACTTGGCTGGATGAGTGCCAAAGCCATTCTCACTGCAGTATCTCTTCGCCGACTTTATTGCCAACGAGAGTCATTGATGTTGGTGATCGCAATAATCCGGTGAGCTAGATCATTCACAAATCATCCAGTATGATTGCAGATTATGACATGCTGTGGATTATAAATCGGTATTCAATGCTGAGGATGAAGTTTTTAGGAAACCCGGCAGCCATTTCTATTCGAACCCGGTGAGCTTGTGGCACCATATATAGCTCTGAGTCACTGCTGGGGCAAAAATCCAATAGTACGTACGACCACAGGTACATTGGCTCAAAGGAAACAGGGAATTGAAATGTCCTTATTGCCCTCAGACTTTCGAGATGCTATAGTCATTGCCCGTCGACTGGACGTTCGTTATCTATGGATTGACTCTCTTTGCATTATTCAGGATGACCAGCTTGATTGGCAAACGGAATCTGCCAAAATGTGTACCATCTATCAGGATGCCTTGCTCACGATTTCTGCGGGACTGTCTGGTCATGGTGGTGGTTGTTTTTGTAAAACGCCGTGGCTTGGTCATCAGAAATCGGTGGAGATCACCCCAATTTGGGCCCAAGAATTTCCGAATGAGCAAACAGTGGATTCAATAGAATCCCAAGACATTCTCTCCGAGGCGACATCATCTATCGAAAGGTCTGCGAGAACAGTCCACGGTATGTCAATAATTCCATGTAGTTACTACCAGCCCCACTAACCTGCTGGACTTCGTTGTGCAGAAGATAATGGCGCAGAGAACGAGCATCTAAAACACTGTTTTGCTCTTTATTGCCCCTCAATCAATCTAGTCGACTTCTATATTATGAGAACGAAGAAATATCGAAAACTGTGTGTTGATGGCGGACGGACAGCTTTTTTTTCAATTCCACACACAACCTCCGGGATCTTCGTTCGGGAGCGTCGTGCCTTGCAGCACTATCAATTTTCAAGTGATTTTCTCATTCCTCTTCCATCCAATCATATCGCAAGAAGGGCATGGGTGTTTCAAGAACGCTTGCTTTCAACTCGGGTGCTGAATTTCACACGCTCGGAGATAGTGTGGGAGTGCAAGACTGTCATTGATTGTCAATGTAAACGAATGAAGCTATACGAGAAGTACTACCAGGAGGACGTTGCAGATGATCCGGAAAACGAATCCGATGTCCCTCTGCAGCTAGCTGAGTTGTCAACACAGACACTTAAGCTCTTTTTTGAGGACCAAATTTCGGTCGAAGACCTGTCAAGTAAAGGCCTCGTGCTTTTGTGGGTAAATATTATTATCCACTATTCTGCTTTGCAGTTGAGCCACCCCAAGGACCGTCTACCAGCACTTTCAGGACTTGCGAAGCGTTTTCAGTTGAAAGAGATCTTAGGTGATTATGTGGCTGGATTGTGGACTGAGCACTTCGATCGCTTGTTGTGCTGGGATATTGTACAAACCCGTGGTCCGAGAAATCGATCTGCGGGATACATAGCCCCAACGTGGTCATGGGCCTCTGTCTCAGATGTTTTTTACCCCAAGTTCTGGCGCGTCCACGAAGGTGCCATTATCGAATCTTCAATCATTATTGGCTCTGTCATAAAGGTATCGGTCTTCCTCGACGGAGCAGATCCGACTGGGGCTGTATCTGAAGGCGTTCTCGAGTTGGCAAGTCTAGTGGTAGAATCGAAGCTCTTAATCCGTCCGTTTGAACGAGTATCAAGAGTACAAAGGACAGAAACAGAACTAACGTCCGCATCAAGTTCTGATTCTGAATCCGAGTCCGAATCCGAATCAATCGTCTCAGAGCCATCGCCTGACCGGCCTTTCGAGACTCACCCATACCGCTACCAAATACTCCACGAAGAGACAGGCTCACAGCTGGACTTTCACCCCGATTCCATCTCCGAATTGGATGTCCTCATGAAGGAGCACACTGTTACGCTCCTGTTGTGGGCTGTAAGAAGTGGGCCATGGAAGAGTGGTGACACAAAGGCTTTCTCTTGTTTTGTTCTACTCCCCGTTCCTGAAAATGAAGGTGTGTATACTCGCTTGGGACTCTTGCATTATTACGAGTCGAGTGAGGAAGAGCCAATACCTGCTAAGAAGTGGTTTGGAGATAGTTCTGTGCGTACTGTAAGTCTCAATTTCCTAGAGGTCTTTTTCATCTTTCGTATCGTTTTGAGTTCAGGCTTCGTGGCAATTTTTCAGCGAGTTCTGGACGACTTGACCCCTGGACACAGGTTAAATGATATGCTAACGCCAAGATCTTGAAAGGTGACGATTATCTGAAACTTGCAAAAGGATTTGAAATCTCTGACGACTTCTGTGGAAGTGATGCGGCTTTCTATAATAGAATTTATTACAATAGCAAGAAAATTGCCATGAATAGAGCACCGTAATCGAAGCACGAGCTATCCCTAATAAGGCCAAGGGAAAGGTGCTGGGTAAACCGAGCGCTCCTTTTCATTCCACTGTGTTGTCCGCCTTTCTGTTTGCCTTTGTCGGATATTTCTCACTAAAGTCACAGACGATTATCATGTAGTAGCAGAAGTAGCAGATTCCAGTGTACGGCCCATATATCAGTCATGCTGTTAGCTAGCATAGTGGAGCCTAAGGCTAAAAGAGGGGCAATATCCTGTTAACTATATTCTTAAGCATATAATAGGACTGATGTATACAGTCGCGTGCACAGCCGGCTTCCCCTTCCCCGAATTTTTTGACTTCTTGCTGACTAGGGGTTCTCGGCCCATTGTCCAAATACGGCTCAGCGCAAGGTACAGTACTTCAATCGCGCCAACTGACCAGGCCTATCTCACAAGAGTGCTAGCCTCTCGCTCGCACAAAGCCTTCGAACTTTCACACATAAAGGCCTAGAGATTACAGTAGATCAGCTAGCTGTTTAATCCCGCATCATCATCTCTCCCCGCGTCGATATTTGGCAATAGCTAGCGCATTCTTAGGGTGTGCATATATTAGGAGGGGCCAAAAATAAAACTTTGAGATCCGACTAATACTAATTTCGACTCTATCTGCAATAGTATAATACATTAAATGGCCAGTAATTACTTATATATACTTTTCTTTATAACTGATTTAAAACTTTAGGTATATTGTAGTATTAAGTTCTAAGGTAAGTTAGTAGTCTTTGCATTTTTCATTTCGCTTAGTACCTTTTGTGACGACTCATACCAAACAGGGATTTTGGTCCGTACGGAGAGGACTTAAAGGTATGAAAGGTGATCAATTATCTTAACTAAGAGAACAAGCTAAGGAGAGAAGAAGAGAAAGGGAGTGTAAAGTAGCTAACTATATATATACCACGTGGTATGCACTCCGTACGGTCACGTGCGGGTGTGAGCGAGGGGTATGCAGGGGGTGTACGCGGGACGGTTCGTTAAACCTTTCATTATGACGAAAATTATAGATTTACTGTATAATTATATCTTCCCAGTCTATACCCTCCATGTCTCTAATCCCTCTCATGCTTGCGTATGTCTCCTTATATGCGACAACACCGATACCTGCTCTCTCGTAATAACGTTCCAGATTTTTCCACTGAGAGTTAGTTACAGGTATGAATGAGGTGAGCAGTAGCACGTGAAGGTGAGGAACGGATGTACTTGTTGGGGTTGTGTTAATTATACCATCATCGCGTTCTAACTGAGGAGTTATTGGGCCCGCGATAATTGCCATCTTCAAACGAAGGTATCTCTTTGAAGTGGCGATTCCTTTTCCACCAGAATCAATTTCTTCGAAAGCCGCATCCCAGAACGCTTCGTACGTCAAAAATCCAAAGCCGATGAAGCGAAACTTTAAATCGTAAATGAAAACGTGATCCCTGTATCCTTCCGTATAGTGCCCATTTGGGTCGTATGGGGAAATATAGACGTTGGCTGCTAAAGTCCGGAATAGTAGCGTGTAGTTGGTAAATGCTGTATTATCGGGAGAGTCTATAAGCGTAGGCGCTGAAGAGACAGTTTCGTGTTCCAACATCGACGACCCATCACAATGCCTTCGGCCAGGATCCGGATACTGTTTAAGGAATTCCTGATACTTAGGCTCAGAGTCTTGCTGATTTATCACAAACATGTTTCCAACGTCAGAATCGGAGCTAGCAGAACCCCACCATATAAGCTGTAGGTCCTCATTGCTTACTTCAGTGAAATCCTGTGGTATATGGTGGAATGTGCTGGAGGCCTCGCTAAAGATGTACCAATTAATCCATGAATACCTCGCAGTCCATTTCGCAAACTGGATCTCAGGCGAATGAATGGTTACTGGCCCAATCCAACCACACCATGACCAACTAGGGAAGCCACCTCGCCTCGAATCTTTGTCGAAGAGCCGAGGAGAGTACCACAGCATGCCCAAGGTGAGTGCTTGCTTGATTAACCCAAATAGTAATTCTGTGCCACAGTCGTGAGCAAATAAGGCTGCCAGTCCGGCAAAAGCGTTGATGATATCACCCTGATGTGAGAGATGTCGTGAAGTGAAGTCTGCAATGATATCTCGAAAGTAGAGGTGGCCTGCATACCTTTTGCATTTCACGAGTGTTGACCTGTCTACCCAGTTGGTATCGTGAAGCTTATATACATAGTCCTGGATGCCAAAAATTTGGTACTCGGATAGTAGGTCTTCTCGAAAGGGGCTATCCCAACCGCATTTGAAAATCACCTGACCGTTGACAAAGATAAGTCGACGAGGAGAACAAAAGCATTCCTGGAACCTAATATGGTTGGTTAGATTAATCAAATCGTCAATTTGGAGGCAACTATGCATACGTCCAGGCTCGTGATGAATAAGCCGACTTCGAAAAGTTTCCAAAATGATGCAGGCTTATCAGCTCGAGATGTGGTGCTACGATTGCTGTTTTCTGCAAATCCGGTCTGGGACGTGAGCGTACGCCTGGTAGACCGGTTGTTGTGTCTGTACCTTCTGCGGCAACAATCGTAATGATTGCATTGCTGTATACAACATCCATCTTATTGATGCAAGCTTGCTTTGTCTCTCCATCGTCTTGCACAATGCACAAACTGTCTATCCAGATAAATCTCTCTCCAATATCGGCGGTGAGGGCAATGGCATCATTTATCACTGCGGAGAGTTGCGGTGCCGCTTCCAGCAGAGATCCCGGCTGCTGAAGACGCTCAATCGAATCGCGGGTTGTCAGAAGAGACTGACTCTGGCCCCAAATGTAGCTAAGAGCCACGAATCTACCGCCGTCGGGTAGCCTGCATAGGCGGCTTTCTTTAACATCAATAAAGTATAGTAGTGGTCTGATAGCGTCGAAACGATTAGCTATTTCCATATTAGGCCGAGATTGGTCGCCGGGAGGTTCAGATGATCCTTCACTGTGAAAACAGAGCTTCCCGTGAACCACCTCGCATTGGCGGAGCCATCTTTGTACTAATGGTGGTGATAGTAAATGATCAACTCGTCTGCCAAGAAATGCGGTGGGATATCTGGCGCAATCAACGGGAAGAAGGTCGGCGGAGAGTAGTGATCGAAACCCATTCACAGTTCGTTGCATTATTAGGCTGTGAGGACTCATTCTAAGGACAAGATGAGAGCATGTTCAATTGTTATATTCCGGCCAGGTATCACCTACGCGTCTCTGTAGCGGACTTCGAGAGGATGATCAATGGTGGAGCACTGCAACGAAAGGAAGCAAAACGATTCCCATCCGTCATGGTGATCCCAGTAACAGCTGAATCTGACTAGGAATATTGTACAGAGCAGAGATCCAACATCAATGGGAGCTTTTGCAGCTTGGTTGGAGTCTTGGACTGCGTGCTTGATAAGTTGACATAGCGGGCACGTGGTTTCACTTAAGAACTCCTTGAACGGCCTTTCCGATAACCGATGATATGTCTCTCGAGTCGCATCCTCCTCATCAATAGGACACGGAATAAAGTCCTGTGCAGTTAACTTTAGATTGGAGCAGAAAGAACAAAGCAGTTGGCAGTGCTCGTCACCGATGGGATCGTCATCTGGGCCATCAAGGTATCCACCATCTCGGAGACGTTCGAATCGCCTCCAGCCCTTGCCCTCTATGTTATTCATGCCCGGGTTAGGTGACATTTCGGGAGCCAGTTCAGGCCATACTTCGTTATTTGGCTTATGCGTCATTGTGACTGTCATTTAGCGAAGCGGCGACCAGCGTTTCATGGCGACCACGACCATATCACGAGTTTTCCGGCCAGCGGCGGTGTGCCGCCTTGAAATCTACTATACTCACAGATGAAGTTGGGGCGAGCCAGGTTGAAGTCGTAGTTCAATAACCATTTGTTACAGAAAAGCTTGATAGGGGCTATTCCGTTCATCCCTGTGATATAATAGCATGAAAAAGGTTATGCCAAAGCTCTACTTTATAATGGTTGTTCAGCTGGAATATTAATTCTAGGCTGCAGCGTGACTGCCAAGACGATGTCGCGGCCCAAAACATTCTGGCAGGTCAAGCTGGCCGTGGCTTAGTCAAGCAGTGTGCGTATCGTGCAATCGAAAGCCACAACCCCCCCGGGGCTTGCAGATACGAAAAATACTTGTAATTGGAGAGCATTATTTCTGCGGCTCGGTATTGGAACATAATGACGAACACCGGATCTTAACAAAAGAAACATAACTTCTAGGGCAAAGCTGAGCTAAACAGGGGCCTCTGAGGGGACGACAGAAGAAGTGCGGATACGAATGCTGACAGAGTGGATACAATAGCAGTACTTCTTAGCTTGCAGGTTTACAGATACAAAAATAAAGTTGTAGCAAGGTCATAACTTTGATTTCGATGCGGCGAAAGAATATTTAACTGTTTCACACTACGAGAAGCTAAACGGGACGTTCTCGTATCTGCAAGTCAGGTTGTGGCATCGCCTGAGTTCTGCAAGGGGCGGGGTTTTGGCGTATCTGACGCATGTCAAATTGTAGGATTTCGAAAGTAGTTCCATAGTGGCGAAAGGGAGGACCCTGATTAAAGTAAAGCTGATTGAGCTGTTTATATCACTACAACACACTGGACGCCCGATATGTACAAGGACTCAATCTATGAGTTCGTGTCTTGGTTTCGTTAGTCTCGTCAATTCCGGTCTCATTTCTTCCTACTTAATTTTGTGCCTTCCTCACTACCACAAACCTAGAAACTCAACACCAAGCACACAATCCCACAAACCGAAAAGAAGCTCTTTTTGGCCCCCGCTCCGCCCTCAGAAAGGCAATTAGTTTTGATAACTTCAAGATACCAAAAAAATTCCCTTTGCGATGTTCCCTTATCAGACTGTGAATAACCATGCGGACCTGCTAGCCGTGGTAGATGGCCTGCTACAAGAGGCTGGTCTATCGCGACCTGATTTCGGTGGAGAAATAAGGTTCGAAGGAATCGATCCTATTCGCCCCACCCACATCAAGGTCGCCTGCGCTTCTGCGGCTGTAGGTGGTGCAAACGCGATTGCTTCCGCAATTATCTGGAGGAAGTGATCAGGCCAAACCCAAGATATCCACATCGATCTTAGAAAGGCCTATGCTATTCAGAGTCCCCGGCAAGGTATTCTCATAGACTGCACGTCAGTCAATGGCACGCCGCAAATAATGGACGGAAATGTCGGGGAGCTAGGTATCTAATGCTCAACTTGATGTTCTCGTATTTTGGCCGCACCAGTAACAGTTTGCTGAAGTAAAGTCGGCATATTTGGCAATACTCAGTGGCCGATACTTTAAGGTCTGCAAAGCTCTGGTGGTGGTAGTAGATAGGAGAGCCTGAAGGATTGCCACCGAAGGAGTGAAACCCAACTACCCTGGGATTGGAGAAGATGTCTTGACAGGTCGGGCATAGAATTTCAAGTTCTGTATGACATTTCGAGGCCATAGAGTACAGCCAGGAATTCCTTGCATTACAGTGACGAGTAGCACCGGGGAGCAGCTTCGTAGAAGTCGAGGCTCGCGCTCGTGAGAAACTTCTGCGCCTAGAAAAGGAGCCGTGGTGGGTGAATAGTCGATGGTGCTTAGTAAAATATTCACGTGTTGTTGAGGCATGCACGGAATCCTTGATCAGTATGGCGCAGTGGAACATTTTGTGCAGCATGAACGTGAAGCCGGTTTTGCAAGCGCCTGTAATAAAATACAAACATTGCATTAAAATTGCAAGGCTGTCTCTTCAAACCATTATTTCCTTTCTCCGTTGCCTGGAGACTTTGAGACGTGAAGCTTAGCCTAGATATCATTGGCTGTTCGCGGAGCAAAGGTCTATGTAACCTAACCATATCTGGTGAATAAGTCCGGGTATCCCGGTCAAAGCCAAATTAAAATTCTAGGCAATTTTGCAAACAACTGTAAAACAATGTCAACATCGCGACATATTTACTGCATTCTCTGTACTGCAAACTGAACAAAATCTCTGGCAAATGGGCCCCCTTCCTCAATGAGGTCCATAAATACTGCTTGAAGAGAAAGCACTGCAGCATGAAGAGCTACGTACTGACAGACTATACTCCTTAGCCTGCCAATTCCGTCCTCCGAACCTTTGCCCTCTTTCTTATATGCATACCTTGCAAGATCGACAATATCCGCAACATTCTTACCGTCGAGCTCGAATATGCACAATGCCTTGTGTAACTTATATATGGCCAAGGCTTTTAATGCGTCGATCAGCCAGATATCCCCCAAGACATATAAGGAGGCGTGGGAAAGAAAAACGTTGGAATAACTCCGGTTAGGTTCGAAATGCCTAGTTGGATCGCAGGTGTGATGGTGAATGTTGAGCGGTGCGAGTAAGGGAAATTGCAAAGAGTGGAAGTTAGTTGCGGAAAGCCGCAGTGACGGCGGTGATGGTGTACCCGGATCTCTCTCTCCACTTGTTTGAATGATTGTTGTTGGTCCTAGCCACGACGATGGCACTGGCTCTGTTCCCCAACCACCCCAACTTGCTCCTATGTCTTTGCTTTTTTTCTTCTCCTTTTTAGCCTTTTTACCTAATCCCCGACTCCTGATCAGTTCATCAAGTGAGTCATGCGCCTCTGCCGGCTCCTCTTCAATTTTGCTCTCGACTGCTTTCGACGTACCTACCGAGGCACGACGAACAAGAGCATCTGTTTCCCCCTTCTGCGGCTCTGCGACCTTATCCCACTCCCTAGTATCCGGTATTGAGTAGTCACCAGTATATGCAAATTGAACGAACCGCTCGAATGTCTCCTTGCTAACTTCCTTCCATATTGTGCAACCGGCCTGGGCCTCGGATAGGTTACCCTTAGTCAAGGTATGCATTGGCTTAGAGAGCTGAGCAATTGCTTCCTCGTAAACTAGGATCTCTGTTGGGAATCCATCAGCCTTTTCGCCCACGATAAACTTGAAGAGACGTGAATTGATGATTCTGCATTCGAAGTTATTAGCACAAGGAGATTCCGCACCGGCGACGGTTCCAACCGCGCCGGGGAATTGTGGCATACTCTGGGAATGAAGGCGTCATCTCAACATCGAGAGAACGAATTGCGGTGGCGCTATAGTGGTTTCAATGAGTTACAATCTACTAAGTCATTGGAAGTGTGTTGGCATTCGCGACAGCTCGGTAGAGCATTTCGAGGCTCAGACACACACGTGATCGGATTGCAAGCCAGATGCTGTTGATGGATGCTGACTAAGGAGGCCAAATGGCAACTGGCATCCGAATACGGCCTGATTTAGTAGTGATAATATGAATCCAGCATCAGAACGTAGAGGCAGGACATGCCGATATTCGGTGCCGAATATCGGAGTAACCACTGAATATTCAAATATATAAGGAGGCTATTCAGACGCTCTGTAGGTAGGCCGGACAGGACTAGCTAGCTTCTATACTGGACAGCGGTGCAATGCTTCTTCTCCCTCTAATTCAGACAGGGGAGAAGGGCCTGTACCATTGCTCCACCACTACCCTCTAGAGGAGGGTAGAAGGCAGAGCCTCCGTACGTTGTATGTGGGAGGGATTGATGTTGTATGGCTACACGATACTCTAGAGGGGGCAGGGGTAGCCGTGTTTGATCGTATGATCGGGCCAACTAAGTCAGTTCTAGGTAGCCAAGGGCTTATCGTACAAACGATTCTAGTTACAAATCGGTAAGCATCAGCAGGTAGCTAGGGACTACTGAGTTAATGGGAGAGATAGAGCCGAGGTTTTCATTCTATTCAGTAGTTTTCCTTGGTGCAGAATTAATAGAGGTACTACATAACTTTATTTTAGCTAGCTAGAGGAAGATTTGATTAATCAATCAATCAAATCCCATTTAACAAAATTTTTTTTTGTAGGCCTATTGTTCTGAGAAGAAATTCATAATTTCTGAGATTAAACCTACCACGATTTGGACACAGCATAGGCCGTTCCGGAAATAAAGAAGATTTTAAGGGTAACCATATCCATTGATCTTGAAACTTGATCCGTCTCTTGGTACCTTATTTGTAAATCGTGTCTAATTGACGTTAACTGTTCTACGATTTAAACTTTGGTTGACCCTCATACTACTGTAAAGATTCTAGAAAGACTGGCTAGAGAGTGTTAGTGGCTTTGTGAAGGCTAGTAGCTTAGTGACCGCTAGCGCTGTAGTGATGCACAAAAATAAAATAACTATAAGAAAGGAACAGGTAGAAAGCTGAAATCGAAGAAAGAGTAAATTTTCACGTCCAAACCAAGACTAAATTAATGAAATACTCCGTTGCACATGGCAAAAGGGGTGTGTTCAAATTGGTACTGCAACGCCATTACGGTAGGCATGTCAATTCCCTCCAAGAATTGCACGTCTACATTACACACAATTATTATTTTCTTCTCGAAAAGAATCCTCGTCTACTCCGTTCCCAAATTAATCCAAGCAATCCACTCTTCGCTCGACGAAGACGAAGGTTGAGAAAGCGAGATGCCTTTTTGGGAACTGGATGGCGCATTTCTCATCAGGATTGGTAAGTCGTCATTCGGCGTGGAAAGAGATTGATTTCGGCTGGAGATGACGGTGGTGGGTGCTAGAGATGAAGAGAATGTTTGAGAGATAGATGACTTGAAGCTTGGAGAGATGAGAGACAAGCTGGTCTGGGTCTGTTGGGATATCGAGTTCCTGAGTAGTGAAGAGTTTCCTCGGGAGTTATACTGTTCCTGATTTAAGCAATGAGACTGGTCCTCGGACAAGCTATTAGTGGTGTAGCTGTTACTGCCACTGGGTAGTAGGGCTGTAGAGAGACTCGGGCAGAACAAGGGGTAGTCTGTCTGATCGAAGGTAAGGACTTCTTGTGGCAAGGCGGAGGTGGGGGCGATGTCCCATGGATCTGCTGCTTGAGGGGTTGGAGTTAGGTAATCCTGAGACTCCGAAACGATCGGTGGTGCTCGCAATGAGGTCGTCTCAGACATCTGAACGCTAGTATCGTAGCATATATTGGCGAAGGCCAGTGTTGAAGAGTATTCAGGTTTCGTAACTTGAGATAGCGTCATATCTTGCTGATCTATACGTCTCACGATCCTACATGCCTCCAGCATCTGCCGACGCTGACGCCGAGGTTGCGTTGTCTCTCGTCCGGTATGTTTGTCCCAAGGCTTGTTCTGTCGACTTGACACTGGTGTAGACGCAGGCATTATGACACCCTCATCATCATTTCCAGATGGTAGAGAAGTGTTGAGTTGAGAAGACGTGGTCAATTGTTGCGGGAAAGCGTGATAGCACTGCTAAACATTAGTGTCCGTCTACACATTGACCAACATGCGGACAGCACTTGCTTTGATCTTCTTTTCGCGGCAGGACTTGCAAGCACCTGCCTTTCGAACAGCGGCAGCCTCGGTTCTTTGCTCTTCGGTCAAAGGTCCTTGACGACCACGTCTTGCAGGTTTATTACTCTGTGAGAAATGGACAGTGCCTTGAACAATTGTTGATGGAGATTGCTGTGCATTCTCGGTCTCAGTAACAGGCGCGTGAGAAAATTTAGATTTCATGCTCCCATTCCTGGATCGGGGAGTGTTATCAGAGCTTTCTGAGGAACCCATGGCTCACCGTTGAGGATACCGGGAGTGGATGACGACCAACAGCGAATATATAGCGGCTTTGATGCAGAGTTCGTAAATTTTTGAGCTAGGAGGGTTAAAAGGAGTGCATTTGTGATAGCGAACATAAGAAATAGAAAAGAAAAACTCGACGTGAGAGAGTGGACTTTATTAACTCTAGCAACGGCTTCTTCTGACCGAGCTTTTATTTTTCGATTGCCAGTTCTGGCAATCGATGGTCCGGTGGGGTCTCTTCTCCTGCCGTTTGGTCTAAAAAGTTGTACGATTCTGGTGGAGGATTCCGGGCTCGGCCGCACGGGCTCCTCAACGGTCTGTTGCGACGATGCGAGATTCGATGAAAAGCGCGGGTGGGAATGGATTTGCAGTGTGGTGGATGCGGCTGCCATTCGAATGAGGGTTAGCATGCTAGCGACGTGGATGCAAGTATTAGGAGCGACGCTACGTGATTGGCACTGCGTCGTTTCATTCATGCAGGGGAGAGGGAGAGAGTGACGCTGCGACACTGCGATGCTGCGACGCTGCGAGATTGGCTGTGTTCATTGGCAGCAACTAGTCAGCCCCAGTAGCGAAATGAAATCTTTGGTTATGCGACGGTGTGCGCAATATATCAGTAAGATGGACAGTGCGGCGGAGAGGTGCAGCCGCTTATTCCATACTTATTTAATCTTCGTCGCAAGTTGTCGCACTTCACCGACCTCTACTTTACTCGTGAAAAGGCTTCGCAGCCGATTATGGCCTCGAACTTGCATATGCCGGCACAAAGGGAAAGTCACAGCGCAATGTACGCTCCCGCACCAACCTCATCTTGGAGGGGGCCGACAGCAGCATCTAGCGCAAGTCAGACGGGTACCAAAAAGCGGCCGCGCCGAGAACTGTGCTATAAGAAATGCAAATTTTGTCGAAGAGACAAGAAGAAGGTGGAGTTATGATAAAGCTAATAAAAGGGAAAGGCTAACTACTACTTTCCTCTAGTGTATACCCCAGCAACGTCAATGGCCTGGAGAAAAGTGCCGGCGATGTGTTGAGAAAGATTTTGAGTGCTCTGAATCCACGACTGCCGCCCCTACAAAACTCTCTTCACCTGTAGTGGAGACACACGTTAGCCCTCCTTCTGTTCAAGATCTGTAAGTTGCCCAAATCTGCCAGGTCTGTTATACGCGACCTTACACAAAAATCTCTAGGCTCGACCAGTACAATTGGCTCCAGCAGCAACTCCGACTATTAAAAGAACTTGGTCAAATTAAGGACCAATACTTTAGAGATTATAACAGTGCGCATCACACTCTAGCCGCGAAGTTCCGCGAAATTGGAGATGTTAAACGAGGGTTTGTTAGTGCTATTACTCGCACTTCTGACTCGCTTCGAAAACAAAACAGGCCATTAGAGGCAACTATGCTTTTCCAGCTTTTGGCTATTGATAGCCAGCCTCTTCAGTCTATTTGGTCATGTTTCCCTCTATGCACATCTTCCGGAGACTTCGATGCTATTACCGAGCATATCGATAACTTATACAATATGGGAGCCGTAGGAATGGCTGAATCTATGCAGGAGACACTTTTATCTACACTTATCGACCATAAACTTGTCGGAACGGAAGATATGGAAAGAGAAATTGTTAAGCTTGTAAGATTCAACCGCGAATTTTACCCAAAGGTTTCACAGATCGGAAATGCATTTGGGCACCCATCGAGCATAGTCCTCCGACCACTCCCTCTTTTACATCGTCAGCAACTTCTCAAAAGTGAGTTTTTTGTAGAAACGATCATTGCGAAAGGATACCAAACTCCAGACCAAGTAGACAGCATCGGTCGCACGGCTTTGCACGTACATTTTGAAAGTATTCATTCCTCAGCCCTTCAGCGATTACTTACGTGGGGTGTGCCCATTAATAAAAAGGATATGTTTGGCCGTACTGCACTTCACGTTGCGTGCTTCAACGGAGTGGATATTAAAGATATCAAGCTGCTGCTCACGATAGGCGAAGTCGAGGTAGACTGCAGGGATAAAGATGGTCAGACGCCACTGTCAAGGGCAGCGGAGAGAGGATATGAGGCCGTGGTCAAGCTACTGCTCGCGACGTACAAAGTCAACGTCAGCTCCATGGATAATAATGGTCGAACCCCGCTGTTCCGGGCTGCAGGAGGGGGCCACCATGCCGTCGTAGAGCAGCTGCTCCAAGAAGGAGCGGAGGTTAATCTAGTGGGATACCACAGACGGACAGCACTCCAGGCGGCGGCAGGAGGAGGTCACCTCTCTATTATAGAACGGCTCCTTCAAGTGGGAGTAGAGGTCAATGCAACAGTAGCAGAAGATAGTGGGCGGACAGCACTCCAGGCGGCGGCAGAAGGAGGTTACCTTGCCGTTGTAGAGCGACTTCTCCAAGAGGGAGCAGAGGTCAATACAGCAGCAGCAGGATCTAGTGGACGGACAGCACTCCAGGCAGCAGCAAGAGGAGGTCACCTCTCCGTTGTAGAGAGGCTTCTCCAAGAGGGAGCAGAGGTCAATGCAGCAGCAGCAGGATCTGGTGGACGGACAGCACTCCAGGTAGCGGCAGGAGGAGGTCACCTCTCAATTGTAGAGCGGCTTCTCCAAGAGGGAGCAGAGGTCAATGCAGAAGGAGGATACGTCAGATGTACAGCACTCCAGGCAGCGGCAAAAGGAGGTCACCTCACAATAGTGAAATGCCTTCGTAATGCAGGTGCTGTAAGATAACTTACTCTTTATAGATTTAATATATTATTTTCCCCTCAGCTCTATTTCGTAGATGGCGAAGGGATGCTAGTACTTATGTACTAGTCGTCTTCACCCTGCGATTCCAGCATCTTCTTCTCCAATAGCCATACACTAGTCGTTCCTACTCCAATCGCTCATGCTTTAATAAGTTGTGAATTATCGTCAATAGAGCTTTCTACAATTGATCAGAAATTGGAAGGTTATTTTATAAAGACGGTCCACCGACACAATGCCTAGACTGTTACTAACAAAGCTTGCAAATTACAGAGTATGTCTTGAAGAATAGCAGCTAGGGGGAGAATATGCTAACAGGGGGGGAGATTGATGAATTTGAACCAATGAAGAGAATTGTGGTTACGCCGGCTAAAATGGCAATGTATTACACAAGTCATACTCTTGATACAGAACCAGATCAACTACTTTGTATAGTACGTATCTAAAATCTAGTTCATTATCCCTTGCTAATAGGTTCTAGCTATGAGTTCGACAGTGTACTCGATTTCTTATTAAACTCTAACTACGGCATTCTATGCCTTTAGCTGAATTTAGTAGTTCCTTAACTAGCAAAACGTGACTTAAAGCTATAGATAACCTTATATACTTCTATAGCGGAAGTTTGAAAAAATCGTGAAGGGGATAGCTACTTTCGGGCATCTTGAGCATAGTGCGCCTAGCCAAGCCAGCCACATAGGGTCTGCCCCTTTCGTAACAATCCCTAGTTAGGGAGGCAAAAATCGAAGAAATTGAACGCGAGCTCATTGAGCGCTAGTTATGTCATTCTACAGCAATCCTTATTCTTCCTCTTGTAATTCCGAGAATGCGACTACCCTCCTACGACGAAGACCTCGTCACCTCGGAATTCGGTGGTTGGTGCCTGTTGACCGTGGCTGTGCTGTTTCCCTCTAGCCACTACTGGTTCATTATTCAAGCCACGTTACTTCCCACGTCCCCGCACTCAAGCAAAACGTGAAATCTTTATCTAGAGCGGATTGCAAGTGCTGTTCTCGATTTCAGACAGGCTTTCAGCAAAAATACCAAGAACACAAAACTAGTCTGAGTTATTCCCCCCTTAGGGTCTTTGGGGGCTCTAGATCTTGTCACCGTCGCGGCTTCTTCGAGCAGAAGAGATCATATCATCCCAATACACTGACAATGCGTCTGCTCAATACATATACTCTCAAGCTCAGGGAGTTTGCTGCAAAGAACGCACCTCTATATGCCATTTTATCTCACACCTGGGAGGAGGAAGAAGTCACATTTCAGGATATACAGCATCTGCCAACCGCACGAAAGAGGAAAGGCTTCGACAAAGTTCAGAAGTGCTGTGAACAAGCAATACGAGATGGTTTTGGGTGGGTCTGGATTGATACATGCTGCATCGACAAAAGCTCATCGACCGAATTATCAGAAGCAATCAACTCGATGTACCAATGGTACAAGAACTCGACTGTCTGTTACGCATACCTAACTGATGTGAAGTATCAATTTCCAAACATAGATAAGTTCGAGTTCAAGAATTGTCGATGGTTCACTAGAGGGTGGACCCTTCAAGAATTAATAGCCCCGTTAACTATCGAATTCTATGCCAGTGACTGGTCAGAGATAGGGACAAAGTCGACACGTGAGGATTGGATCGCAAGCCGAACTGGAATACCGCCTCACATCTTATTGGGCGATAGTCCCTCCAGCTGTACGGTGGCACAGCGTATGTCTTGGGCTTCCGACAGGGTGACTACGAGAGTTGAGGATATGGCTTATTGCCTTCTAGGAATATTTAATGTCAATATACCCTTGTTATATGGGGAAGGCGATCGCGCGTTCATTCGGCTGCAGGAGGAAATCATGCGAAAAGAGGAGGATTACACGATCTTTCTCTGGTCCGAGCCTGTATTGGAGAGATTTTCAGCTAACAGCTGGAAGTCGACCAGGGGTGCACTTTCCGTCTCTCCGAGCAAGTTCCCGCGGACAGGACCTCGGGTCGTGCCGGCCTGGAGCAAAGGAAATTCATATTACAACTATGACAACTTCACCTATGTACCACCCTCGACCCAGAGTATCTCGATCCAAAAACGCCAATTGCCTACTACAAAGACCGATTTAGTCACTTTTGACCCTCCACAATGGACTAGTCGTGGTCTGTACTTGACATTGTGGGCTCAGCAGTGGAAAGACATCCCAGGGCTTTATCTGGCATGGACATACTGTACAGCTGGCCATGAGTTCCGTGCAACATACACAGACCTGTTATGTGTTGTTCTGTACCGGGATAGTGATGATGACCTCCTCTTCTATAGATGGTCGCCAGCAATACACCGAGTTTTGGCCAAAGAGTTGTATGGAAAAATTGACTTAGGTGAATTTCAACTGAAAAAACTTTATCTACATATAGTCACTGAAGATAATGTGTCCAATTCAGCACATGATAACTACAAACTAGCAAGAACACTCAATATTCATCTCAACCCCAGTGAAAGCTGCGACCTCTGGGTTGATAGACTTCTAGAGCCCATCAATGTCTACTACAAGGATAGTGGAACAACAGATTATAGAGTTGAAGATATAACACGCAAACAAGTCTTCAACATGGCTTTGAAGACTAAGACTCTCGCAAGAGAATGGACTGGTGCACTCGCCTTCGTAAAGGTTGCGATGATCTCCCATCATGTAAAGGAGAGCGGGCACTTTCTGGTCATCTTCGGTTTGTGTGAAGGTCGAGCACGATGCATCGTCGAACTTGCAAAAGAATCATGGGACCGGATTGACTTGGCTGAGTACAGAGAAAAGAGCAGATGGGCTTATGCTCTAGACCGAGCCAAATTGCGGTTATTCCTAGGAAAATACATTTATGTGGCTGCCAAGCACACTGGAGTCACGTTTTACTCGCTGCACATCTCAGTTAGGCAAGACTCTCGAACCCATGATTTCGTAGCCAGCGATTTCATCGCTGATGATCTCGTAGCTGACTATTCAGTGCCTGCAAGATCAACTATTCAGAGAAAACACCAGATTGACCCTATGTACCGCATGCCGTTTTCATATCCTCGGAAAGAATGGGAGGAGAGATTCAGCTGAAAATGGACCGCAACTCTTTGTTTTTCATAGCTTCACAGAACTATCCTCTCGTGATGCGCATGTTCCAGGTGTGAACAACTCGTACCGTATATACTATTATAGGGGTAATGCCACTTAGATGTGGTTTAAGAGGCTAGCTATTAGATTACTATCACTCCACTAAAATAGATTAGTACTACTCTCTATTTTAATACAGCTTATTCTATCAACTATTTACAGCTCATAAAGTCTTAACTTTCTAGGTCCTTAGCCTTATTTAATGTTATAATACACTTCTTTTCCTTTTTAGACTAATGATAATTATATAGTATCTTAATCAGAGGCAATATAGGTGCACAGGTTGTAGTCGGATATCAAGGTGAAACTCAGTGTTATATTGTCTATTGAGTGATGCAGAGACAACTGAGGGGACTAGACTACAGAATACAACACTTATTATATACCTGCTTAGGTGGCAACATGCGTAAGCCTTTACGACTATACAGTCGTATGCCATTCCGTACGTTGCCACTAACTCTGAGACATTATACGTGCTTGAGGCCCTGATACTAGTCAACATAGTATATTAGCCGTAATAAAGCTTTATCGATACTATTGACCAGAAATAAAGGGTCAATATAGGAAGGTGTTGCGCAGGTCGTAATCGTGAATCAAGGTGAAACTCAGTTATATTGACTATAGGCTTTCGGCATAGCAGAATGCCGAAAGCAGTGGATAACTTAAGTGATACAGAGACAACTAAGGGGTTTAGACTACAGAGAGCAACGCTTATTATAAGCCTGCTTATGTAGCAACATGTGTAAGCCATTACGACTATATAGTCGTATGCTATTGCGTATATTGCCACTGCTTCTGAGACATCGTGACATATGTGCTTGAAGCCCTAGTTAATACTCCCCTGGCTGAATATATATATTTAAGTAAAAACACCTTGAATACCCTCCTTATTTGACCTCCTTTACCAGCGTCAGGAGTCTTATAAACCTTGTATGTGCTGGTGATTTCAGGACCTTAGTTAGGCCATCAGCTGGCATACAGTCTATAGGTATATAGGCTAGTTGTAGCCTACCCTCTTCGACTTCCTGGTGTATTAGGTGGTATCGGACAGCTATATGCTTGCTTCCGTGATGAAAGGTAGGGTTCTCAGCCAATGAGAGTGCACCCTAGTTGTCCCCATATAGAGTAATAGGGTCTAAGTCCTGACCCTTATATTCTAATCCCTCTAGAAGGTATCGAATCCAGGCTCCCTCCTTAGCTGATTCTGATATAGCTATATACTCAGCCTCTATACTAGACTGAGCAACTACCGACTGTCGCTTCGATTGCTATGATACTGGCCCTCCTGCCACAAAGGTTATATATCCACTGGTCGACCTGTATATATCACGGTCCCTAGTATAGTCTGAGTCTGTATATAGTTGAATATCCAGGTTGTACAGGCTATATTTCAGCCCTCCAAGGATAATCCCATACATCATAGTCCCCTTAAGGTATTGTAGGGCTCTCTTGGCTGACTTAATATAAGCTGGTACTGGATTAACCAGGAATCGTGATAATATAGAGGCTATAAATGCAATATCATACCTCGTTTAAGTGGCTAGGTAGTTAATTCGCCCGATCAGAGACTAATAGAGCTTGATTTGATCCTCGAAGGCTGTTCCCTGGTAGGGGACTAGCGATTCGCTGGCTCCTGGATCAAGGGGTGTTGATACAGCCCTGCATTCTAGTATACTGTACTGATCTAGGGTCTTGTATATATATGCGTCCTGATAGAGGGTAACCTGGTGCCTCTGTCTGTTCTATATAATCCTGACCCCTAAGAAGTATTGGCACTTGCCTAGGTCCTTTATATTAAAGGCCTCTAATAGCTGCTGCTTTAGCTTCTTAAGCTCCTCCCCTTATAGTCCAATCAGCAGGAAATCGTCTATATATATAACGATTATTAAGCCTGTATCAGTATATCGATATATACATTAATCCGCAACTAAGGGTAGGTATCCTAGCCTTTTAAGTGCTACTTTCAGGGTAAGTTGCCAGAGCTGAGGTGACTGTTTTAGACTATATAGAGCCTTTTGGAGTAATAGGGCTATCTCCCCTAGTTCGAATATATTAGAGAACAGCTTCTAGCTATCAGGCAGGTTAATATAAACCTCTTTATTAATATCGCTATATAGGAAGGCTGATTTGACGTCTATCTGATCGACTGCCTAGTTGTTTGCTGCTGCTAGCCCTAGGACAATCCTCTAGGTGGCTATATATACAACACCAGTAAAGGTTTGATTATAATCTAGGCTGTATCGTTATTCATATCCTTTGACTACCTAGTGTACCTTATACTGGATAATCTGGTTATCGGCACTATACTTGATCTTGAATACCTACTTAGTACCTAGGGGCTTCTTGCCCTAGGCTTTAAGGCAGCCGTTACTGACTGATATAGCTCTCTAGGTATTATTTTTAATTAAGGACTTTAGCTCTATATATATAGCTTCCAGCTACTCTGGCCAGTCAGGTAAGTCCTTAGCCTCCTGGAGTGTTTTCAGTTCCTCACGGTCTATAACAGCTGCTATATATCTGCTAACCTGTGTGGCTAGTAAGGTAGTTGTAAATAGGGCTGGATTACCCTGGGTATATAATCGAGTGATCTGTCGGTTTGAGAGATCTAGGGGAGGATAGTCCTGGCTACCCTGAGGTGCCTCTTCACACCCCTGACTAGGCTCCTCTTGATCGATTTGATCAGGTAGTCCTGTCTGACTAGGTGTCTCTAAATCTAGTTGAATAGTTAATAGTACTGAAGCTCTTGGCTTATTCTTTGATCCTTTTGGTCAACCTCTCCCTCTAGGTGTAGGCACTGGATTAGTATTAGGGTCACTGTCACTATCCTCCTGATCTACCTCTATATCGACTACTATAGTCGAGAGGGGGTTGTATTCCTGATCAAGGCCACTGTCTTCCCCTTGGCTAGTAGCTTTAGGGATATATCTGATTTCCCCTGGCAGCCGGGTTAAATCATCTGTATTTTCAGGGGTTTCTAGGTCTTCTAGAGGCTCTGACTTGTCGAATATATAGTATGATGATTGTACGATCTTTTGAGCCCTGCCTAGGAGGTAGATACAGTATATCTTACTCCCCTTAAACCCTACTAGGTAGCCTTCCTCTATATAAGGGGCTAGCTTTGTGCTCTTGACCTGTCTTTCCTTAGGGATATTTATATACACCTTATAGCCTAGGACGTATAGGTGGCTGATATCCGGCGAGTAGTTAGTGTCTTGTAGTCCTGGTTTGACTTGGCGTTTAAATACTTCTGCTGGAGTTATCTTATCAAGTGATAAGGTGGCTATATGATTTGTAATGTATACTGCTTCCAGTAGTATTTCAGGCCACAATTCTGGTGGCAGATCAGAGTCCTTAATAGCACTCCTTACCTTACTGAATATTGTATGGTTTATATACTCTATAATATTATTCTGTTCTGGTGTATAGGGAGTGGTGATCTCAGACAGCATACTATGCTTCTTTAGGTGCTAGACTAGCTTATATTCACCATACTCCTTACCCCCATCAATCCAATATGCCTTTACAGTGGCATTCTACTGTATCTTAACTAGTTGGTTGAAATACACAATTGAATAATATACATCACCCTTATTCTTATAGGACCAGGCCCACCTAGCGTATATTGCGTTATCTATGAATAGGCTGGCCTATATATGGCTATTGAAGCCGACTGGTGATATTTTCTTAATATCGATATACACTAACTTAAATATGTTCTGTTGCCTTAGTTAAGGTATACGTGATATATTCCGAATTGAATTAGCTATCTGGTATATACAGTACAGGCCTGGCTCTAGCTCTAGCTCTGATTGGCTGGCTTTAATCGATATACCCTTTGTTATCTGTACTGTCTCTTTTACCCTATCAATTAAGGTATATAGTAGACGTCTATACTACAGGTCTAAAGGCTTCAGCTTTAAGCTCACTGAGCTTAATAATATATGTATAAATATAGGCTCCTTCACTACCTTTAGGAAGTACCCTGACTCAGTAGTCTTGATCAGAGCTACTGGTTCATCACTACCAGTATAGAGGACTCCCTTCTTAAGGTAGCCTCCCCTAGTGCTTTTTTCAAACAGCTGTCCAGAGAAAAGGTTGATTAGTATAGAGGGTAAGTACAATACATCCTTTAGCTCTAGCTTCAGAGGCTTGCTATCAACACCCTCAATCTCCATTCTGACTGTACCACTGCCTAGTGGCTTAGCAGGTCTATTGGCCGTTAATACAGTCAGTAAAGACCCGTCGTTTAGAGCATACGACTTAAAGTTAGCATATGTATACATAATATACAATACTGCACCATTATTGAAACACCAGGAGTGTCGGTCTAGCCCTGACTTAGTCAAAAGGGCCATTACTAAGAGTGCTAGAGTATCGTCTTCATCGTCATCCTTCTTCTTCTGGTTCTTACCCCTAGAGGGTCTTAGTTCAGGGTGCTTTACCCAGCAGCTATTGTCATTATAGCCATCCTTTTTACAGTGGCTACACTTGACTGTATCACCCTTATTCTTATCACTCTTATGACCCTTACGTCCCTTCTTTGTGTCTGGCTTCCCACTATATAGTGCAGTTGTTGCTTTTTCGGCTTTCCGAGACTTATCCAGGATATCAGCTATAAGGTCTAGCAGGGTTGGTAATGTTTTACATACATTAGACCTTTGCTAGTCTGCCCATACAGGGTACTGCACGTCTAGAAGAGCGATAAAGTTGATTGTATAAACCTCCTCTGGTAGGGGTAGTCCAATTGTATCAAGCTTTGACTTAAGAGCCTTGTATTAGTCGACAAACGCACCAATCGAGTCGTAGTGTTCGACTCTTAGGGTATTGTATTCAGTCAAATACTTGTGCTTGAGGTTCCATCTAGTTGAGGTGTACCTCTAGTCAAGTAGGCATATCATTTCAGCTGGATCTGTAACCCCCTTTAGCCCTATAGCTAGTTTAGAGTGAATTGACCCTTTAATTGACATTATGCATGTTATCTTCTGGCAGTCGACTTTATCTGATTCAGGTATAATCGACCCCTTTATGATGAACTTGGCTAGTCCTTTCAAGCCTAGGAATAGGGTTATATTGTCCTTCCAGTCTTTATAGTTATCCTCTCCCTCTAGCCATATAGGCTTAGGGAGGAACATCGAGCTGGAGCCTTGATTGGCTATAATCGAGTGACTTGAGTTGAAACTGGGTGATTCCGACTTCTCCTAATGTAACCGGGCTCATAACCTATTGACCAGAAATAAAGGGTCAATATAGGAAGGTGTTGCACAGGTCGTAATCGTGAATCAAGGTGAAACTCAGTTATATTGACTATAGGCTTTCGGTATAGCAGAATGCCGAAAGCAGTGGATAACTTAAGTGATGCAGAGACAACTAAGGGGTTTAGACTACAGAGAGCAACGCTTATTATAAGCCTGCTTATGTGGCAACATGCGTAAGCCATTACGACTATACAGTCGTATGCTATTGCGTATATTGCCACTGCTTCTGAGACATCGTGACATATGTGCTTGAAGCCCTAGTCAATAGATACTCTTAAGTCTAGCCATTCTTTAAGACTCTAATATATTTAAATGCATTTTACTTATATAGATTTATATTATATCTTGAGCAGAGGTTCAGGTTAATGCGCAGGTTGTAGTTGGATATCAAGGTGAAACTCAGTTATATTGACTATAGGCTTTCGGCATAGCAGAATGCCGAAAGCAGTAGGTAAAGTGAGCAATGCAGAGACAACTAATTAAGCACAGCTACACTAGAGTAAAGGCCTCTTTATATAGACCTATTCAGCCTCTTATTGACTTGCATAAATCCCCTGAATCCTGGATCCTAAAGGATATCCTGGATCCTGAGGGATATATCATACATGCTTGAGGCCCTGATCAATAGAGCATATATAAAGAGGTATAGTAACTGCTATAAACTAATAGATAACTCTAGTCAATCTGAACACCTTGGTCCTTGCTCTCGCCCTACTTCCCCTATATTGCTCTCATTGTTTATGGTTTGTAGTCGTAGCCTTTCAAGAAGTATATATAGGCAAGATAGGTAAGAAGATATACCCTATAATCTAAAGATAGGGCTAAGATATATAGTTCTATTATCCCCCTAAGCTTTATATAGCTTACTTGAAATCTGACAAAATACCTAGGTAGTTAGAACTGTAGCAATTCAAAAGACGCTTAGCTATAGATAGTGAGAGAGTACTGCTATATTTGTTGAGAACCTTACAAGATGTGCTAGTAGCATCCTAGGTATGACAAAGATAAATTTTAAGATCTGTTAGCTTTAATTATAATTTATACTCTACTGCAAGCTTAGTAAACTTGTACTACTGATATTTCAAATTAGCCTTAGTTCAAGACCCGGAGAGCTTGACTGGACACTATCCTCGGCTCTTTATAGACCTGACCCCAGAGTTCACCAAAATATTTCATGATATAAAGGACAAGTATATATTATCTCTAATTGGACTCAATTGAGATATTGCTAACTAGACTCAGAGAGTGACGTTCCCGATCCCGGAAATTATCTTTGATCCGACCCTCGTTCTTAGTCCGCATGTCTTTCGACTCGGAATACTGTTCAAGGCCAGGGCCGTTGAAGATCCAAACATTAACTCACCAGACAAGTTTTACAGCTTAAACATTTTCAAAGGATTGGGCGAGCAAGAATTACCGCTAAGAGAGGAGATGTCTTCTGCCAAGCAGTCCGTGAAGCGGATAGTATTCGGATCGCTCGCGAAATATAACCGACGACAAACTGGATTCGATACCAAATAAGGAAAGGAGGACGGATAATCGGCATCAAGCAGGTCGTCAAACTTTACGAGGACCAATATCAAAGCTCCTACCCTATACGGAATTGGATTAGAAGGCCTTCTTTGCTGAAATAGAACAAACTATAGATTCTACTACGACCCGCACAAATTTATTGACCTCTCACCAAGAATATATATAACTCCAATATCAGCTCCTATATATCATCTATATACTACTGCTAACCCCGGTTTCCGTCGACTGGCCTTTAGCCAGGTAATCTTAGTTATACTAAGGTTAAGAGCCTTCTATATCTCCAAACCTTGGAAATGCATCGACAACGAATTGAAAATCGAGAACATCATTAAGTCCGGGCTCAAAATCATCGACCTGATCTCCTTCCTGGCCTCCAGCAACGGAGCCGAAATTATATGGACGGTGCGGTACATCTGTAGGACTTGGTGCTGTTGAAACATTTTCCGCTGGCGGAGTGCTCCTGACTCGAGTTCTTACTGCGCCCGGTTGGGAATTAAAATCCACTGGTGGGATCCCGAAAGCTGGAGGTAGCTCGCATCGTTCGTATCCAGTCTCACTGAAAGAAGATTGACCCTCCATCGCTACACCACTGCCCACAATCCAGCTCATTGGACTTTCATAACCTGAATCTTGCATGTTGCTACTACTTTGGCGTTCCGCAGTTGTTGAGGCCGAAGAGTTATTTGAGAGCCAGTCCTCGAACCAGGTATTAAACCCTTGAGCGATTACTCTCTCCAGATACACCCCACGCTGTTCATCGGTGATCTCAAAGCCCCGCCAAGCTGGATCAGACTCCAGATATTCCCTCATTATGGCTGGTCCTCGGCGAGTAAAGTGTTCACGAAGCTGGTGCATTTCCCGAGTCAAATCAGTGTCCATGTAAACAGAGCTGGGTCTTCGGTGTCCTGGGAATAAGATTTCCCAGATAGCGAACCACTGGTCCTCTGCACTATAATCACCGTCCTTTGTTTTGGATTTCCTGTGTAGTTGGTCGCGCTGTTCGTACGAGATCCCAATTAACATGCCGGGGTCTCTTCGAGCGCATTTTCTAATGTCGATGTGGTTTTGCAAGCTTTTTATATCTGGGAAGTTAGTTGCTTGGCACACCTGGCAATAGCGCTTAGGAGTATGTTTCCTGATGAGATGCTGCTTGACGTCCGAAATCCTGCTAAGCTTCTTCACGTTCACGCAGCATCTGCTATACTTAATCGGATCCCATTTCAAGTAAGGGCAGGCGAATGATTTCTGAGGTTTCTCGCCTTCACTTGATTCCAACTTTTTTGGAGGGGGCAGATGGGAATCTTCGCCGCTATTATTATCTTCCTCCTCCTGTGGTCGGTTCCTCTTTTGACTAGGTCTTAAAGTCTGTCTAGTATGAGAAGCGTCAGTTGTACTAGAGAAAGCCCCAGAGCTTCCCCCACCTTGACCGGGAGATGATTGACATTGCGTTGTGTTGCGAAATTCGGAAAGAAGATGATGGAGGATGTCATTGAGCAAAGGATATAGGAGCTCTTGGCTGTTTAGCGGCTCGATGTGCTCCGAAGAGTTAGATATTGAAATCATATCCGAATCTAGAGAGTCTTCAGGAGATCCTATTGTTGAACCGTTTAATATTAATTCCGTGCAAAGGCCCCACTGGTCATTCTCTAAGGCAGAAGGAACGGATTCAATGCCGGGTGATTCCAATGCAGGCTCGTCATTTTGAGATACAGAAAGCGTGGAGAGTGTCTTATTATTTTGCGCAGCGGTTAGGTTGCGAGAAGAAAACTCCGGGTCGTAAGGTGGATCTGTCTCGCTCAGAGAGCGGGATTGAGGATAAATTTTGATGTTAACTAAACCGAGCTCCTCGGAGATACAGTGGGAATCTATGTTCGCACGTCGTTAGACAAATTAACCTCAAGGGCTAGTCTCCCTGATACTCACCTTCTGCAGGAGCAGTGTCATCTACGAACTTGCTGATGATGTGGCGACCGGCTTCAAGAACATGATGCTCAAGCGGACCGTAAGCCTCAACATCTAATTTGCTATAATGGTCCGCGCGACATGAAGAAGAGTCAGGCAACAAATGATGAAGCTGCCAAAGAAAGACGTTGTCCGTGTGCTTGACCAGTTGCACCAGTCCTTTTGCTCCCTTAATAAAAACGCGAGGGTGAAATGTCTCAGCCTTTGGGGCCTGCAAATAAAGCAGGAGAGTATTAAAGGAGAGTTCAAGCCCTGAATAACCCTCTGGTTGTCGACGGATTGGAAATCCTGAAATAAAGGTATTTCCCCCAAGAAGATCCCGACTGATATTCTGTATTGCAGGTAAAGATTCGTCTGAAGTCCTCAGCTGCGTGATATCGAAGTTGATGTTGCAGTAGCCTTTATACTTTAGGAAGGTCGAATCAGAAGGACCAGTGTCAACCCTAAAGCTCGTAATCAAAGGTAGACAGGAAGTAGTAAGATTTTGGGTATTGCTAAGAAGCGCTGATCCTATCCAAGCTAGTACCTCGCCACAGTCTGCGACGAAGTAGGCCGGTCCGGTCGCTGTGACGATGAGGTGGGAGAATAGTATTCTGGTCTCCAGTTGGGTATCTCCCAGATAACTCACTATATGCGAATAAGTATGATACAGAAAATCGTATGGAGTTTCAGACCTACCATGGGAATATCGAGCAAAACTCGTGGTCGCCTTTTCAAGTGCATCGAGGATTTGTAAACCTGTCATCGGCCATGTTTGAGCAAGATACTGTCTAATGGTAAGCCCCTGGGCCTCCTGAGGAGAACCTGTCACAATTATGGATGGTTGGAACAATTGAACTGGGTATTTTGACCCCTCCGAAAGCTCGTGTCGAAGCCGTTCTTCCATTGTATAATGCCAATCAAGGTTGATTGTGACTTCATAGATGTTTGGACTTCGTCGTTTACTAATTGTTCCGGTTGGAAGCCTATCAAGAATTTGTTGGCGGATGCGCAGTTCAGGTATTCCCAATTGTAAGACAGATTCCTTCGCCAATTTTGAAAGAAACCACTCGTAGGCTGGGCTGTCGACGATAATATTGTGGTAGACAGATAACTCGCTCTGATCCATTAAATCATCTTCGTTGTCTTTTACACCCTCAAACAAATCCTCGTTTGGATGGACTGAATAATCTTCTCCAACTTTGCTATTCCACATACCCATCTTGTCAAGAAGAGACATGTCGCCAAGATGCCCTTGGGTACGATCTGGCTCATCCTCTTCGTCATGGTTGAACATCACTTCGAGTTGCGCAATAATTTCTCTTGTGAACCTGGTTAGTCTCAAGTATCCCCGTCCTTGTGGATAAAATAACTTACTGGTGTCGCTTATGGATAAAATGCATAATTTTACGATTTACCTCAGATGGAGCATCGTGATAAAGCTTGATGGCAAAAGCCTTGGTGAGTTCGGGAAGTACCTTTGAAAGCACATTCCAGTTTTTGGTGTCAACAAACCTGCATAGCCTGCTATATATATCCTTGGATAGTTCAATAATATAATTTTGGGCATGGGCCAGATTGACCGTAGTGCCTATCGAGTATAACGTTTTCACATCGTAGTTGCTTCCGTCACCCCTTGCCGAGGAAGAATCAACATTGAGTTGATGGGGCGATCTCTCGAGAGCCGGCTGGACATTCAGAGGGTGTTCCACGTTTGGTGTAGAGTTATACCCAGAGTCCGTGAAAGGCATATCACCTTTCACATCGATTCCTTGTTGCTTTCCCAGGTCCTCATCAAATCGGCAAAACCCCTGTTCCTCAAGGGCAGATCTGCTCATATAATCGCTTCGCCGGAATGTCATAGGGACATAAGTCGGCACAATAGGCTCTGATTGCTGTTCGGGTTTGATGTCAACGTCGTTTTCATCCCCTTGCTGGTCATCATCATAATCATCCTCGCCCTGATCATAGACCTCTGCACGAGGTTGACTCGCTTCAACTTCAAGGGGATGTGAACTCAGATTAGGAACAGGTGGACCGCCTTGTCTTCTCCAGAGGTCTACAATACCAACTGTAGAAATCTTGTCTTGTTGAGACAGCTCACTCCTGCTCCGTGCTCGCTCTATCACGGATCTGGCGAAACTAAGGTGAGCGGGTAAGGCTCGGGCAGGACTGAGAGAGCCAGTGGGCTTATGAGCCATCCCAACATCCGCTACTGGAGCAGCATTCACTGCAAAAGTGGTGCTTGTTCTTGGTACGGTCTTTTTACCAAAGCTTGAAGATCGTTCTCTTGCCTTCTTGGGGAAGTTCTCGGGGACGTGCTTTGTGAATCCCCACTTTTCAATATTGGCCCTCAATTGCCGCAGACTATTCTCAGGTTAGCCTCGTTGCAATGGAATGCGAAGACTGATTTACCTAACTGTACATCCACACTCCAATGAAAGAGTCTCCCTTACGGCTGCTAGGCTGAAGCTTTCAATATTGTAGAGGCGGTGAATCAATTCCTTTTGTGACTCCCAGTCCTCGAGAGCCGGGGGACCCAGTCTCCTTAATATTGGGACTTCCATCAAGCCTGGCGGCTCTTTCTGCTTCTCCGGCTGCATCTCGTTTGTCGTGTTGTGAGACATTCCAATCAAACGCTTCAATGCCACCTCAGCAGCGTCCTCTTTGGAGTTATTGATATACTGTGCGTCATACCAATATCGAGCATTGATATTCTGCCCTTGAACTGTCACGGTACTAGACCACGCCGTGCGCCCGCCTTTCAATATTAATTAGCCAACGAACATCGCGCAACATAGACGAGATATTGGATACATACCTCGTCTATCTGAGATGATTTGGAAGACTGGAGAGTGAATCTGTGCCTCCCGGCACTTTTCTGACTACAATTAGCCGGAGCTATTGGTACACTGGGTATAGGTCAATCTACCTTCAAGTCTTTCCTGCCAAGTCGCAGCGCTTGACCCATAGACTGAGGAAGGCATTGATAGTGTTGGTCGTGTAATTAGGTATGAGGTGTGAAGATCCTTTGTCGAGCTGGTAGTCGGGGGAGCAGTAAAGGTGCGGGTAACGGGTATACGTGCCAGATATGAGACTAATGTACGCCAGGGACGAGAAAGAATGACTATGTACCTAAGTGTGTAGATTTTGATAGCTGACAATTCATAGAAAGGCGAGAAGTTCAGATCTTAAACGACGAGGCTGAGGGCAGAAAACCTGAAATATGTTATGTAAATTCGGACTAGGAAGTGGGCCCCGTCATAACTGTTGACAGAAGTATGACAGGCTAGATAAGTCCATATCTTGACAACAGACGAGTACAAAATTGTGGTCGCGTCGAAGGAGTGAAGTTGGTTGTGGGCTGGTACGCGGTCGCGGGAGCGATGAGGTGTGACAGAAAGCACGACTGTGTTTTCTAATATAATTGGTGCAGATCGTCCCTTTCTGGGAGCTCCTACTAGCCAATCAGATCTAAAGGCACTGAAGTGGTGATGCTTCAGCTACAGTATTTGTGTTCTAGTAAGTGTCGCATTATAAATGCCCATACTACCTCGTCGTGGTAATGTTCCAAATCCCAAAATGTTTTGTTCGACGCAAAATGTGGTCCAGAGTAACTGTGCAGGCTCGGGCTATAGTGAGCTCTCAGGAGAATGTCGCATTATATAAGAACTGCACCAAACTCGATATAAATTGGGTTATAAACAAAACAAAAAATTTCAGATATACATGGGCTTCTATTTTTGATCAAGTTATAAGTGATCGATAGAGTGCACTGGCAAACTATTACAACAGCCGTCAAAAGCTTCAGCAATGTCTACTAGATCTGACCCGTCAATAACCGTCAGCAACGACACTAGTAGGTAAGTATACTACAAAACTTTGCTATCTCAGGCATCCAAGTATAAGGATTCCTTAGTTAATATAAGGAAAGCCGCGAAAAAATAGTGGACTCCCCGATGCTCGATAAATATTGTACTAAGTCTCCAACTATCACCGAAAAACTTTCACTTCCACGGGCGCTAAAAGAGACTTCTGAGGTAGTCGCAGAAAAAGTGAAGGGAATGAAGGAGTTCCTTGGGAAATGGCAGGTTTCGTGGAAGAAGATGGGGTGATTGATAATCATAAGGGATTGCCTTAAAGGGAGTGACTATAATACGGGGTTTTCTGTACCAGGAATATACACTGTTGAAAATGCCTCGGGATTGTGGGGATTTGATAGTGCTGATGGCTAATGGTACTAATGGATGGTTGTGATGGTTGATCGTGCGGAAGGTTGATTGTTATAGTTGATGGTTACGATAGTTTATGGTTGTGATAGTTGATGGTTATGATGATTAGCGGCTGTGATAGTTGATGGTTGTGCATAATTATATCTTAAGTTACTATTTATTACTTTATAAACCTTAAGATTTATATTAGTCAGTATATTGCGAAGTATTCTTTACTTAAATACAATAGTACCGAAGACCGGCTTACCCAAACACACGCTTGTAAATATTGCACCCCCACTTTTACTTGCGAACGGCTTTACCATTTCCAGTTCCCTACTCTATGCTCTTGTCATCATCTACGTTTGATCATCACTTGCTGTCGCTCCTAGTATGCCAACGATTCCTTTTCTCTCCCCCTATCTCGCCGATAACTCTCTCGCACTGCTTATCGGTCTTTTCAATGACACCGAACACTCCTCCACTTGCTGTAATCCGCGCTGAAAACATTGCCCTACTTTATCTTTTGCATTCCGTCCCCGTTCCACCCTCTCGCAATCCGATTGAAAGCCTTCCGATTCGTCAGAATGGTTATAAGTTGTCTTTTCTGCGAGAGCGAAGCTTAGTTGGCACGCTTGCATTTCTTTCGAATCTGAAAGATGGCCCCGATCACATCCCCGCAGTTTGTGTTGAGGAGGATCCTGATTCTGTGTCCTTAAATGTCCTGGTTGCCGTGAATAAAGCCAAGCCAAGCGACGGTAAGGAAATCCTAAAAAAACTTAGGATAGGTTTTGAGAGAATCTTCGCACTACTATCCAAGGTGTCAGACGGTGAGCGTCCATGTCTCATACTCTTTCGCTGCTAATGAGGCAAAGGAGACGAAAATCCAGTAGTCGAAGATCGTATCTTTACTGCAATCATCTCTATGTGCTCAGTGCGTATTCTCTGCCGTCTGCGGTTTATTTCCAATAGTAGGAAAGCACCAAGGCAGCCCATAAAGGAACTGCTCCAAGAGGCTATAAAATCTGTCCGACAGCTCAAAAGCGAGACAGGACAAGACGGCAAGCTGCTCCTAATCTCTTCATCATTTACGCAAAGAGCTAAAGAGGTGATCAAACTAGTTGATGCATGGCTAAAACATCGCACACCAGCTCGGCTGGAGGAGTTAGTTGATGGAGTGCATCGTTTGTGGCAAGGAGGAGAACTCCAGGTCCTGTTTAGAAAGATATCGAACCGAACCATGGGTCCGGCATCAAGAAAAAACCTCCTAAATACCATGGGTAAAGTGGCAAGGTATCGGGAAGCTGCTAGATTCCTCTATCGCACAGCGAAGAAATTCCCCTTGGTCCGACAGATGAAGATTGTCCCCATCAACCTGCCCCAAAACGCATTCCGGAGAGTACCAGAGAGCCAATATTCTCCGACCCTTACTTCCACCGTGTCGAGAATCAACTCACTATACGGTCAGAGATGGGATGTTGGCCACATCTGTCGGCTATTGAATGTCAGTGAGGTTGAAGCAAGTGATCGATTTGCTCAGCAGACACTCAAAACCTTGAGAGATGCCAAGATTCACGCTGAGATCCAGCTTCTCTTCTATTGTGAGCTTAAGTCTTCCAAGCTGCCGCCTCGAGTTGTTTGCTCGACCAAGGATGCCTGCTATCTCTGTAATGCTTTCATTTCTATGCACGGGAAGATACACACCCCACGCTGTCACGGAAAATTATACCCCGGCTGGCGATTACCTTTCTCTTCGGCACTCGAAGAAAGAGAGAAAAGATTCAACAGGAAGTTAGCACATTATATAAGGAACAGCCTTACGACACTCCTCTTGAGACGGCAGAAGACCGTTTATCCGGATCCAAATGAGAGCACACTCCTTACGCTACCAGTGTCAGTGTCGACACTGCGTAGCCTGGTTCTGCCAGAAGCTCCTCTTACAGAAGGGAGAGAGGTTTTACAACCTATAACACGAGATTGCTCAGAGACAGAAGAAATTCTGTTCAATTCCCCAAATACCAAGGCACTCTCTGAGTCTTCTGAAAACACACCAAGTACTAGTCGTACAGCGCAGATTGGCGACGTATTAATTCAACCATCGAATAATGTTGCTTCACACACAATTCTTTCTACCCTACCGAGTTGCGGGGTTTCCCCATCAGATGGCACACCATTCAACAACTATGAACTTCTTCAGGGCCAGATATTGTGGAAAAGCGTTAAAGCTAATAATTTATCACCTTTGTATACTGCAGGGCCTTTCGAAGTTCAGATAGAATACTCGATAGGGCCAAGTCCAACCACTCCCAGCAACCAACCAAGAAATCTTTCGTATAGCATAGAGTGGCTCACTATCGACGAAGCCGCGAGGGTGCTGGAACAACATGCATCTTCAGTCTATAATGCTGAATCGCTAGAGGGCGAAGTATCACACGACATGGACGATCAGAACTGTTTTTACATTTCTGCCCGGGGTTCTGCTCTTAAGATCCTTCTTCAGCCGAGCATAGCCAGATTAAATCCAGCACTATGACTCACCAGCCAGTGATAACAGGCAAAGAAAAAGCTTCTCCTCTTCCTATTTGCGTGGAATTTAAACACCCCTGCAGACCCAGTCGTCCAACGAAGAGAAATTACGGTGAAATTCAAGTCTAAATACCAGAACGGGCAGACAAACCCCGAAAATTTATGCAGGTCTAAGTCGCGCAGATTGGCACCGTAACCCTTTGCTACGCTCCGAATTTTCTTTTTGGTCCAAGTGTTCTTCCTATACTCGGCGATGTCACAAGCACCTCGAACTGCTTCTACAGAAAGTATTCTTCATCTCGTACTGATATGACCCAAGGCCTTTTCTATAATTTTCCATGCAAAGTCTCTAAAATATGTGGTGTAATGCTTCGCTTCCACCCGCCACCATTTAGAGGCTTTGGCTTTCCCATGGACATGGGATATTTAACCTTATGTTTCGGACCGTGACACGACTACAACAGACGACTTTAACAATATCAACATTTCCGCACTTACTATGATCGTATCACGATCACCTGGCGTGATGAGTCTGGAGGTTATGTAGCGGACAACTGAGCTGGTCGGGACGATAAACAAAATATATCCAGCAATTGTGAAGTCAAGAGACGCGAGTAATGAAATAGCACGCCCGCCAGTCTTATCTGCGACACGGCAAAATAGTAAGATTCCGATAGACTCAGAGTTTAGTTTCTTTTCTCTTCTCTTTCGCTGGTTCCGTTTAGTTTATGGACGTGAGCAGGTATTACAATACTTTACATGAGATGTTGGGGAACGCAGCTAATTCAGAGCCTAAGCATGCCTGAACAGGGCTTGAGCAGAGCATAAGCATCCTAAGCGTACTTTAATATAAAAGCAAAGAAATATTATTATAATAAAATAAATAATAGCTTGCGAATTTGGCGCATTAGATTAGCTTGCTAGCTTAAGTTGTTCGGTTGCTTAATAAATCGATTACTGTAGTCGCGAAAGGTTGAGCCGAGGCTTACACAGATCTCGGTTACTGCCTTTAGTGACCATTTGATCTTTGCACCGCATTCTTCGATACAAAAGATGCCTCCACCCTCGGACCTGACACTAAGCATTTCACAACTTAAATACCGTCTACATCACTGACGATTCAGTATTTATCACTCCTTCATGAGTTTAGTAAAGTTCCAGCTCGTGTCTGATCTCCATCTAGAGACCCCACAAGCAAGGCCGACATACGAGGACTTTAAAATCCAGCCAGAATGTCAACATCTGGCTCTTCTTGGTGACATCGGAAATGTATGGGACTCTCGACTCTTCAGTTTTCTTAAAGATCAACTGGCAAAGTTCGAAATTGTCTTCTACCTCCTTGGAAACCACGAGGCATATGGAACGACCGTGCTGGCAGCCCGAAGAACTGTTCGGGCTTTTGAACATGAAATGGAAGAGCTCCGTTCATTGGCAGGATCAACTATGGGGTGGTTTATATTTCTGGATCAGACGAGGTTTGATCTCACGGACTCCATGACCGTGCTAGGATGTACTCTTTTCTCCCGCATCTCAAACGAACAGCGGGAATCCGTCACGCTTTTCTGCTCTGATTTCTCTGAGATAGAAGATTGGACGGTTGATACTCACAATTCTGCACACCAGGCTGATGTCGCCTGGCTGAATTCGCAAATTGAGAATATCGCACGACATGAGCCGCATCGCAAGATTGCGGTCTTCACTCATCACAGCCCGACAACGCTTGAGGCAGCCAATGATCCTAGACAGCTGCAAGATGTCGCTCAGGTGCGGTCTGCATTTGTTACAGATCTCTCTGATCAGACATGCTGGACTAGTGCGAATGTCAGGCTCTGGGCGTTTGGACACACTCATTTCAATTGCGATTTCGAGGATCTGGGAACGAAGAAGCGAGTTGTGGCAAATCAGAAAGGCTATCGTAGGACTGAATTAGAGACATTTGACGTGTCGAAAGTGGTCAGGGTCGAAACATTGCTCGAGTCAGAGGCAGAAGCCTAAGGAGGAATCCAGAAGGAAATCCAGCAATCGCCCTGAGAGACATGTCTTCATTGGTATCAATGGATTGGAGGGCAGAATTAGAGTACAAACAAAATTCTAAAGCCATTTTCGTAACAAGCCCCGGTCGGGTGTTAAAAAGTCTGGATCTCTTGACGATTCATCCTTACCTGAGGCTCCACAACTAGTATGTGGCCGCGAGGAAATAGATTTGTTGTCATAGGTAGCAGGCATTAGGGTGTTTTTGGTATTTGTATTTGAACGAGATATTGCTATAGAAGTACAAGAAATACCTACGGTTGAATGCTACAAAAACAGTTTGAGAGCTGCCAGTCATCCGCAGGCGGCGCCAGCACCCAGGTCTCATGTCTTGCGTGACCCTCAATCACGAGTTCAGGTGATCCTTATTGCTCTGAAACTGTGGTCAAAGGAGCTCTAAAGGCTCTTTTCTCATATGGCCTGGGTACAAAAATGCCTTCCTTGATCTCTCTGCTTCTCCTCACATGATACATGTGACGGCTTGTAGTCGTGAAACTCTCTTCTTTGGGGTCCGCGGAGGTAATATTATAATGAACTTCTCGATGCTCTGGTTTGAGCTTTTCGGCGTAAGTAAGACTCTTAACCGGTTCGCCCTCAGAGCTCTGTAGGTAGTAGCAGTAGTTTATCAAACAGCCAATGTAAAGAGCAAACCCCAATCGATCCAAGTAGTCCTGAGAGGAAATATTGAGCCAAAACTCAATCATCGAGTCGAGAAAGCTATGAAGTGGTGGGAGGAAGTCTTGCACGCCATCGCCCAATTGATAATACCATTCTCTAGCGGAGTGCAACACTACGCCCGTCGAAGATCGATAACGAGCAAGCCGAATGGCCCGTTTACTAAATTCGGGATCGTTTTCGAACTTGCCCTCTGGGGGCGTTTTTTCGTAGCCACTATGGAGAAGGACTTTTGCTGCTGTACGTGGATCTTCTACCAAGAGATGAAGATCCCAAACTTGTGTATCGCTACCATGGAGAGCAAGGAGATCCTCAAGCCAAATCACGTTAGGGACTCGCTTGTCGGCCAGTAGCCTGCAAACTTCATAGCGACCATTGCCCACAGCTGAACTAGCCTGCCTTAATTGTCTTGGTGCCGATTTGGTATTTCCCATAGAGACAGGAGGTATAGGTGCTTGATAGTAATGGAATCTAAGGTAAGACGAGTTAATCCTTATTCCTAGGAACGAAAGCCGCTCGCAATACCTAGGCCGCGCACAATCTTATATGGCTTCACCATGCGCTGAGCAATCGTCGTTGAGTTGTAGGTCCGCAGGAGGTGGCATCAGCTTTTCCTATTAGAATTGCAAGATGACGAATTTATCTCGGTGCGGAAACAAGGCAGCGTTGAAATGGAGTGCATGACCAAACCGAACTATCTAAGCGACCACGTGGCAAGGCTATCTTTAGCAAATCCTTGACATCTCCGTACAGGGTGATTTAAATGTAAAACAAGTATATAACTGCGTTTGCAAGACATGCTGGAATTAGGACAAATGATTGGTAGAACCGCCTTGCGATTATAGCTAGTTCGACGATAAGTCCCTTGTAAGCGGGCGACAATTAACTTGCGTATGGGCAGTAAGCGCTGGATTCGTGTAGGTAGGGTCGCGCTAGGCCGCGGGCCTTAATCTTGTGTTTTCAGCGAATTAGATCTCCATACACAAGCGCTCGGGGTTTGGATCAAGTCCTCTCTCGTTGGCTCGGTGTAACTCAAGTCAACCAACATCGCACCATCTTAAAGCCGTGGAAGCTTTTTTTAATACCTGTAACACATGGGTGTATAAAAATAGTAGTCTCCATCATCCGAGACCTTCCCATCGCAAACCTTCTCACCCACATGAGGCCAAAGGCGTCTATATCCTTACAAAAGAACCCAGTCTTAGCGGCTACAGATGCTTTTCAGGTTTCACTAGGCGAGCGCTATGTCGGAACAGATGGAAACGGTAACACAAAGAGGTGAGCTAAAATGTCTGAGGATGGTCGATTGTGTGTAGAAGTGACCTCTTATATACATCCCTTCAAGCATGTCTCTGAGCGACTTTATCTCTGTTCCAAAGTTGCTGGCGGCTTCCTTGCGCAGACTCTCTTCTCACATATTGGTGCCTCTTCAATTACCGTGTATCTTTACCATTCTCCCAACTACTGTACTTTTCTGTACTTGATTCTCCCTGTATTGTTCGATATGGGTTGTTTTTGTTCAACACAAGGTTCTAGCAGGCCGACAGCACCAAGGCCTGCTTCAATTCCGTTGAAGAATACCAGTTCGTCGTCTACGAGGGGTACACAACGCTCAAAGTACCCCCAGCGAACAGAAAGAGCGATGACGCAGCAAATAAGGACCGAGTTCCTGAATGCTACGCAGAGGGCATTTGGACGCCTAGAGTACGGTGTGATTGGTGGCACCGCCTTAGCGGAATATGGTAACAGGCGGACCACGTCGGATCTGGATGTCATTGTTCCGCACGATATAATAGACGTGGTAGAGGACCATTTACTCCGCCATGGGATGGTTCGCACTGCAGGGCGAGGGATAGGGTAAGTACATTATTGAGCTTATTACTGCATGCGCCTTGTATTCGAATTCATTCTGTATCATTTTGATCTCGTTGTTGGAGCCTATATTAATGTCACTGAACATAGCTAATAATGAAATTCAGCTATGTAGCTTCCGATGGAAATTGCTATGGTCTCGACATCACATCCGACAAAGCCCTTGGCCAAATATTCCGAACGGCTCGAGCCAGACATCGGGTAATGCCCGTCGATTTCCTCTTGAACTCAAAAGCCTACTCTTATATAACTCGCGTTGGCCCCGACATGCAGCAGAAAAAGGCAAGCGACGCGCAGGATATAATTTTTCTTTTAGACTACATGAGAAGAAATGGACTAGTTCCAGATAGACAGCAATGCCGATGGGTCATTGATTATGACTTCTGGACTGCATTTTGTGGCAGCTATCAGGGCGCAGAGGAGCGTTTTCAGAGGCTTGGTCTGCGGAGAGATCCAACACCTAGTTCAAGCAACCGTGGGACGAGGAATTCAAGCATGGAGATCCGTCGAGCCAGTAGGAGTAGTAGTCGCCATTGAAAACGAGATTTGATATTTAAGCATGTAAGATTCTATTAAACCAAAACCATTTAGCCTATATAGACCTCATGGAATTTAGATTATTTTTATAGCTTATTTATATTATATCTTACTCAGGTTGTGGGCTACACTGGTCAGCTAGCGGAGCCGAGGGTGAGTGGAGAGATGCTTATCGCCTGAGCAAGAACGGCAAGCTCACTAACCGAATGCAAACACAAGAGAGAAATAACCGATTCATAATACTAATAAAGGCACATGCAAAAGGCATAGACGCCATGAGTTGTACAGCGACATCTCGATATCCCGTATCCTAGTACCAGAACTACTCGATTTAAGTTATTCGAGACTGCATTTAGAATTCCAGTCTAGTTATAAAGTGTAAAGGTAGTGATTAAACCTATCATCTTTACAAGTATAGTGTACTTTTACTTGAATGTTATATACCTTTATACAATGCTAAACCAGACCCACTAGACACGACACTTCCCTATCCACTTTGCTGTGTTCTAAGACTATAAGTAGCAAGCACCAGAAAGGCTAGTTTCCACTGACTGCATCATATCATCTGATCTGCGACAGATTGGCAGGCATCGCTAAATCCAACGCTCCCAGTACAAACATTAGCCCCGCTCATTAACTTTTGCTTCAAATGTCACTTAGCTCTACAAAGGTAATCTATAGAACCCTTTGGGGATCGATTAATTACTGAGAAAATGCCTTCATACTTATGTGGAGCTAAACCCAGTAGTTACTGAAAACCGGTGCGATAGTATAGAATTCTAACCTCTTGATTCTTTTTAACATCTATTTTGTCAGCTTGCTATTGCAAGGCTGCTTTCCCTTGAGAATGATTGGCTATCTTCGTTTCGGCTAGTCTGCTGCGACCGCGTGTTACCCTACTGTTTTGCGCAGCGTAAACGAACCAGGTGTAATTACACGACATCGACTTGCATACCGCATGGGATAACCATCTGAAGAGCTGCGAATGACCTAGCTGAGGTTGAGTCGAGGGCTACAGATACTGGACGGCAAGGGGGACAGAAGCAAGTCCACTTCAGACTAGTGGAGGCAAGGCTGCTTAGGAACAAGGACAACGAGGGAGAAACAGCCGCTCGCTGTCATTCCAAGCTTATAGTAGGGCTAGAAGAGGGATATTCGAGAGCAGGAGCGAGAACCCGATACCAAGAATCAATTCGGGTTTCAAGACGACGGTCGATATGACGCCAGAAACCCAACCAGGACAGGCATGGCCGCTACACAGCCTTAGGCTTGCACCGAGCGCCAGGTATTCGACGACAGGAGCAATAATCGACCTCGAAGAAGGGATTAAACTTGCAAGACAGCTAGTGGATATGACTCCAAAACATCATCCACACCGCGCGGGGAGGTTAAATAGTCTGGGGAATAAACTTAGTGACAAATATTTGAGGATAGGAGAGATAGCCGACCTTGATGAGTCGATTCAAATCGGAAAGCAAGCAGTCGATGAGGCTCTAGAAGGCAATCCTGACCGAGCAATGTACTTAAACGACCTTGGAGCTCCCCTTGCCGATAGATATAAGAGGACAGGGTTAATGGCTGACCTGGACGAAGCTATTCGGGTCACGCGGCAAGCAGTCGATATGACTCCGGAAGACCATCCAAAGCGAGTAATGTACTTGAGCAACGTTGGAGTCCATCTCTCTGAAAGATATAACAGGACAAAAGCAATGGCTGACCTTGAAGGGGCTATTCGACTCATGAGACAAGCTGTCAACTTGACTCCACAACATCATTTAAATCGGGCAGGGCGGCTGCACAACCTTGGAAAACTACTCGGCAGTAAATATACAAGGACAGGAGCAATAGCCGACCTTGAAGAAGCTATTCAATTAGCAAAGCTAGCAGTTGGTGGAACACCAAAAGACGATCTAAACTGGTTTATGTACTTAGACAACCTTGCATTTCGACTTCGTGCCAGATACAAGAGGATGCAAGATATAACTGACCTGGAAGAAGCCATCCAACTCATGAGGGAAGCAGTCGATGCGACTCCAAGAAATAGCCCAGACTGGTCACGTCGGCTGAGCATTCTGGAAATAGGACTAAGAGATAGGTACTTGAGGAAAAGAGAAAAGGCCGACCTTGAAGAAGCCATTCGACTCGCGAGGCAAGCAGCCGATGCAACTCCAAAAGACGATCCACTAAGGGCACGAAGGTTGTTAAACCTTGCGATTGGACTCTTGAAAAAAAGTTCCGGGACAAGAGAAACGGGAATTGTCGAAGAAATTATTGTTCACCTTCGGTCTGCTTTATATCAGCCCAATGCGCCTGTCACTATTCGGATAGCAGCCTGCAGATTGATTGTCCCATTCTGTATTTTCAATTCAGACTGGCAACAAGCATATGATGCATCAAACATAGCCGTAGGCCTTATTTCAAAATTAACAGCACGGTCGCTCGAAAATTCTGATAAGCAACATCTACTCAGACAAGTCGTCGGCGTAGCTTCTGACGCCGCTGCGGTAGCATTACAGGCCGAGAAGGGAGCGCCCGTTGCGCTAAACTTCCTTGAGCGGGGTCGGGGCGTACTCGCAGCATCTCTCGATGAATTACGGACTGATATTATAGGTCTGCGCAAGATCTACCCCGAGTTAGCAGATCAGTTTGTCCATCTTCGGAACGAGTTAAAACTTTCAGATATGGATAACAGCTCTTTGCTCGACGAATCATCCTGGCTGGAATCAGGGAATCGGCGTTATGACGCAGGTGACAAGCTCGATAGGGTGATTGTTGAAATTCGCAAACAGCCTGGATTTGAGGATTTCTTGATTGGACCCGGCGAAAGAGAGATGCAAGCCGCAGCGAGTTCTGGCCCGATTGTCGTTTTAAATGTGAGCAAGTATCGTTGCGATGCGGTTCTCGTTGAGGAGCACCGGACACGGGTTTTGGCTTTGCCACGTCTCAATAAAAAGGAGATCATCCAGAAGGTGCAAATAGGTGGATTGGGAAGTCCGGCGGTTCTCGAATGGCTATGGGACGTCGCTGCGAGTCCAATTCTGGATGCCCTAGGGTTTGTTCAGCCCCCATCGACTGATAACTGGCCACATATCTGGTGGGTTCCTACAGGTCCGTTGACCAAATTTCCTATCCACGCAGCTGGTCGTCACAATGGCGGCTCTGTCGAAACGGTGCTCGATAGGGTGATGTCGTCCTATAGCCCATCAATCAAGGCGATCATACAGGGCCGTACACGTCGTGTTACACAATCCCCTTCAAGACAAGCACTCCTTGTTGCCATGCAGGATACACCAGGGCATGGCAAGCTCCCATTCGTCATCAAAGAAGTGGCGATGTTGCACGATCTCTGCAGACTGATGGGCCTCGATCCTATTGAGCCACTACGGCGCAAACAAGATATCATGTCATATTTACCGAACTGCAAGATATTCCATTTTGCTGGCCACGGCAATACCGACACTGCCGACCCTTCACAAAGCCACTTGCTCCTAAACGATTGGAGGAGTGACCCATTAACGGTGTCCACTCTTCTGGACATGAACCTCCGCGAAGGCTCACCGTTTCTCGCCTACCTTTCAGCTTGCGGTACGGGTCAAGTGAAAGACGATAAGTCTGTCGATGAAAGCATCCACTTGATCAGTGCGTGTCAGCTAGCTGGATTTCGCCATGTTATTGGCACGTTATGGGAGGTCAATGATGAATCCTGCGTCGATATGTCCAGAATCACCTATGAGGAGATTCGGAATGGAGGCATGACGGATGAATCGGTTTGCCGGGGACTGCATAAAGCTACCAGAGATCTCCGAAAACGCTGGTTGGACGAGACGGTAATGAGCAGTCGGGGAAATAAACCGATCAGGCATGTAGAGACTGAGGATAGACCCAGGATTACGGGCAACAGGGCTCAGGAAGATAGCGGGTTACAGAGAGATGTTATTTCGTGTGATGATGACGAAGAGGCCGAAGTATTTCCTTGGGTTCCTTATGTTCACTTTGGCGTATGATTCATCACCCATTCAACCGTAGGTACTACGACATCATTCGTGTTAGACGCTGGCATGCTTTATAATTCGCTTCTATCTAAGATTTTACCTTAAAAGTTTGGCCCAGTAATCTAAATGGAATGAGTTGCTGTTGAGTAGCTTCGTATCATTCTCCGCCAAGGCACCAGCGGCGAGCAGAATGCAGTGCAGTGGAGTGCTGTGTCCCATCAGGAATACGTGCCGCGTATCGGCGAAAATGCCTCAATAGCAAGGCTCACATATCATTAGGGTTCTGATCTAGGTATCACGAGAATCGCCCCTGGTTTGTACGGGGGTATTGCCGAACGAACCCACATTATTTGCAGCAACGACTGTGAAGATATAGAGAGCGATTACTCCCTCACAGTGGACCAACTGACAACCTGGAACACATGGCTTAGCTCAGACTGCGACACAAACCTCTATGCAAATCTCAATTCCAGCGACACACGGGCCATCTGCGTTGGCGTAAATGCATCAACGCCCGTAGGCACTTCTACTTCTTCCTTAGGCACTCCTACTTCGTCGCCTTCGGGGACGATCTCGACCCCTACCATAACTAGCCCTCCCACGACAACCACTTCTACTTCTATGGGCCCGATACTAAGCGGCGAAATAGCAGGCTGTCAGGCGTACTACACAGTACAGTCTGGTGATACATGCTCCAGCATTGAAACGGCATATGTAATTACCTTCTTCCAGTTCTTTGGCTGGAATCCAATAAGTATGTTTTGGCCGCCACCACCCGGTAATGCTGGAATTAGGAGCTGACATGTGCAATAGTCGGAAGTAACTGTGAGGATCTGGTGATTGGTGATGCATACTGCGTCCAAGGTCCCGCCAGCTCTGGCACAACAACAATCAGCCTACCAGCCCCGACTCAGTCTGGTCTCGCATCAAACTGTGATCAGTATTACACAGTGGCATCCGGCGACTCGTGTGCTGGCATTGAGACGCAATTCAATGTTACCTTCGCACAGCTATATCAGTGGAACCCGGCTATAGGCTCAAACTACCAGAGCTTGTGGCCTGGCTATGGGATATGTGTGGGCGTTTCGTCATAATATGCAAAGGACAACAGATGAGAGCACATGTGGTATGCAGAGCTGTGAGCTTGGACGTGTATTGCGTGTTCCCATCAGTAGATATTTGCAAGTTGTCAAATTTCAGCCAGTAGAGTTGTATGATGAAGTATGACTCTTGCAATCACGAGGAGTATTAGTTCTGCATATAGAGTCTTAGTGTTATATCTTTGAGGTACGACCTGATTCTTGAAACTAGGAGGGGGATAAAAAAATACGTAGCAACAGGTCACTCAATTACCCGCCTCGCCTCATCACCGTTCTAGAGTCTACAGATTGGATTTAACTTCTTCCTAATCATTACGACTGTAGCGGGAGTACACAGCAGTAGATCAACGTCCTCTACAACCTTGCCAGTTACCTACAAGTAAGTCGACGTACTTGATAAGCGAGTGACGCACCAGCTATCAACACCACAAAATCGGAGAAACTGGACTCGAGGGAACGGCCAGGAAAGGCCCGCCGTAAGTGAAGAAGCGAGCGGACGATTAGCAATACTGTATATGTTCTGAAATGTTCGGCTGAGATAGTATCACATGACCCACTCTACAAGCTCCCGTCCGTATTTAAATCAACTCTCGCGAGCACCTCAACCAGTAACCGCAACATCAACATCGACTCTTCCAATGGACCCATCTCACAACCATCCTCACGACGCCACGCAAGGCAGTGGGCCACAGCCTGCGCCTGCTTGGCTGGAAGAGATTCATCGTCGTATTAGGTCGTCGCCAAATGTATCGGCACGCAACCCTAACATGAGCTGGGAGAATAACGCTGCAGATAAGATAGAGCGGCAGCTACAGCGGGATCACCACAAAAGCTGGGGGTTTGTGATTTATCGGACCACCTATAATAGCGATGCCGACTGGGCTGAATTTCTCCGGCGCCTGCGCTTCCAGATGGAGAGCGCGTTTGATTTCTATAATGGTAGGGACATTCTAGAGAAATTTGCACTTACCGTGCTTGAGGATCAGTCGGCTTTCGATAGAGCGAGTACAGATACCATTCGCCGGCATTTCCAACAATGGTCGTTGACAGCCTACCCGGCAGAGCAACAGCATCAAGACGGTGCCTGTATTGGTCGATCTCCGCGCTACCATTACGCTATACAGGTAGACTTAGAGGCTTTAAACTCGGTTGTGCACGACGCACCAGCACCGCCAGCAAATGATACGACGATGAAGGGCTGGGTCAAACTGATCGATAAGTCATGGCACCTTGGACGAGGCGAAGGTATTCATATGTATATACTGCATGAGCCTATCGAGGGTATGACCCAGGAGGACGTCGGCTGGATGAGGGTGCAATATGCGGATATTATGCCTGACTTCTATGCCTTATTTCAGGGGGCTAACGACTGGGGTGTACTCTACTGCCGTCCTCCAGAGATAGCAACCGCGTAACCCTTAGTTGAATTAACCTAAATTAGTCCTAGAATCTTAGTATATAGCTTAAACTCTTTAGTTATTAATATAAATAAAGCGGGTATTAATTTTAACCCTAGAAATTTCAGCTATAAATATACTATATTTCTTATTACAGCTTTTTATTAGATACAGCCCTATATATAGCTGACTTACAAAAACCAGCCTCAGATTTTCATTAATTACTAGAACCGACTTTCAGGTATTAGAGTAGCGATTTTAGGGTATTATAGTAAGGTATTCTAGTAATCGTAGTTCTTATATTTATACTGTATTTATATATAAAATTAAGTACCACGATCTTATTTATATAGGGATATTCTTTAAATTGTTATAGCAATAGTAGAATTGAACATAAACTCTCTATATTGACTAAAGGATTTCAAGTTAAGGGAGAAAGAGAGAGTATTTTAGAGTATAAATAATGGCGCCACTACGCTGCAATATGCCGCGAAGAGTGGCAGTATTCCCATCGTCAAGCTTCTCTTGGCAAGGAAAGCTCCACTTGACGCACCATCTTCAATTGTGAACGGAAGAAGCCCGCTGGAAGCGGCAGCAGAGCATGGGAGATTGGATATGCTCTGCTTCCTCGTGCAGACTATGAAGGTGTCTGACCCCAGGTCACCTAACGCAAACCAGTTACAGAAAGCTATAGACTTAGCGGGACAAAATGGTATTTGGCGTGTCAACCCTTTCTGGAGTCTGTGGTTCCAGGATACAGCTCTGGGATATTAGGTTAAAAATATCGTCGAGTTCATGAGTTCTCGTTGGTCGGCGCGAACAGTTATAAGGACATCAGGGGCATGTACCGCATATAGTTACATTCTTAATTAGGTGAGTGATAACAAACCTGGGTCTAGGCTCACATGCTGGCATGAAAGCCCTCTTGCTAAGTTCTACCTATTATAAAGATATTTGAAGTCTACTTACTTTTAATAGGTCTAGTAGTCTGGGATATTATATATAAATATTTGATTACATAGAAAGCCTCTACTTAATAGTAAAACTTGGCACTAAAAGTAGGCGTAACTAGCTTTCTATCTGCTTTCTTATTCCTTCTAACTAAGCAATGAAGGTTGTCAGCCCACCCTGCAAATAAGGCAGGGGTGGGATCGTATCCTTATCCTGGCCTGTCAAGCGGTACGTAATAATACACGAACTCCTTTCCGTTTCTGGATCATAGTAGCCGTCGTCATCATAAATGATCGCTATGTAGGACGTTCATTCCCCACCACCCGTGGTGCGACGGGCAGCAGGCCTGTTGAGATCTCGGCTGTATGCAACCTTCCCATGTAATATTTGAAAGTTCCCGATGGTCCGAGCGCGCTTGCCTATGGAAGGTCAGTCTATTTATGTTGCGTCGAGTGGAGCTTAGTGTAGGTGCACGTGATAGGCTCGTATTTTCAGGTAATGATGCTCTGTCTTTTCTAAGGGTGGGTTCAACCACTACCTTTATACTTCGTGACAGGACTAGAATTCCAAATACAGTCTCAAATAACTCAAATCAAGTGGTTTCAGCATCCTTAACATGTACTCCTTCACACAGTCTATAATATTAGTATTCAGAGTTCAAGTATCATCATTTGAGTTGGTTACTCAGCACCGAAACTGGACTAGCTTCCGGGATACCGCAACAATTTAGTTCCAGAATCCCCAGGCACGTTTCCCACAACGGGGTCTCCTCCAACAGACAAATACCTGTCGTAGCCAACCATACCCGAGAGTACTAACGCCAAATTTTTCGTCAGAGATTCTCATGGGTCATCCCCAGGAGGCATAAGTCACAGAAATAAGAAGCCCATCGAGCTCACTTCTCTTGCTTCGTGACACCCACCGACCTTTAACCTACAACAATTCAGGCTCAACACGAGCGTCTTCCTAACTTTATCATCGCACATTACTCTCTTCCCGCTTCTTCTCCGAGTGCAAGATGAAGCAAATAATCATAGATATTGATATGAGCGATCTTAGTGTTTGGGCTGAATGCTACTCGACACCAGTCGCCGTCCAGTTGTCCAGCCTTGCCATAGAATCCATCAAATCCTCCCGCCATGCCATAGAGGCTATTATCGCTGATGGCAAGCCGGTCTATGGTATCAACACCGGTTTCGGCAAGCTTTCCAACCAATCTGTACAATCAGAGGACCTCTGTAGACTGCAGGAAAATCTCGTCCTATCGCATACTGTTGGGGCTGGTGAGCCATTGCCAACAAATGTTGTCAGGCTGGCGATCGCCTTGAAGATCGCGTCGTTCGCGAAAGGGTTTTCAGGTGTTAGATTAGAGATAGTGGAGAGGCTGCAGCTTTTCCTGGAGCATGAAATCTATCCTGTAATACCGGAGAAGGGTTCTGTGGGTGCCTCTGGTGATCTTGCTCCTCTAGCTCACATGAGTGCCGCTCTCCTCGGTGTTGGAGAAGTCGAATTTCAAGGCAGAATTGTCCCCGCTGAATCCGTTCACAAGAAGTTTGGGCTTACACCGCTTCAACTGGAGGCGAAAGAAGGATTGGCGCTCCTTAATGGAACACAGATATCTACCGCCCTCGCCTTAGCAGGTCTATTCGAAGCAAATCGGTCCCTCACAACGGCCATCGTGGTCGGAGCAGTCACCACTGAAGCTGTCCTTGGCTTAGAGGAGGCGTTTGATAGCCGTATTCATGCGCTTCGTCGACAAAAGGGTCAAATCGAGGTGGCAGCCACCTTCAAGAAACTTATCACCGGTAGCGGATTTCGAGCACACTCTTTCGAGACGGGGCGTCGACAGGATCCTTATTCTATTCGCTGTCAGCCCCAGGTCCTCGGCGCCTGCCGGGACCTCCTGTCACAAGCTGCAGAGCTCCTTACACGAGAAGCAGACGCAGTTACGGACAATCCTCTAGTTTTCGCCGATACCCTGGAAGTGCTTTCCGGAGGAAATTTCCATGCAGAACCAGTCGCTTTTGCGGCGGATATACTTGCGATAGTCATATGTGAAATCGGCTCGCTCTCCGAAAGACGACTCGCCTTGATGACGGATCCCTCAATGTCAGGATTACCACCTTTCCTGACGAGTGAGCCAGGGTTAAATTCTGGGTTCATGAGTGCTCAAATTGCTGCGGCCGCCATGGTTGCGGAAAATCGACAACGGGCTCATCCAGCTTCTGTGGATAATGTTCCGACGGTTGCAAATCTGGAGGACTTTGTATCGATGGCAACCCATGGGGCCAGGCGGGTCCTCGCGATGGTGGATACACTCGACAACATTTTAGCCTCCGAATTGCTGGCCGCGATTGAGGGATGCGATCATCATGGTCACGCATTAACCCCTGAGCTCGATGCTGTGCACACCATGCTCCGTGCATCCGTGCCACGAATGAATGTCGACCGGTATTTTGCTCCTGCCCATAAGCAAGCGCGGCTGCTTGTAAGACAGGCTTCTGTTCCTAAAGCAGCAGGATTGGAACACTTCTCGCCCTGGAATTAGTCCTTCAGCCTAATGAGAGTTGATAAATATGGGCTTGGTCAAACAGGGGTGCCGTACATCACAAGTACGGACATTCCTGCTTTGTATTATAAAATACGACCTAGGCCAGATATTCTCTGTTTATTTTATTTTTTTTAGTTTATTCAATGCAGACCTAGGCCTCGAAATTCGTACCTTCTTCTATATTGTGGTTGGTACTGTCTAATTCGTAAGCGAAGCAAATATCCCTGGTGATCCCGTAGTAAAGCTTATGAAATTGACCAAATGGCAAAATTAGCGGCTACAAAGAGCATTTCATCCTTTGTAGCTATCTAGTTTTATGCCTAATTTTATACCTAGTGCAGTCTATTTCCTGCCTTTGTATTCTATACCCTGTCACTTGTATACTAGCTAATTAGTTGCGTAATAGGTACGAATATATCTCTTGCCAATTCCTATTAATCTAGAGCACAGCCACTTCTTTAGACTCAATAATATATCTTAATGGTATTCGTTCTCGCTCTTCAATCAGCCTTACAAGGGTTCCTCTCGAAGCCGAGCTGCATCCCCTCCTAGTAGCACAGGATTGATTTATTCAGCCTCACAACTTACCGAACATCATCAATTCAATATCCGAGGCATTTTTGGCGACGGCTAAGAATAGGCACGGGAGCAAATGTGAGCTCCCATTGAGTGACCAGATCTGACACCTTGAGTCAACCTTGTGAGAGAAAATTTAGCCAACTTCAGCACCAGGCCAGTGATTAACGCAAGCAAGAAAAGTCCCCAAATAGACCCCACATAGGTCAGCTATCCTGATCTATATCGGTTGCCGACTGTTTAGATTATTTCACAAGAGCGCTTGCATCTATTAAACACCAATGCACCGGGCTCGCGAAACTTGTAGTTCTTGCTAAGGAAATCTCTTTCTCACTTCCTCGCTGAATATACGCTTTCTAGTGTCTGAAACTAGTAAGTGTTAAAACCGCTAAGTAGTAACGCTTAATGCCAAAATATTCTTGGGCTGTGAGATTATATTTATAAGTCCGAGGTCCGAAGGCAGACTATAGATTAAAGGATACTCTGGTACTGGTATGATCTTGGGGCGGCCAAAATTCTTGTCTCGTGGGAAGACATTGAGCGCAGTATCGGACGGCAACTTGTCTTTTGATGAGCTTCTTCCAAACTATATTAATTCATCCGGTGGAAGTAGCCCTGACAGGTTGCTGGAGATGATCCCATCATTCGACCTGCATTGCTTCAATCTTAAGGAACTACCCAAATGATTCTATGCCGGAAGATCCCGTGACTGATCCCATGGAGACGATCTGGTGCTCTATCTTTTGGAATCTGTGGTTGAAGAAAAGACCTACGAAGGCAGTGAGACTGCGAACAAGAAATAAGATGGTCACTTCTCGTAGTGTACAAACAATCTATTTGAGATGTATGGATTTTTTTAGGGAAGGGGAACTTTTGAGGCTGCCCGAAGCTTTTGCAGTCACCCGAGGCCCCATCAATGGGGTGATTCGAGGCGGATCGGATGATTTCATAGTTCCATTACTCCTTGGGTTTACCCTTGGCGCAGTAGATATCTAGGAGGCTCCAAACTTTCTCGGAGTTCTCTGGGGTGAACCGGAAGTAGTAAAATCCGTAATACTCCATGGAGTGACCCGCGTAGTAGATGTTGTGAGAGTTCCGAAAGTCCTAGGAGTACTACTTGTACGAGTGGTACTGCTAGTATTGGAAGCTGTGAGGTAGAAAGGCAGGTTCTGAAATCTGCAGACCGCCCTGTGGGCAATTTTGCCACCTCTATTAAAACATGCTTCGCACACGATTGTTTTGCAATTCTCTTGGTTACACTCTTCACCTGCAGTTAGCCGAAGTTACGGTGATATCTCAGGCTCGGACCTACTCCAAGACCCATATTTGACCCAGGGGCCATTGCCGTTGTGTTCAGGCTGCAAGCATCGCTTGTAATTATCAAACTATTCGTCATGTAAGATACCGATCAAAATGGCAATGTACCAACTTACTATACCGTTCCCGCCTCTCGGGTGCAAACTCATTCGAGAACGGGTTATAAGCATTAGGCGCTTTTGCTCTTGCTCTTTCTCTTTCTGTTTGCGCTCCGCCTCTTTTTTTTTCTCGGTCTCTTTCTCAAGTTTTTCGGCTCTGCGCTTTGCTTCCTCGTCTCTCTCAATTTTCTGAACCTTCATTCTGTCTGCTTCCTCTCGCATCTGCCGCGTTTTTGATTCGGCCTTCCAGATCCGTTCTTTACGCTCCTGCTCCTCTCTGTTCCTCTGTTCCTGAATACGTTCCCTCTCCTCCCTGTCTCTCCTCAGTCTTTCGTCAACTTCTCGTTTTCTTTGTGCTTCTTTTTGACGCACCGCTTCTTCATTTTTCTCTTCCATTCTTCTCATAGCATCTCGCTCTTCTTTAAGCTTTTGCTCATATTCTAGTCTCACGGACTCTTCATCTGCAAATAGCAATTTTCCAGCGTCGGATGTTGCAAGCGATGCATCGATTTTGTCCATATCCTTTTGAATCATCATTGGCACCCTCTCCTTGTTTGCGAAAGCTTCGATAAGTTCCAGACAGCATTGCCTGTCTTGTGTAACCCGAGCCGTTCGCGCGATAAACTCCCGCATCTCACCTAGAAAGCCCGGGGTCGAGAAAAGCTCCTCTTCCCGGGCTTTGGCCACCGCATCATCAATTTTGCCCCAAAATGTGGTGCCAAGAATGACGTTGCCATAGAAAGATGGACCGCATAGAGCCTTGAAGACCTTTATCTGTCTCATCGTGGAGCCTTGTATTCTTGGCTGTGTTATCGGGTGAAGATATATGATCCCCGAAAGCAAGCGTTTCTCTTTGTACTGACTTGAAAGCCATGAGACGACGTCTTGCAAGACACTTTCGTCAGATTTGTCGGTGTCGTTGAATCCTGGAGTGTCGACAAGGGTGTAGTTCGTTCCACAATGCTCGAAATCATAAGCTATTGTTTTCTTCGTTTCTATGAGATAGTCAGCTCGAGGCTGCCGGCAGTTATGCGCTGGATCCAACCCTACCAGAACGGAGCGATGTCCCAATCACAATATCCTCTCGTCTCGTTATATTGCGGATCAGCGAGCTTTTCCCAGCTCCTGTGATACCCATCACAGCGATTACGATTCTTGCCTCGTCCGTATCAGGCATCTCGTTTTCAGAGGAAATAGGCACTGTTTGGCTATTATCGGGGAGATTTTCCCAGTAGTCCCACCTGGGGAAGGTTTCGGGAGCAGAAGAGACTCTGCGAAGTCCCTCCATTGCAACACACTCATCACTGGGAATATCATAAGGTTGGGCTCAACTTGTGTTTTCAAAGGTGTGCTTTTCAGCATGTGCGTACGAAGATGAATCGAGTGACGTTGGTGGACTCGCCCATCCCCGTGCTGTTCACCGATGTGACTCCAAATATCGCAAGCACGGGTTCAGCTGGGATTCTAGCAAATCATCTCACGCGAAAAACGCCAAGAGGTGGCGCGTGTACCCTCTAGCGAGGCGCAGACATCTACGGTGGCGGCTGAGTAGTTGGATTGTTCTCCGTTTCCGCTTGCAGTCGGGGAAAAGCAAGTATGGAAGAATGACGTCGACAATTATACATACCCTCGCACTCTGGGGACATCATGGGATAGCGCGTTATTTCAACATCACTCGATTGTGTCAGATTTGCAAATCTAGCAGTATATAGAGTCATACCAGACTTACTCGATATCTAAAACTAGTTAAGAAAACCTCTGCAGCAATAGTTCTACGAAATGGATAGTTCGTGTGAGGCAGCAACTCTAATATCCGGGAGTGCTCCAGAGGATAATCATGGTAGAGGCCAACCTGGTGAAGAAGCGGCGTCAACTGAAGCATCTTCATCCAAACAAGATGAGCAATCCAGAAAGGTTTCTACTGCGCCGACTCCGAAACATGTAGTGTCCTCAAAGCGGAAGTTGCTAGCACCAGAATTTCCGCCAAAACCCACACCTTTCAAAGATATGCAGGAGAATATTGAGGCTCAAGCAAAGGAGATCGCCGAAGCAGCAGCTCGACTTACTATAAGGTAATGAAAAGACGCACACTTTATCACTATCAACAGCTAACCGTACGAATAGCCACGATGATGTGCTTATTGCAGTCATGGGAATGACGGGGACGGGAAAAAGCTCTTTCATTCGTCAACTTACTGGGTCGGATGAAGTGAAAGTCGGCCACTCTCTCAGGTCATGTGAGTAACACATCTGATACTTCTTTTCGTACCATTTGAAATGCCTAACCGCACATAGGCACATCGAAAGTTGATATTCATGTCTATAATTACAGGAATAAGAGGAAGATCTTCCTCCTTGACACACCTGGCTTTGATGACACTGACCGAAAGGACACCGAGATCCTCAAAGCCATTGCGTACTATCTGGGAGCTGCGTATTCCGTGAAAGTCAAGCTGGCTGGTGTCATTTACCTCCATCGTATCACCGACATTCGCTACACCGGGTCGGCAACTCGAAACCTCCGCATGTTTCAAGCACTCTGTGGTGGCTCAAGTATGGCTAACGTCGTCTTGGCAACCACAATGTGGGATTCATTGAAGGGTAACGAAGATTTGATGAAAGCACGGAATGTGCAGGCTGAATTGGAAGACCCAAAATGTGACTGGTGGTATGATATGATCCAATTAGGGAGCAAAACATTCAAACACTATGGAAATGTATCGACTGCCACGGATATCATAGACTACATTATGGGCTTGAAAAATGACGCTGTCCTCGACATTCAGAGACAGATGATAGATGACCACCGGACTCTGGATCAAACAACAGCAGGGCAGGAAATGCAGAAAGATTTGTTGAAAGCAAAAGAGGAATACCAGGAAGCATTTGATGAAGCAGTGGAGGGTATGAAGATTGCAGTTGAGGAGAAAAACAATAAATTAGCTGAGCTGTACGCTCGGAAACAAGATGAGTATCTAAAGAAGATCAAGGCGTCTGAAGAACAAGTTGAGCAGCTCAGACAAGATTTTACAAAGATACAGAAAGAGAAGGACGAGGAGAGTAAGAAGATGATAGCTGCACTCAAAGAGGAGAGCGACAAATTAGAGATGGAAGCTGCGACGAACCGGAGGAACTACGACTTGGTCACAAAGAAGTATGAACAGACGGAACTGGAGATTGACAACCTGCGCACCCAGCGTGAGACTGATAAGAAGAACTGGGAAGCTTGGAAGGAGGAACGAGAGGAGGCGTGGCTTCGCGAGCAGCAAAAGCTGATGTCAGAGATGGAGCGAACCAATGAAGAACTAGAGAAAAGGAAAAGGAATACCACTAATCTTGCAGCATTGATGGGGGTTCTCGTCATTGGAACGGGCCTCGTGACGATGAATCCTGTTCTAATGCTCGCTGGAGCAGGAATAATGGGCGGGGGAGCATCCGCGGGAGGTAATAATCAGGCAGGTGGTCAGGCAGGTTGAGATTTGTTGAGATAAAAAAATTGTCCTTCTCAGTCCATAGTCTCAAGTCAAGCAACGTTAGAGACCTACCAAAATCTGACCAAACCTCGCAAAAGTCAGGTTAGCAGTGATTGGTAACCACCCCACTGACAATGACCGTACATATTGCTTCCCATACTCATATAGATTTACTCTAATACAACCCGACATCGCTCCTCCCTGTCTCCTGACTCTCAGCATCAACATTCTCTCCCCTTCCTAACCCCATTCTTCCTCAATTTCCAAATGTTGTTACCAACCACCTTCTCAAACTCCTGTAATTCATGTTCCACATCGCCAACAATGTTCCTCATCTCGTGAAAGCCACGCTCTTCCACTTTTTCTCTCAGAACATTTCCTTCATTGTCCTCGCCTGTTTTCTCCCTCTATCTTTGAGAGATTTCACTTTCTGCGCGAAATCTCACGACAGGCTGTACAAGGCTGGTTGAAGATGTGGCTGGGGGATGGGAGAAGGACAAATAAAATAGTCACGACGGTGAGGAGCATGGTGGATCATTCTTGTTTAAAAGTCTCAGCGGCTCACTTTACCGCTTCATGGGTTTCACTCACGCTTACTCGCCGTTATTTTAGGCTGAGGATATCCTTGAGCTGGAGTTATTCCCGGGCTTGTAGAAGAGAAATGCGCGATTTATAGCTGTCGAAGAATTACTCCCAGCATGCTCCAAAGTTATATAAACGATATGCTATTCTGAATACCCTTCAACAACTAATAAGGTCTTGCCAAAGTCTACTTGGCAGCATTCAGCTGCTCTCTTTGTAGTGACTACGCGTTACCTGGCTTAGTAGATTTGCTTTACTTGGCACGGATGTTTGAAGTGCGCTGTTTGTGCCACTTTCGACAGGATGATGTAGCGAATGTGCTTTAAGAATAATCCAACGACCATCTGTTACTGAGTTTTGATTCGGGTGATGCTATAGAGTTCATCGAGTATGTCTTTCGTCTCTTTAAAAGGTTGCTTTTGAGATTTATATTGAGAGGCATGTTCAGCATGGCTGCTGTGCCGGTCTTGTCCCGAAACCTGTAGACTTTGAAGTGAGGTGGGTGTATGTGAGGAATTGAAAAAGGGTGGCTGTCTGTTTGTACGTCTGTGAGAAGTCAAGATCTTGTTTTTTGGTTCTTTTTGCAAGGTATTAGCTTACATCCATGCCACTCCCCGTATGGTATTGGCGAAGATATCGACAAGATTTGGAGCTTTGTCTATAGATTTTGATCTATTGAAGAAGACATGAGCATATCAATCTATAATTATTAGAGCAAGATCGAAGACAGATCGGACTTTATCAACTCGAGCGGATGGAGGCCGTATTCGGATACTTATGCGAACGGCAGCTAGGTCGGGTTTGTTCTTTCCCTATCTCTTTGGAAAGCTAGTTGTGATTGTTTCTAGAATCATTTAAGTACTTCAGGGACATTTGCTCGAGGAGTATATAATTTTATCCAAATCCACAACCATAGGTACTCTCCTAATATCCCTTTCCAATCCTAACTTGCATCACTCTTTGGATTCTTCCTACACATGTGGGGTGTTGGAGCTGTCGTGGGGTATACAAATTGATCTCTGTCCCTGGTCTAGGTATTCTTTAATGCTTTATAAAAGGACTAACCAAGATTCCTACAAGGATAAAGAGGAGAATTTTGATGCAGATACTCGTAAAATAACTTCTCATCGACCTGTGCATCGATTGCTTCGGACAAACTTGCAGCGGGTAGACGAAGATCTCTTAGAGGCGTTTGCTTTTTGCTTCGTACGTAGGGTAACGCCGTCCTTTATTTATCCTTGAAACCAAGGCAGTCTGCATTGTAATACCACAATTCAGACCTGCCTAGGAGCCGATTTGGTCCCCCGGATATAATCGTATTGTTAATTTTCCACAGCAGAGCTGAATGGGAAGTAAATACGATTGGTTAATAGAATTAAGAGCAAGAACGTGACTGAGTATCCTGAGCAGGGGCGAAGGCGAGGGTGAGTAGCGCCTGAGTAGAACAGCGACGCTGACCAACCGCGTTGGAAGCAAACTTGAAGAATGTCGTCTGAGATAACCGTAAGTATTGCACGATAAAATAAACTCCAAATCACACCTCCATTCTAACCTAACGCCTTCCAACCGGGTCCATCGCCCTACCTTGCTGTTCTATACTATTTAGTATATTCAGTGAGCCCGTGTAGGGGCTATATTGCATCCTGCGTTTTCTACTACACTTAAACTACAGTTATCTATCATATATTTTCTACGAGTCGCCAACGATACAGCTCTAGCTGAGTCTCTACTCTTATGCTTTGAAGCTATGTAATGTTAACCCTGTCTTCTTTGTATTGAATGATCTTTTTGCGCATATACTCGCCGAGATCTTCTGCTCTGGCTAGAGAGAAGATGAGTAGTCATTCATTGTACAGTGGTGGGAGCAGCTTTATCCACGGTAGATGAACCAGCCACGATACGATCGACTAACTACCGACCACTAGTGCCGCGAGGACCCGAGACTATCCGGCGTAGTGCGGCGTACCCATGAATAAGCTTAGATGCTCCTATTTTACAATCCAATATTAGCGATCTTATGCACTCTATCATTTCAAACCTAGTAAACTTGGAGCTGCATTGACTATTTTTGTGGCATATCGCGGTAGTCGTCGCAAACCGCAGTCTGCGTAGCCACGCCAGGAACATGTCCGTCGGCTTTACAGCGAGATTTTCGCTTCCCACGGGATGTTGGTTGACACAACTGTCCACGATGGCTCCCCTACACCACTAAACCAAAAAAAAAAAAAAAAAAAAAGGGCAGCGCAAAAAGGTAGATGATACGCTTCTTCAGAAGAGAAATGCAAAAGGGAGTATAACTACAGGAGATTCGTCTATTCAGAAGGACATGTCAACCCAAAAACCGATTGCTCTACCAAAGAATAAGGAATGGCTCTAGCTAAAATAAGTTGCAAAATGAGGTTGGTGAGTGTATGGTGTATTAATCTCCGAGCTTAGTCAGATTCTGGTTGACTTGACAATTCAGCTGAAGCAGCTGAAGCAGCTGAAGCTAGCGCATAGGAAGAGCTCGAGAATAAAACCTTGGACGACTTGAATGAAGGCGGCCTGCTCCTGTTAAGTCCCAAGCCAGGAGAAACCACAGCTCTATTCTTCCCTTGCTCGCTGCTTTACAATGCGTTTGTTCGTTCTACTTTCTGCTTTTGCAGGCACTGTTTTGGCGACCGCCGTTCTCGTTGAACATGGGAAACCACTACCCGAGAAAAGGATATCACCCAAGGTCATGATCGTGACGCATGTACGTGTGTTCTAGTCACATCTCAGCATGAGCACGGTATTAATGAGATTCAGTACGACGATGAGCAGAATATCTTCACGGGGAACTCCGCAGATGACTCTAGTTTCGGAAATCTTCTCGCCCAGACGATTCCCGTGAAAGGCCTATTCTCCCAATTCCCGGACGTGCATTGCACTCACAATAGTGATGTATGCATATACGTAACCGGCGAAGGTATGTCTCACACCGCGGCCAGCACTATGGCCGTCGCGTTTGATGAGCAATTCGACTTAAAAAAGACCTACTTCCTTGCGATTGGCGTTGGCGGTGGTAACCCAAAAACGTGCACTATGGGTGATTTTACAAGCTGGTCTCACTTTCCAGTTGTCAAATATATCAGGTGCTGACTCCCAGATAAAGTAGCCCGGTTTACCATCCAGCCGACTTTGGAATATGAGCTTGGCGGGGACGACGTTCCCTCAAATTTTACCTCCGGGTACTTCCCTGAAGGCGCGACAAGCCCAAACGACACTATCGGCTACGTATACGACAGCGAGGTATATGAAGTCAATGCAGATCTTCGTGATGCTGTCGCTGCCTTTATTGGCGACTCGGTCCTTGTGGACGCTCCTGACGCCGAGGCTTACCGGGCGAACTATGCTGCAGATCCTGATTTTAAAATAGGAGCATCGAAGCCCGGTGTCCGAAAGTGCGACGTCATTAGCAGCGATACGTGGTATTCCGGTAAGGTGATTGCCGACTCGTTTGATGCTCGGGCGAGCGCGTGGACGAATGGTCAATCGGTCTACTGCTCTACGGCCCAGGAAGACGGAGCTACGGCTACTGCTCTACTTCGGGCGCATGTCGCCGGCAAGGTGGATTATAGCAGACTTATCCTGGTCCGAACAAGTAAGATTCTACAACTCATATAGATAGGAATGACTTTTAGTCCAAAACTAATCTGTGTACCAAGTTACGGATTTCGACCGACCATACCCTGGCCAGGCAGCGATAGATAATCTTATTAATGACGGTGGAGTGGGCTACGCAATCGGTGTAATCAATATGTTTAAGGGGGGAAACGAGATAATTCTAGGAATATTGAAGAATTGGAACAGAATTTATGACAAGGGCATTAAGCCAAAGGGGTACGTCGGCGACGCATGGGCCGTGGCAGGTGGAAATCCTGATTTCCTGTTAGGAAGAGAGTCAGGCGGAAGCCCAGTTTCGATTCCCGAACCTCCTGGACCTCCAGTAACCCTTTCTCGGAAAAGTAGAAGGAAGATTTGAGCTATAACCATAACCATAGGCTGGGATGCCTGTATATAGCTGATAGATCTCAAGCGAAGCTATTATTAAGAATATGTCTCGGTGCATCACCACAAGTTGAGGAATGCGCAACTAAATTGGAGATTAAGCTGTATATGACGTATGTAGAACTAGGAAAGAATAGTGGAATCCCCGCGATTAAGGGATAGCGTGCACATTAATCCTATACTTCGAATCTGCATTTGCCAGGCTAGTCTCACAAGTGATCTAATAGGGGCTTGCAATAGCTTAGCAGTAAGGCGCTGTAAACAAAGTCTCGTCAGCAAATTAACCAGATACGGCTAAGGTAGTACAGTAAGGATAGTGGGCATCGTCGGATGATGGCCGACACCTAAATTTGGAATCTCTACTTGTACTACACCCGCCCTAATAATTGTATATACTGCACTTTGTGGTTCAGTTTACTCTAACTGGTAAGAGGCTAGCTAGTATCCTTGCATCCTATCGGTACTCTAGAAATTTGTTTTCTTACTTCTCTGAATTAGGCCGCCTTAGCAACAGAAAGTGGAATATGTACAATTATAAGGGGGGAGGAGGGGTTAGTATTCTCAACGTCAGTGATGACAGACTAACAGCTTGGATCTTATCAGGTCATGGCCATCAGACTCCACCTGGTGTTGAAATATCCTTTGTCGGCAATATCTCACCCACAGGCAATGCAAGTGCTTACAATATTTTGACTCGTGGCGTCATCCGACCCCACCCTAAACACTCTGCTTATGCATTATAAGCTGACTCTATGCTCTCAGACGGAACTGAAAATTTAAATCTGCCGGTATTAATCAACAGAAAACTTCAGGAAGTATTATATGGCTTTGGGGAAAGTAGCATACGGTCTTAGTAATAGAAGGGAAAGGTTTCATATAGAATATGGCTCCTCGAATCTCAAAAGTTATCATTATCGGTGCTGGGATAGGAGTAGACTACAAACAACAAGCTGAAAAAGAGGAAATGTTCAGAAAGAATGAAACTGAGGACGGATTGTCGGCTCTATGAATACAATGGTAGAGAAATTGGCGCAATTTTTAGAGACTGAAAAACGTACGAAATTATGGAACAAGAAGTATTTCCATCATTGGATCAGGGATAATATATTCTTATCCTCTCTAATACAGCACAGGCTCTAGATTGCTTATTTGTGCTATTTATAATCTGTCGCCTTTAGTCCCGAAACCTGCTTAGATAGCGCGCAATGTGGCGCAAGATTGGAATATGCTAGGAGATATGTTGGACACTCTCTGACATTAATATTTGGATGCAGCCAACTTGAGCCAAAGTGGCACCGTCATATTTACGCATGGCGACCTTTCCAGATCTTGAAATATCCCTTCTCTATAGATTGGCACTGATAACTGCCCAGGCGACATTGTAGGCATAGCAATTATCTGATAGTCTATTCCCATAACTCGCCGTGTATCGCAAGGATTACCGTTAAAGACAGTAGAAGATACTACGCGAATAACTCGATATACTCATCTATTACGGGGCTGGGTTGGGCAGTCTTAGTGTTTGGGCTGAATAGTAAATTGGTATGTGTATTGGCACGTGGCAGATTTGTGTTTTCGAACTCAAAATTCCTTCACCATGAACTTCACGAACGGTGCATTCCTCTGGGCCACCCTGCCAGGGTTGAACGTCTGACAGCTGAGGAAGCGTGTCCTCTCTTCGACACTTGGCTCTGAGGAAGGCGACATTACGTCCACCACTAGTAGCAATCCTGCCCGGCAACTCCGAGACCAATTCCATCGACTGGCAATCAGCCAATGCTGCGACCGACGGCGCAGTGCTGGGGCGCAGAGCCAGAGCATCAGGTAATCAATCGAGATCACTTCAATTGCAACAATGCAAAATTGTTCGCTAGAGGCGGTTGAATCGTTAATCTGCATGTCATGCTAATGCAGGATCCTTGTCATGTCAGCTTCAGCTTTGCGCCTTAAAGTCCTCAACGTACTTCGTAAATGGAACGCCAATGCCGAAGCCTCATCTGAAATATAACACGTGCCAAAAAGCCTTCTGGTCGTAACACAGCCCTATAGAATAAGCACGAAATGTGGCGCGGGAAAAGATGTTGTCGCTGACCTTCACCGCTAGCTAGGAGATGTCACTTGAGATCTACAAGTCGTCTGGGGGAATATGTTAAGATGCCGGTGAAGGATTATTTCTGACAGACACGGCTGGGTCTCATATTCTCTAATTGATATTTTATGCCATGCTTACGTGTTGCGAAGTAGATTTATCTATAAGATCATAGATAAAATCCTCAATTTGAAAACGCATCTAGCAGAAATCATCACTTCAAATCACAGCCACCGAAACCCATACGGTTTTCCAACCCTATACAGATCTTAGCACCAACATTACCTCATCATGTCAACTTATACAATCAAAGCCGGGGACACTCTTAACGCCATTGCCACAGAGCTTGGCACCAGCGTCCAAACACTTGAGAGTCTCAACCCCGGAATTGACCCAAATGACCTTCAGATTGGTGAGGTCATCAACATCCCGGGAACAAGCACATACACAATCGTCCAAGGAGATACCTTCAGCTCCATAGCATCTAATCTTGGAACTACCGTCCAAACTCTAGAGAATCTTAACCCTGGAGTGAACCCTGACGACCTCCAAATCGGACAAGTCATTACAGTACCAAGTGGCCCGGTTCCAGACCCCGATCCAACCCCTGACGGTTATATCCCCTACTCAGGCCCCGCATCCAATTTCCCGGACATGAGCGAATGGAAAGACTATCAAAGCTTGTGGGCATTTAATTCCAGTATAATGCATAACACCGGCCTCTACGTACCAGAAGACGTTGCATACTCAGTAGATGTAATCGGTCATTGGATTCCCGTTATCGCCACAGAATCTGGTGTTGATGAGCGAGTAATTCTCTGCATCATCATGCAAGAATCAGGAGGAGACGTCTACACGAGAACTTCAACCTCTCCAACACCCCCCTATGTTAGCAACACGGGAATCATGCAAGCTTATAACGGGGCGTCTGTTGAGACGTTGGAAGCTGCGAAGTCACCTACTACGGTCGTTGGGCAGATGATTAAGGATGGAACTGAAGGAACAAACGGATTACAGGAGCTGTGGGCCAAGTATGGGAATTGGTATGAGGTTTTTCGTGCGTATAATTCGGGGAATGTGGATCCGTCGGATTTGAACAATGGGTTGGGCGCGACGAACTCGTATGTGAGTGACGTGACCAACAGGTTGATGGGGAATCGATGGTCTGGTCAATGAGAAAGAGAGAACATTGGGGTTATTAAGGCTTGTCAAATGCTGAAGGAGATAGATGTTCAATACAAGAATGGCTCCGCCATCGAAAAGGGTAGATTTTAAAGTTATGATGTGATTTGCACACCGGCGTCAAGCTATATAGGACTAGATTAGACACCTTATGAATAACTCAGTTCCTTGAACCAGATGACTGAGAACTAATCTTCAACTACTCCAATCTCGAGTACTACTCTATCTAGTCTCTTTACTAGTATCTTAATAGTAACTTAAGAACCCTCTTTTCTAGATAACTCCTAGGCTTTACTTCTTAAGTACTCTTTATAAGCCTCTTCTTCCTTTATTACCTCTTCTAGAAATAGCCTAGTCTTCTATACTATAGCTTTAACTTTAAGGATTATATTTCTTATAGAGTAATAAGTTATAACTAAAGCATCTATACTTTACTATTTGCTTTTACTCGAATATCTTAAGTTAATAGATCTATTTACTTACTAAATTCTAGATATCTGTAGGGGGCTGCAATGGATTTCTGCAGTTAACAATGAACCTCTATATTAACAAGGAGAAGAAAACTAAAGAGAGAAAAACTCTCTACTATTCTAGTATAAATACAAATATTACTTAGTTGCCTACGCAACATATTGTACAATAATTCAAAGAGGAAGAGGAAATTGCAGGTGCCCTAGGCACCAAGACATCTTATAGGTCTAACCTATACCATTATCCCCCTCCTCTCTTAAATGTCACTATTGCTTCAGCAGGAGAGAGAACTGGGCTATAAATAGCTTTGTACAAGGCTAATGCAGCTATGTCTGCAAGTGCAGATAGAGGCTCCCAGGTAGGCCGAGTATAGCCTCTCTATTTCACTAGCACCTTATTCTGGTAGCCACGGCCACGCCGTACTTTAGTCGTATGAAGTATTTCCTTAATATTGTATTCTTCTTAGTTATTAATAATATAGGCAGGGGGCTGGGCGTCGTCCGAAGTCTGTGACAGCAAGGGGTTTATAGCTGCTAGGTAGAGTAACTTAGAGTAGAAGACATTATAGATTCCAGGTAGTATATTAAGACAGTAACTATAAGATTTGATAACCTCTACAGTATACTTAGTGTTCTTCTAGTTAAGTTTTTTAATTATATAATCTGTCTTAATGTTCTATAGACTTAGCTAGACCTTATTCCCTACCTTAAACTGTAGGCCCTCTATATAAAGACAGTTGGCCTGCTCTTCTTGCTCTTGCTAGGATATTGCTATTACTAACTAGGCCTATTCTACAGCCAAATATAGCTTCTGTATAATGCTGTCTGCTGTCTATACTAGGCTCTAGGGGCTTTATACAAGCTATAGCTCCTCTAGTAGCACTAACGGTTCTATAAAGTACCTATATATTAGGAAGAAGAGGCTTACTCCTATTAATAAAGCATCCTGGTTGTTTAGAGCCAGTTCTGCTATAGGTATATTAAAGGAATATAGTATAACGAATTGGAAGGCTAAGCACAGACTATTTCTTATAGAAGAGAATACAGCAGCTCGACTTGTATAGTGTCTAGAGAGAAGACATTAGCTTGTAGAGGATTGGGCTCTTGTAGTCTGGTCAGACGAGTGCTCTGTAGAGCAGGGGCGGGGTAAACGCGACAAATGGGTATTCTGTACTCTAGTACAGAAAAGGCACCGACAAATAATCTAAACATACGATATAAAGAAGAATATAAAGGGTATAGTCTAGGCAGCCTTTTAGGACATTGGAAGGAGCTTACTATATATTATAGATCGAGATTTTAAGTCAGAGAAGTATGGATATTTAGTAGAGAGCTATCTTAAGGTCCTAGATATACAAGTTTATCCAATTTTTGAAGGACTTAGCTAGAATAGTGATAAGTATGACTTTATATAAGATAACGCCTCTATATACACTATAAAAAATGTTAAGGTATAGTTTGAGGCCTAAGGGATCAATACGCTTGAGGATCAGCCACTATACACCCTAGATTTAAACCCAATTGAGCATGTTTGGTAGTACCTTAAAAAACTTGTCGTTTCTATATTTCTAGAGGTAGCAGCAGATAAGAGCGATTCAGAGGAGGCTCGGGTATATCTAGAGAATTGTTTATAAGCTATATAGGACTGTTTACTAGACAATCTCTTCTCTATGCTCTATTTAAGTATAGGGAAGAGAATTAAGGCTGTCATTACAGAAAAAGGTGGTATACTAAATATTGAGATAATAGACCAATAGAAATTGCTTAAAAGTTTATCTATAAGAAGAGGGGGTTTAGACGATTTAATTAATACAATTTTCATTAGATGTAGACCAATAGTTCTTATATAATTGATTCTTTTATATATAGGTATAAATGTTGGTATTCTGGCTAAGCGAGGTTTATGCATTATAAGTTGATTTAGTACTGTATGTCCGGTCAATTGGCCGGATCAGCGAACAGAGGTATTGGCGAACAAACCTTTACATCCGATCCTATGCAAGCCATGTACACGGCCCTGACCTCGACTACGTCCAATATCGCTCTTTTCATGCAAAATCTTGCCACTAGTATGACGAACACTATGCGACTCGACCCAAGTTCCAGCGGTCACACATTTTTGAATGGCAGCTCGTTGAAGACGGAAACGTACTTGACCGTTAAGTGGGGTTAGCTTAGTCTGCCAGCCGCAATTTGGGTCCTCCATGTGCTCCTGTTAGCTTATACCATCTGGCAGGCACACAGAGAACAAATGGGTTCTTTCAAATCAAGTAGTCTTGCAACTGTCTTTGCAGGATTAACAGAGGAAAAGAGGGCCGAGGTGCCAGGGCGAATCGACACAATCCAAGAGATGAAGTTAGTAGCGAAGCAGTTGCAAGTGTCTTTGCAAAAGGAAGATAGAGAATATCACCTTAGATAAAGTGTGGACTATTTCGAGTGCCTGATCAAAGTTAGTGATAAAGTAGGTGGATGGCATATACCTACAGGCTATAATGTTACATAAGTACTTAAGAACGTTTAGATTACATATGCTGTTAACTGGGTGTATGTCAAAAGTCCTCCGTATCGAAAGCCTCGTTCATATCCTTTAGAGGCCATACTCAGTAGCTTCAGCTTTCCTTTGGCACCAATGCTCAACGCATAGCGTATGATCTGGTCGTTTCTATCAATTATTATAGCTATCATCATTGTTACGCAGTCTCGTGATGTTGTATGATAAGGAGCATATTAATAAACGGCCAGAGATGCTAGAAACCTGCTCTACTAGCTGCTCTACTAGTTGTTAGTATTATACTCCGTAAAACAACGATAGAACTGATGGGTTTCGGGCTGATCTTCCCGAAGCTGAAATTTTTCCTGATCTAACTCAAAGTAGTTGGACTGATGCGATGTTGGCGGGTTAGGAAGGAGCTGCCTGTAAGTCGTGATACGTGGAAAATTGTCTTTGTGACGGCCCAGCCAGCAGGCCAGGGCGGTGTGGTTCCGCCGGGCTGGCTGTGGGCCAGGATCCGGGTGTGTGTGTGTGTTGCTATTTAACGGCCGCAGGCTCGCGACTAGCACGCGATCCTGCCAATCCCTATAGAGGGCAAAGGCCGCCAGGAGTTAAGTCCTGGGTGTTGGATCTATCTAGCTAGGCTAAACAGATTGAAATACATGAAGGGACCTAGGGCGCGTTTTCCATATCGCTCTGGTCAGAAGGTTCACCCAATACTGTAATTCCACTCAAATAAGACCCTATATCCCAGGTTCCTAATCCTGCAGTGTTGCAGTTCCCTAGAGATTCCACCCTCTCTAAGTCTATAAGGCCCTATTGATGTGCAGGAAAAACAACCCCGAACCTGTAGGAAACAGGGGAAAAACACCTCCACAAGTATTGACAAATTATCGGAGAGAAGCAGTGGTGCCTCTCTATATTAGGTTGTATTCTATCTTCTGTAACGCTAAAGAAGAATTGCCTATAAGGTAGGCAAATAAAGAAGAGCGGGCAGCACTGTTTCCTGGCCTACCAAACCAAAGTCAGGGCTCATGAGAGCTAAGAGGGTATCATGGCCGTAAGGCCAAGAGGTTGTGGTTGTAGTCGTGCTTATCGTGATCGTTCTGTTCGTGAAATCTCTGCATTCCGGGCCACCCGAATCTCTCAAATCAGCTGGCGATCCATCCAAGCTCCTCCCTGCCCAGTATAATCCATCAAAGCACTCCCTGTGCCTCTCTGCTTAGCTCTCCTCCGAAGAGAAGGTTCCCAGGCGTCACCACGGGGAGGTGCAGAGTAGGACTTGACGCCCGGCCAGGATCCGGGTGTGGTGGTGGAGGAGGATTCGTGACGAATTAGGATTAGCGCTGCGGAGCGGACACAAGCGATTCGCTACGTCCCTTCGGCACTAGGCTTAATCCGGACCGAGCTGTATTTATATGGCTGCACACGCTGTACCGAGTCTTTTTCTCCGTAGCTTAATTGTTTTCGTCAATACAGCACCTTTTACTGGCTACTGCCTCCCTTTGTGTGGATTACAGCAGCTACGTTGTCACAGTCTTTTTCTTTGCCTTCTATCTTTCTCGCAGTTTCTCCCTTGTTCTATAAGTTGCCATATAGCTAATATCATTACCAAATCACGCTCTCTCAGTACCTTGATCTGTGCTGTAGTAAGATCTCGATTGGGGTCGACAGAAGCTCGGCGGTTTAAATTTGTGGTGTGTGCGTGAGTTGCAGCAGTAATGCCTTATTACAGTACACCTTGCGGCTCTATCGCTAAGTTAGTAGCAACTAGAACCTTTTAAACTCAATGCCTCCAAACTCAACTCAACTATTTATGGCAGGTGCGGGGTCGTTTTTGCTCTAACCAAAATTCGTTAGTCGCCTCGACTTGAGGTACTACGTATTCCCCCCATAGCTTCCAAATAAATGTCACCTCTCCACTTTGGGATCCTTCGAACAGCTTAACTCAGATGAGTATAAAAATGAAGGATTTTTGCCTGCGTATCCAACTAGAGCCTACAGAATCATTCTGGAGTAGAGGTGCCTATGGAACAAGAGTCTCTTGAATGCAACATTATATTTACACTACTGAATATAGAGAACAAGCCTGATGCAAAACTATTGAGGGTCAACGTCTATGTCGCAGATTAACCTTCTGAACGACCGCCACGTGGGTTTTGAGAATCAGCTGGTCCAGGTGCTTTAAATGAACATTCTGAGTAAGCGGGTCATATCAGTAAGCGAACTACTTTTAGATACATCCTATTCACTTCGCTGTTGGATCGTAGTCCACCGCGTGCGGATTGCGGCCTCAGTTCTTGTTAGTAATTGCTTGAAGATCCACTTCCAAGGCTTCCCCTCTTCCCTGTATATTCGCAGGCGCTGCTCGTCTATCTCGTCCCATGGAATATTCTTCTTCGCGTTCAAGCAACTCTGCTCAGTCTCGTTATCCTCGCTGCCACTATCAATACCACTATCAATACCACTATCACTGCTACTGTCACCGTAACCGGCACAGCAGCTGTCACAGCATCTGTCACATGAACCGTCACCGCAACTCCCAATATCGTTTAGATTATTGTCATCATCACTACTCTCGTGCCGATGCTCTTGCGAGGCAGCTCCGATAACTCTCCGATTTATGGGCAGAGATCGCGTTGCATTGTTCTTAGTAAGGCTTGTCTCCGTGTCAATTGATAGAGCCGACCTCCTAGATGTGAAGTCGGGGAAGGCAGGCTAACAGTCGCCATTCACGAGGAGGAAATGATGTTGTAGCTGGCAGACAGATAGGTTGTTGATCGTTCCTATTAGACCAAAGCTCTCGATAACTTGAGCGAGCTGGCTGAGACGGATACTCTGCTCACGGGTGTCATGGATAACTGCTCTGTAGGAGCTGTAAGGCAGGTATCGCGGAAGGAGCGATATATTAATCAGCGTCGGTAGACTGTCTGAAGACGATCTACCAAGGTCCGCACAGTCACATGACAGCTATGGGACTGTGATATGCCGTCCCAAAGGTGCTAGTTATTGATCGCTGGCGCTTGGGCTTCTAGTTGCTGTCGAAATCTGATCAAGGCTTGACTGTGGCCTTGGAGAACGTCGAGAGGAGTTGATGTGTATGCTACGCTGCCGAGTAGGTCTCTGCTGGGACTGGTGACGGCGCTTCTTTCACGTTGGGTCATTATCATATGACGGCCGTCTCCTGAAAAATCATTAATGTTTTGCCAGCGGGTGTTCTTATTATTAACATTGACTGGCTCTGGTCACGGGTTGTTGGAGGCCTTAGTGCCAGCTTCTGCCAGACTTCTCGACATAGCTCGGGGTCATTGTCCATGCCGCAAGCTTCTGCCTTTGCTCCAAGCGAGTTCAGATAATCCATCACTGAATCACTACCTCTATCTGCTAAGCCAATCCAAGCAACGGCCTTGTACGCCTGTCGGTAAATATCTGCTATAAGTTTAACTTGCCAGCTCTTTTCTTTGTCATCTGATTGATTAATGCAGAGGGAATCGATCCACAGTACAATGTGTTCTCTGGCTGGTCTGAGTGCCATCATTGCCTCATACAGGTTTTTGGTTACCAGAACCGGGGAATTCTCGACGAGCATTCGACATGTTCCTACTCTTAGAGCCTATCAGGGATGATTGCAAATTTCCAAAGGCTCATTCAGACCACCTAGTAACATTATGTCACGGAACAAGTGCAAGTTCGTGGACAATTGCGACTTGGTTTGAATTGATTAATTACGAGGAGTGAAGAGATCCGTAAGGAAATCTGTCGTTTACGTTAGGTTATGCAAAGTTGTGAATAGCTCACAAATGCATAAATCACATGATCTCAGCCCTTGACAAATTACTATAATTTTTTAATATTTCTAGTAATGTCTTAATAAAAAGTACTGGTAGTCCTAGAGGGTGCTAAGTCGGGAGGTGTAGGCGTCTTGGCTGGCCATGGCCTCCCATCCACTGCACTGCTTGCTATTATAGGGTCAGCCGTATATACCCTTCAGCGACATAGCTAATCCCGTGAATCGCTACATGTCAAACTAGGGGTTCGTTACTCGAGCCGAGAACCTCGGAAGCGCTTCCAACTAGATGCAAACTACCAGTTATTAAAGATAATTGCGGTGTGCCTTTGTTTCGCGTTTCGGAGAAGAGTCGTCGGGTAGAGTTGATCGCTTCTTCGACAGTTCGAACAACCGTTACCTCAGAGTCGCGCTCGCCTGGCATACTTTTCCAGAATTCTGCAAGGCGATGCTGGATTTGAAGGTCTCCTACCGGCTTCCCTGAATCCATCATGGACATCTGTTCAGAGCCAAACGTCTTGTCTTTGGACCAGGCAATATTTGTGCAGAAGAAAATATGAGAGAATGGTTTCCAATTGCTTTGTGATCCAGTTGATGTGCAGATCGCCTGCCGTAAATCATGAAGCAGTTTGACGGCATCTCGTGTCTGCTGGTTGAAAATGAGAATCCGTTCCGCTAATGAGTCTTGCTGGATTTTGCTGGCAAACCAAGCTCCGACAAGCTGGATACTTTCAACTGTGTGCGCGCCATCCAGACACCAGGCAACTCCATTTTTCCATCGTGTTTCACAGCGCCCGGGCCAACTCGCATCGCTGAGGCCTCTGCGGAATTTTTCAGGAAGCGGTGCGTCCATTATATCATGAGGAACGTCCAAATAGCCCATTTGACGCAGATGGTCGGCAGCTACGGCAATAGCTAAACTTGCATTGATCTTTTGAAAATCTCCTGCTAAACCTAAGGGCATTATATCGATGTCGGGATGCCGAGAGATAACCTGTAAGCACACGTTCCGCTCTGCGGCACGTCGCCTGAGTGCCACCATGATATCTGGTGACTGCTCAACTGTGTAGGCTGGACAACCCTCCTTAAGGATGCCACTTTTATGCCATGCAATTTCCTCAATAGTTTTGCCCAGCACATCGGTATGATCCAGACCCAGACTGGTGATTGCACACACGCTCGGTCGATGAAGAACATTAGTAGAATCGTACTCTCCTCCGACGCCAACTTCAACTATAGCTGTATCAACCCCCTCTTGTAAAAAGGTATGAAGTGCAGTCAGGGTAACGAATTTGAAGAATGAAGGGCGTTCTAATCGCGATTTTTTTTCCATTTGAAGCGACTCCCAGACTTGCAGATAGTATCGTCCAAACAATTCCTCGGAGATGACTGTGCTTGAAAAAAGCTCTTCAGCCGTAGTGCGAAGGCGTATCCGTTCTCGAATGGTATGGAGATGCGGGGAGGTATAGAGCCCAAGCTTTGTCATCTGTTCGTCTTCTTGCCGCTACTTGATGCTTAATAAAATGGCATTTGCGAGATTGGATCACACGCGCTTACCTTGCCGTTGAGGTTGAGGTATTGTGACAGGATAGAAAATATGAAGGCTGATGTCGACCCTTTTCCCTTGCTGCCTGAAATATGAATGGCATTTAGTCTGTCTATATCCGTCATCTAATAACTATATTAGCCTTGATTATTCGGGGTCCTCTGAAGGTAGCACAACCGCAGCTGATACGCCTCAAGGTACTACTAACGTTATAACCGCATTCCCGGCACCATTCTCGCATCTGCGGTATCAGACCCTCGAAGTTTGCTCCATCCTTGATAAACCTCTGGCGAACTTGGCTATTGCTCTCAAGGCTGTTGAGCTTAGAAATAGCTTCCTACCCACCCTGTTAGTAACAATATTATCTACGAAAGCAATACTGAATTTTACACTATAAGTGTCTCTTGGAGCCATGCCAGTGTTACTTGGATGAAACGGCAAGTGTTGAGCTGGTACTCAAATTTTGATTGATCGCTCGAGTCTTTTTGGGTCCTGGGGGCACTTTGTACAGTGATACAATTTCGAGTCGTTTTGATGCAAGGGCCATCAGCGAAGCCGAGAGAAGAAGTATTTTTGTGAGTAGAATAGAGATTACTCCCACACCCACGGCCAAGAAATATCGCATGCATCTCGTATAAAATACACATGGTTCATGGTCTGTCTCACTTCCTTGTGGGTGACGTGGTCATATTCGAGGCCTGTGCAAGAGCAGTCTGCTGTATGCAATATGGCAGACTTCCGGTACACCCCTTGTAATTGTCTTGCGGGACAAGAGTATATGTGTTCAAGCCAATTGCCGCTGCGGGCCCAGTCGTCGAGAGAAATGATATGGCTCTGTAAGTACTGACAATAACAAGTAAGTTAAAAAAATATGCATCGCTCCTAGAGTTGCCTCAACCAGAAGAAATACCAGATCTGTCTGATCTACATCCGCTTTCTGTACCATAAGTCTCTGCCGAAGGCAATCGGTAAGCGCATTCTGCTAGATGCACCACCCGCTCAGACCGCTAGTTTCTGAGTGACACACTGTTCATCATTAGACCACCCAACCCGGCTCCTCCTATCTGGCGGTCACGTCGACGGATTTACTTTAAGGTCAGTTCCTTGGTATTGCTCTCCCGCGGTCTGTGCAATAATTAGCCATCCTCTTGTCTATCTTGCTGGCCGACTTCACTGAGGCGAAGATGACGAAGGCTATCTATGCAGAACTCCCAAATGAACCTACCTTTGTCGAATTGCTCCGAGTGTTTCGGCAAGTTCATCAGATCATTGTTCACGACCCTCAGAATGGAGTTGACGCGGATTACTCCCAATTCTTCACGGACTTGCTACGAATGCGAGAAATATTGTATGAATCTCTTCCCAAGGATATGTTTGACGAGCAGAATATTATCCGGGAAGAGAGCCCATATGTATTTATATTATCGCGTGGAGACTATGAGTTTATTATAGCCTCTTTCGCTATTCTGTCCATTGGTGGAGCATTGGTACCACTCTGTGAGTTACCCAGAATATCTCCTTTAGAGGTTGAAGAGATTAGCTAATGATAGGGCGAGGAAGCAACTGAAATATCACCAGAAGAAGCATCCCAGCTTCTTCATCGATGCAAGTCAACCACTATCCTAGCAGGTCAAGACTATCTACAACTGGCCGCGGAAGTTAAGGAGCACGCCGCGTCTCATGACCTCTGTGTCACAGTGCTACCGATTTCAATTAAAGTTTCACCTGTGATAGACCCTCATAGCGGGTGCGTGAAAATAAATCCGGACATGAGAGTTGAATCGCATCGTCCCGGGGTGCTGCTATTCACGTCGGGAACCAGCGGACCTCCGAAGGCCGTGGTGCACACCCGAGCTTTCAACGAGTCTCATACGAAAATCTTGTACGGTGACGTCTTCTTGAGCCACCGGCCTCCTCATTGGATCTCTGGTATGCTGCCACTAATCAGCCTGCCACTACGAGGGGCACGGCTAGAAGTTACGAGCTCAAATCCGTCAATCCTATGGGAAAGGCTGAAAACGGGCGGAGTGACAATTCTCGCTGGGACTCCTTATATCTGGACACCGATGATGAAATATTTCGATGATCATCTCAGTTGCCTTCCTCTCGAAAAATTGAACGCATACATCCGTGGAGCGCAAGGGCTTCGGGTCGCTTATGTTACAGGTTCAATGCCACATCCTTCACTGCTACGGTTTTGGCGAGGAATTTTGGGTCAGAAGGTCAAGGTCGCTTACGGGGCGACAGAGTTTGGCGGCTATGGAACATGTACCACTGATGATACGGACGAAAATCTCGAGGTGTGCACACCTGCTAATTTTTTTGCCCCAAGTAAGTCAGAGGCATCAAATGCTGACACAACTGAAGCTCTGCATTGGAAGACCATTACCAGGAGTTACCATACACCTCTCGGAAGGCGATCATGGGGAGATCCTTATTAAAAGCCCCTCTCTCTTCTCTCAGTACGTATCGTCACATCTTTCAAATTAATTCGCCCCGTCAACTCACGCATGCCAGTTACCTAGGAGATGAAGCAGCAACTCGAGCTGCTTTCTCCATCGACGGTTTTTACCGAAGCGGTGATCTAGCCCACCGCATAGGAGATGACTATATTTTGGACGGACGGGCATCCGGAGACTGTATGTTTGTAATTTTCTCTACGCTTGGCATCTTTTTTAATTCCACTCCGCGGTCTAGATTATTCTGACACGATTGAATATCAAAACAGTCATCAAGTGCCAAGGTTATAAGGTGCAGATCCTGAAGGTAGAACAGGCGCTTAAGGATCTACCGTTCATATCTGAAGGCTGTATCCTCCAAGTCCCAGATTCCAACAACAGTGGACGAGTGGCAGCCCTTGTTCGCTTCGAGGACTCCGTAAAGGCAGTACAGGTAGGTTGTCATGGCTCGTTTGCGACATACCTTCAATTCCTCAGAGAGCACCTGGCACGTACATTACCAGCATATATGCTTCCAACTGTATTACGCATTTTACAGGACGGGGAAGAAATTCCCCAAACCGTATCCAATAAGGTTATTCGGAAGAAGGCAGTCGACCAATATTTCCCACTCTCAAAAGACTCTGAGTTGCCTACTGATGTCGAGCTATGGGATCCTGAGACGTGCCATGATAACTGGATACCGAGGGCGTGGGATTGGGCTGGCTTACAGACTAATATCACGAGTGCGTTATAAATTGTCCTATAATTGTGGATACAGGTTGCCCAGGAGAGCTCAATGAAACTTTTTAACTTGGCTCTACGCAATACCTTAATAATCCAGGCAAGGTCACCGCCAGAGTAGTCCTTGGCCGGTTTTAGAACCAGCCAATTCGAAGAAATTACGTGCACTTTCGAGTGCTAGTTGCCGATTTCAGTCCCCATATTTGAACAGTCCACCATGTGAAAGATGGGCCAAACGCGTGATAAGCCGCACGTGATTCTCTAGATTAAAGTCCCAGAAGGTAGATCAGGCAGTAAAAATCTGTATTCCAACGCAACGCACTCTATCCTGGTAAAGCCAAGCAAGAATGTAGCAGATATAAGCTAGGCTACATACGGATCTACCAGGCCAAAGATCGTACCTCAAAACTCATTGACCTGATCGACCTATGGCACACCTGGCATTGGAGTTCTTGTACTCAGCTCCCAAAACACACCGTTCTTGGATAGCAGCTCTTCCGGTGACCCATTTTCTACAAGTACTCCACCATCCAGAACAAGTATTCTATCCGAGTCCATGATGCTATCCAATCTATGTGCAACAGTAATAATAGTCCGTCCTGCAAACTCTTCTCTGATCAATCTTTGCATCACTCCGTCTGTCTCTGTATCAATATTGCTCGTCGCCTCGTCAAGCACCAAGATCGTGCTCTTCTTTCTTAGAATCGCTCTGACTAAGCAGAACATCTGCTGTTGGCCTTTAGAAAGCATATCTGCCCCCATCTCAGCATCTAGTCCACCTCTAGATTCTAGGACGCTCCAAAGGCCAACCTTAGAGAGTGTGCCAACGATGAGGTCGTCAGAAGAAAGCCCTGTGTGATCGGCATTGAGCCGGACAGACCCGGGCAGTATAAAGGGTTCCTGAGGAATGGCAATAAGTCTTGATCGAATTATTTCGCGTGGGATAGTGCTAAGATCTAGGCCGTCGACTTTGATTGTGCCGGAGGAGTTATCGAGAATACGAAGGAGAACAGCAAGAAGTGAACTCTTACCACTGGGACCGTCAGTAATTGCCGAGATTATGGAAGGTCTCACTTACCTGCCCGTGCGGCCGCAAATCCCAATCTTCTCGCCATGGTTAATGGTGAATGAAACATTACGCAGCGCCGGCGGATTGTCTCTGGAAGCTGGTCATTATGCCTTTCAATTATGATTTGAGAACAACATCATTACCTATATGCAGCGGATACATCCGTAAATATGATTGCACCTCGACTGGGCCAGTCCTTACTGGGAACAAAGCTCTCCCCCTCTTTATTCTCCGCTATAGTCCCCTCCTGGAAGGATTTAATCCTAGAAATAGCACCAAGTGACGTTTCAAGTTGAATCCAAAACCCCATGAACCGCGACATATTATCGCTAAATCTGGTCACAGAACTCAAGGATACGCCAAGGTTACTTGGGCTAGTACTTCCGATAAAACTAGTCGCTAGTGCAACAACCGCAACGGCGGTGATACCAGTAATCAGGAGCAAGAAGAGATTAAGCCATCGTTGAATGCAGAACATAAGATAGTATGGCCTTTGAGAGATATCAAGATACCTGTGATTAGTGTTGGTGAAGTGCTTTTGCCATCCGAATGCTCTTATAGTTGAAAGCCCTTCCAAAGTCTCGCTAAAATGCGTATATAATGGGCTCTTAGCTTCTAAATATAGGAATCGCATTTGCCGAGATGTACGGAGATAGAACTTTTGAAGGAGGTATAGGGCACATATCATAATAGGACATATGATGGCCATATAAGTTGACCCTACTGCAATCAAGGCGAATTGAGCAATGCATTGCATCCCAGCTAAAATCGTTAGTTTCGCTATTGTGGGAGGTATGATTGATGACCTACTCCACAATGACATCACCGCAGCTCTTGGTAATGCACCATCAATAAGCGTCATGTCTTGACTGAAACGGTTCAAGGTGACGCCGGAGTCTGTCTCATCAAAGAAAGTTTGAGAGGCTCTCGTAACTGATTTCAAGATGGTTCTATGCAGACCAATTCCTGTCTTGGGAGTAATTATCATGTAAAGTGTCCTGGAAACTTTCAGCTTATGAGAATTAATACGGATAGGGCCCTAGACCATAGCGTGGCAGCTATTGCGCACAGCGCCACAACGGCCGCAGCCACGTAGATGATTGCAAAAAGCGGAAGACTCTTAACCGTACCATTGGAATATAAAGTCAACCAGAATTCTGATAGATAAGCTTGGGCCTGTTACCCTAGATTCGAGTATACTTACGTGGGAACGTTTGACCTATCATGGATGCAAAGCAGGATGCTATACACACTAATCCAACTTTCCAACCGATTGATTTCAGGTAATACTTATAAACCGCAAAGTCCCCTATTCGACGAGCTAGGTCAGCGGCGTCATTAGCAGTTGCGCCTCGAAGGGCTTTGGGAATAGTGCCACATGGCCTTGACTTCGAGTCGCCACCGTAATTGGGTCCTGGGTCAGAGTGTAGATTGGATTGGAGTTCGGGAGTTAATGGCAGTTCGCCGACGATGCCATCTTGTGATAGGAGGGTTTCGGAGCTTCCTTGCTCCGCAATGTGTCCATCTACCCCAATAACTATGACGCTATCTGCCAGCCATAAGTGGCGGACTTTAAGAGCAACAGATTAACACAAGGATCTTCTATCTAGGAGTCTGTTTATGCTTACCAGCATGTGTTGCCAAGATGACTGTAGACTTCAGTTTTCGGAGAAGACCGGTCTTTCCAATCAACCGTTCTACAACCAAGTCTTCGGTACGGGCGTCGAGAGCACTGAGCACATCGTCAAGAACGATCGTGCTAAGGCGCGAGTAGACGGCTCTAGCTAGTGCCTGAGTGGGTCAGTGGATATTACAAATTTGGCTGTAACTGATAACCCACCAATCTCTGCTTCTGGCCTCCACTCAAAGTCACACCCCGACTTCCAATGATTGTGTCGTCGTGATCGGGGAGGAGCTTGACATCCTCGTCAAATGTGCAAGCATGCAGTACTGTGTTATACCATTCTTCATCTTCATCTGACCCGTCATGGTAACCACAAACAATTCGCCGCACTGTAGAGTTTGGGAGCCAGGGTGCCTGGGCACAATATGCCATATGCTTCGAGTCACTGCTTATGGAACCAGAAGTACATTGCAACTCCCCAATTATAGCTTTCAACAAGGTAGACTTGCCCGCACCAACGACTCCAATAATCATAGTCAATGACTCTTGCTCAATTTGTAGGTTGATATCATGCAAAACTGTAGGAGATGTTGGAGAGGCCGGGATATTTGCGTCCTTGAATGTAATGGCAACGTTCTCTGTACTCCTTGGCTGATATTCTTGTAGTTCAGAACAACATTCTTTTAGTTGTGATTCGCCACCGGTGTGATGCAAGACTCCAACTAAAACACTCCTCCCATCCTCCTGTAACTCAGAAAGCAGAAATTTCTGTATCCTATACAAACATCCAGTGGACATTCCAACTAGGGGAAGCGCCTGAAGAAAGTTGCTAGCTGGACTTGTGAGCAGAGAAATTATAGCCAACGATGAAAAGGTGTCACCAGCAGTTAATGGGTCTGATCCATGGTGTGATAATTGGATGGCAAAAATGACGAAGCAAGATAGAGGTGCAAAAATAGTCGGGATGAACGCTTTCTCTGTTAGTAGAGGTTACTACTGCTGAAAAGATATATGCTCACATAATAAAACGCGCCAAAGACTCATCATCCTGAAATGCTTTGAAAGTTGGAGCTCTCTAATCCTATGAGTGTCCAAGGTGTCAAACAGCTTATCGGATAGGCCCATCATTTTCACGCTCTTCATAGATCCAAGCATCGATGATGTGATTCCAACTCGCTTCTGAATGGCTTTCACCCATTGTGCTTGTCTGGGTCCGATTTGATTGGTAGCCCAAGAAGAGGCGGAGACAGAAATTGCAATAATGACAATAGGCGCCACACAAACCCAGCCAAGCTGCCTCTCAAGCAACCATATACCGATTGATATTTCAATTAGTCTCGCCCATATTTCATTTAAAGAATCCAGACTGACGGCAAGTCTGTCAATATCGGTACTCATCAGCGTCAGCGCCGCTGATTCATCGTAGAGTCCCGCGGGAAGCTGCAAGGTTTTGGCGTATATTATAGACACCATAGCGCCCCGAAATGCAGTTATGGTCCGATTCATGCGGTGTTTATATCCAGTCGTGGTAATCTGCAAGACTGGTAAGCGTAGTCAATGTGCCTAGGGCAGTGATGTACTCCAATTCCAAAATATATTAATGCTGTTGCCACGATCAGCCCATGCCCGTAGCTCTTATTAGGAGGGTCACCGGCCTGTGAAACGAAGTTTATAGCTGTGGAAATGAGAAACGGTTGTGAATAGTTAAATCCAATGAGACAGAGGCGTGGCAATATGATGGATGCGAGCTTCCACCTCAAGCAGTGTAAGACTGCGTAAACTAGGGCGTATTTCCCAGAATCTCGATCTAGACGATGTCAGCAGTGACTAGAGTCACGTATCATGGTGCTTGCATTTAGACCAGGAGGATTGCATTTCGACGAGGAGGGCCTCTGACGTGAGTGATGAATCAACCGCAAATAAATCGTCCGAAGTAATAAGCTTTTGAAAGCCGGTTACAAGAATAGGATTAATCCACCAGAAGAAAAGTCGATTGTAAATTCCACTTGTTACTTCAGGCGGATAGCTTTTATACGGGGCTCTCAGATGTTCCCGTTTGCTCTTGCTTTCCAAAAGCAGAAGGGCCGATTTTATCACGACGCTCGCCGTTGTCAGACCAACTATCACCGGTTTGTCATGTCTGAGGAAGAGTGTGCGGACTTGAAGAGTATCACAGCTTACGGATGTTAAAAGATATATGTTGAGGATGGATGAAGGTTGTACCGATCGACTATGCTCAAGACGGGATAAGAACAACAGCGCGAAAGCGGCCACGAAGGAAAGCGTCGCGGACGGAACAACAGCACGCATCACAGTGTTAGACGACCAGCAAATCAACAGTCCAAGTTGAACTCCAATCAGGAGCACAGCCAAAATCTGAAGGCTATCAGCTCCTTATCATACTACAGCATATCTAGTTGACTGACTGATTTAAGGGAACGCATTGTGCTAGGCACGGTCTTTCTACTCGACCTCCAGAGCTTGACTAGTCGTAGAGGTACAAATATGAGAAGCAAGGCTGTGGGGCCGATGGAAAGTATAGAGTCCTCAAATAGGAGCGTGAAATCAAAATTCGAACGACATCCATGGACGACTGGCCCGAAGGCATCGTCAATGTAAGGCGGGCAAGTCGATGCCATGGCCGTGCTGAGAGCAGTACCTCCAGTTGAGTACCACAAAATCAAAATCGCGAGATTTGAGAAACGCATTCGGGCCATACTTATGATACAGATCGGGTCCAGCTCCGAAGGAAAATGCGCCCCTCTACGTAAGAAAAGAAATTTGGCTTTCGATTTCTATTCTAATATCATACAACGGGACCACAAACCTGCTACGTCGTCGATGATCAGTCTTTATTAGGGTTTTTACTAGACACACGAAATTAGATCGGCACTGATCTACTAACACACTGGCTTTATGCTAGGCTAGGATGCAGAACAAAATCAATGTTGAAACATACGTGGGTGAAGGTAGATTGGTGGAATACCTACCTAACTCGTCAGAATTTGGGTACATTAAGTGGTTATCCATAAATTCAACTGATCGAGCATTCAGTCTGACAACTGCTGCATATATGTAAATATAAGGCAGGATGCGACAATGCTAGGTATGAATAGATAAGTACGATTACTTTGTTCGTCAGTTTCTTTTCGTGGAGGTGTGTACAATCTAGTAGCCTCGGTGCAAGTCAAGGTATTGAGGTCTAGGAAAACAAAATTGCAAAGTATTCTCAAATATAGTATAGTATTAAGCCAATAGAAAGAAAATTACTGTGCAGAGTTCTTAGTGCGTGTTAGTAGTTGATACCAGTATAACAAACATTCGCGGGCATGGCCGTGATATGCTCACCATTGTAACCGACAAGCTATACGCGATACGTGACGGCCACTGCACGCGGCTAGCATAGGTGAAGGGATACTGTATATAGAAAGTAGTTCCGTAGTCAATGGTGGTCAAGAAGTCTCAGACGTCCTCGTACTCGTTTAAATTTAGTGGTTACTCTACGACCGAAGCATACCGGTAGCTGGTGCATCGTCCTTTGCAGCACCGGAATGTCTCTCCGTTAGGATCAGATTCCTCCATTTGAAACCTGTTAAGACCACATCATGGGCCACGATGATTTTCTTGTTAATATAACGGAGGTAGCCGTAGATGATCTGCGAGGGTGTTGCTTTCCGGGTAAGCTCTCTAAGCAGGCGTATGTATGGATCTTCATTCAATGCCCATTCCTACCTAGTTCCCTTTCTTGTTGTTCCACTTAGTCTCATGTCAGCAAAGGCTATATGTCTATTGGAAGTATATTCAACAGCTAGTTGAGGACTCAAGACATCTATTTGACCGAAATAAAATATCTCCGTGGCGAACAAATGCCGCCGGACCATTAGAGATCTAGTCGCCCCTGTCGGACTAGTTATAATTATTCACCGTGCAAACTGGTGACAAATCCAGATGTTCAATTTATTTCTATCACCAGAGTAGCCAATCTTTGGCGTGAAAACCCGGCGATAAAACCGATTGTCGAACGAAGGGCCGAAAGATGGATGCGCAGCTATATTCACTGACAGTTGGAATATGGGGGGTTTTGAAGTGCTGCGTCATTGTGGTATGAGCCCTTGCCAGTAATTGTAAAAAGCATGCTAATCGCTCGTATTTAGTGCACTTTTCTCTCCTTCGGCTGCGTGTCATACAATTTATTTTGGCATCCTTTGTCATCTTACCCAGGGCATCCATTGAGTTGCTGTAGCCGACTAAGTTGGTTGTGGCATATTTACTATGGAGACACTCATCTATGGACAGAGATAATGCACCGAAAATATGGACCAGTTGTTCGCATCGCTCCTAATGAGCTGTCCTATATTGAACCACAAGCTTGGTACGACATTTATTCTATGAAACCTGGTAGGATTTCATTGTCCAAAGAGCTTGAAGGCCATGTTCCGATGGACGAAGAGGGCATATTTACCGTCCAAGACGACATAGGGCATGCGCGGATTAGAAAATTAATCGCAGCTGGTTTCTCCAACAAGAGCCTAACAGACCAAGAGCCCAGGCTAAATAGACATTTTGACTTGATAATCAAAATGCTTGCTAGGAGCCACGGTAAAGTTGATATTTCCCATTGGATGACTCTGTTCAGTTCCGATGTCATCAGTGACTTGATGTTCGGTCAATCCTTCAACTCACTTCATCGCGGTGATCATCATACTGTGTTAGTGTTCGATGTCCCCATAGACGATGAAAACTAACTTTTCAATGGAACGAAACATCTAGACAAGGCGTTCTTTGCGTTTGTAATTGTCGCGGCTACTCACCGTGCTGTTCCAATTGTCAAATTTCTTGTCCGAGCAGTTCCACCTAGATTTCTCCCCTGGTTCCACCAAGCAATTACCGCATCTAATGAACTCCTGGATAAACGTATTGCCAAAGCAAATTCAGAACCAGACTTGTAGGTTTACTCTGCCCTCTCAGTAAAAATAATATGTTCACAAAGACAGTCTGAAAACTGCAATATCCCAGCTGAATGCGACAAATGGCATATCCCGGACGGAACTAAATGCTACAGCAATTGAAATCTTGTTTGCTGGAACTGAGACAACAGCAACACTTCTGACTTCCGCAGTCTACCTAATACTATCGAATCCAGATGTTCATAAACGCTGTAAATCTGAGATTCGTAATGCCTTCGCTCACAGTTATGAGATCAATATGTCAACCACTCTTGTTTTACCATACTTGGCCGCGACTATCGAGGAGACCAAACGTCTGAGGCCCCCAATTGCCATCACGTTTCCACGTTTTACTCGGCCAGATGGCGCAATAATTTGTGGGAAATATGTCCCTGGCAAGACTTTTGTTGGCGTTCAGAGTTGGAGTGCATATCGCAGCAAGGATAATTTCACAGATCCTCACACATTTATTCCCGACAGATGGATGGCTCCTTGTCCGGAAAGGTACACTGGCGACAAGAAAGGGGTAATAAAGGCGTTCGGCATAGGTCCAAGGAGCTGCCTGGGTAGAAAGTGAGCACAAGTGGTTGCGTAGGATTTCGATATGCTAACATCTTTCTAGTTTAGCAGATGCGGAGGTGAGAGTCGTTTTATGTAGGCTCTTCTGGAATTTTGATATGTCTCTTTGTGAAGAAAGCCTGAAATGGGACGAAAGTATGAAAACGTACGGCATTTGGAGATCCCCAAAGCTATGGGTGCAACTGGCTCCGGCTAAGGTTGAAAAGAGGGTTGACACTTGAATTTCGGGCACGGGTTCCTAAATGTAAATTTCATTGCGGCTTCATCGCCTCCTACCTGATGGATAGCGATTACCCTTTTATCTGGCCCTAAATAGATGGATCTCGCGGTCCTATAATTGCTTTACTTAATGCTTTGGCCAAATGCGCGTAGTTGTATGGTTTGTAAATGATTCTCGCTTACAGTCATAGGAGATACAGTACGGGTAAAGCTATGGTGGTATCATGTTTAGCATTATTAATAAGTGAAATATTTAATTCAACGATAATGCAGTTCGTAGACCGTAAGTTAGCAATATAATTTCCGCAATTTACTAATCTACCGTCGGTTTGTGTACCGTTCTCAAAATACCTCGCTCCACGCCAGCACTTCTTGAGTGTACAGTACATACCAATGTGGATCATAAGCAGTTCTATCTAATATGAAGCTTGTTTCAGCAACGTGCATATTCCACCCTTGTGCGCTGCGTCTAGTAGCGCACTGAACATAATACAGTATGTGGTCCTATCAACTTCGGCAGAGGAGTACCGTGTGACCTGGTGTCTCGGTATGAAGCGAGATCAGCGTTACCACTCTGTAGAGTAAGATCAATATTGCCGTTCAATATTACCACTCAAATTATCGTAAACGGATTATACGATGTCCGTATTATTTGCCAATTCAACTAAGCTCTTCCTAACCGCGACCTATTTTGCCATCACTAGACTCAATAACGTGTACACAACATTACGAAAACAAAGGCGCTAGGATTCTAGGCCAATCTTTTAACCCGAAACCAATGCTCCTTGCAATAGCAGGGGAATGAAGCTCCAATGACAGGTTTAACACACGCCACTCTATCTGCCTAGACTATTTGTAGGGAGAGTGCCGCGATGAATTGTTCAATTCCTTTTTTCAATTTCCATTCTTTTCCAATTTTCCTTGATAGCGTTACGATGGCTGGGATAAGAATTGCAGACCTCAACATCACGCCTAGCGCGTGACTGTGGACCACTGCCGGCATCCCTTCATTCTTGCTGTACGCTCTATTGTGTAATATTTTCCGTATGCAAAGGCGAAGTGCCATGCAGAGGAGGTTCGGCTACACAGATAGGGAGTCGCTCTCAAAAATGACAAATGTCGACGCACAGGAGATCATGACCTACTTGCAGCAGTTGGAATTTCCTCGGATTTTCCTCTCGTCTCTCCAATTTGCGCTGTTCAAGGTATCGTATCTATGATTTATAAAAGTAAAGTTAGAGAATCTGACGTGTGCATAAGACTTATGGCATCCCAACAATATGTGAGTATTCGATTTTAAATGCACAAATCAGTCCCCTACATTGTAATGTCAGCTGGGTTGTTGGCAGCCACAAAGCAATTCTCAACTCCTGAAAATGCATCTAAGAGGTAAGTGGATCTTTTACCGTAGTTACCAATCGAAGTAGAAACATTGCCATGAGACAATCTTTCTCCGCCTTCAACATCGCCAAGAACATACGCTGATGTTGTCACAGATACACGGAAACCGTCATTCTCATTTCAGAGCGAGTATCGAAGCCACAGAAGTGATATTGTCGTTAACCTAACTAGGGTTGCTACCCATCACCCAAGAGACGAGCGCGCAATCAAAGCCATTGCCAGAATGAACACGATCCATGCCCAGTATCTGAAGGCCGGAAAGATTTCGAATGACGACCTTCTTTATACCCTAAGTGTCTTTGTTACAGGTATACTCTAAATTTAATTAATGTGCAGTTTCATTGTTGATTTGAGAATGCAAAGCCCGTTAAATTCGTAGAATTATAGCAGTGGAGAATAATGACCGACGTGGAAATTTGCGCCATCGCCACGTTCTGGAAGAGCCTTGGGGACGACATGGGGATCAGCTACGTGCAGCTCCGTCGATCCGAAGCTGGGTGGGAGAACGGCTTAGATTTTTACGATGATATCAAAAAATGGGCCGAGAACTACGAGATGGGGCACATGGTCCCCGCTGCGACCAATAAAAAAACAGCAGATGAACTTGGTGTGAATAGTCTCCACGAAACAGTTGAATCCCTGAAAGTAATAATTGGTATCTAGTTCCGCTACTCATGCACCTAAGCCATTCAAGTTTATAGCCGCGAACACTATAGGCGTACTAATGGGTAGCCGCCTAAGAATATCCATGATGTAAGTCTCCAATCTCTACTGATTAGAAATTTGCCCTCACCTTCATTTACCACAACGGATAAATTCAGTTATCCTACCCCGCCTAGAGCCTATTTCTACTTCGTAAAGGGAGTGATCGCGATCCGCCGCTTTATACTCCGTTACTTGTCTCCTCCCCGTCCACATGCGTTCCGCATCTAAGACCTTTGCCACTATCCTGATTCCGAAACTGGTCGGTACCACCTTAGACGATACCTCGTACACCCTTACTATAATAAACCCGGTTTATGGAACCGCTGGGGCCCGTGGGCATGGTTTGTGTACTTCTCAGGGGGCGATGTACCTGGCTCGAAGAGCAGCTTGTACATGCTTGAGGGGTATGCTTTCGAGGAAATTGGGCCAGATTATATGAAAAATAGGGGGTTGAAGGAGATGAGGGTTTGGGAAGAGATGTTGGAGGCTAAGAGGCTAATTGGCTGCCCCTTTAATTGTTCGAAATGATGGCCTTGCCCGACTAAGCTCCACGCACCTCGGGGTAAGAGCCTTCTAGAAGGGGTACATTTGCGATGCCAACATTGCGTATTCTCACTAACGTTTATCTATTATAGACAAAATGCACGGTAATTAATCTTGAAACGGAAACGAATATGTCCAGATCAGTGCTTCGGAACATAAGATTTTGTATTCTTAGTCGGATTATGTGGCGTCATGTTTTTAAATGGCCACCGCTGATCGAACTACTTACCTTATCTAATATAGTCTTATATATGTCCTTAAAAGACTATGGGTGAAAATGACCAAATGAAGTTTGTCTAGATCCACCGTTCTTCGATGTCGCGCCTTACAGAGAAATAACCCGCTTCTTTACCTTTCATTCGTGGCCGGAAAGAGAAGAGAAAAGTCGCAGGTTGGTAATCCGTCTCTTTCTTTCTAAGCGCGATGGATTTATGTGCTTATATCGTTACTGTCGTCTTAGTGCGCTTTTTACTATATGCTCCGCTGTTAAAATCTCTTATGATGCTATTTAGTGAAACTCAGTTATGCTGACTACTGAGTATAACTTGACTACAAGGAGAAGGCATACAGGAGAGCTAGAGTCCTATACTTAACACAGAATAGACGACGATATCTGTTATGCTAGACTCATGTATCTGAACAATGCATGTAGAAGGCATATTGTCTCCGGATGAGCCAATAGCTAACTTACAGCTCAATAGCCGTAGCTCAGCTATCGGGCGCACGATGTAAAGTGCCTGCATGCATGATTCAAAGAACTGAAACAATTTTCGGCTAGTTCACGACGAAGCAAGAGCTGCTAGCCACAAGTCGATAAGACCGGCCTGTTTGGAAAATACAGTAGGAAATTACTAGCCTTGTCAACATCTAACCTAAGCTGAGCGTCTTCTTCTGGTTATGCCGTACACTGCGCGGAAAAACCAGAGCGCTGAGGGAATAGTCGTGTTTGTGAGAAAACGTCACGCGTACAATATTGTCTTTGGGATTGGCAATGAACCAGTGTATCCACGCGCTTCACTATTTTAGTGATTATCTTATACAAGTTGTACTTGCCTGCGCCTGGTAAGGGTCAGGTGGCTAGCTGAGGCATTCTAACCGCCACATTGGTGTTTCGCAGTCAGAAAGCCCCGCTGTGCATGTAGCTTCCCGAGTTGGTTTCTGTCACCAATCTAAGACCCTGCTACGAGGACTCAACGAAAACTACAAAGTAATGTGTCTCACACTGGCTATATTCGATTCCTCCGATTTTTCTTCTTCCCTCTGCGGAGTAGCTCACAGTATTCGTCGTCAAACGCAGCAAACCAGCAGGCAAATACCACTCCAAGAAGCACACATGATGGATCGTCTTGGTGAGCGTCACCAGTTCCAGCAGATATGCGTCTCAGCCACTAGTAATGAGGACAATCCTGTCACCACCGTAGAGGCAGATGCGGAAAAGCGACAACAAGATAGAGAAGCTCTCCACTCTGTTGTCGCGCTTTATGGGAAACAGCACAAGTTTCCTCTCTGCGCCCATCCGATGCTCGTCACACGGCGATTTATCCAAGAGATAAAGGACTTTAACGAGGTCCTTGTGATTGCTATAGGGAATATTGTGGAGCGGTGGTGGGAAGACACAGAGGCTGCCTTTCCAAGCAGGATGCCTCTAGAGCGCCATGAAGAAACGGTGTTACAGGTTCAGAATCTCGTTTTAGGTTTCCCGGATCTTGTGCTAACCAAGAGCTCAGCGCATTCACCAATATAGTAAGGAGGGCCAGTTGTTACGCCATCGAGATCGCCTAGGCCAGTGGAGAGCGGATATTCTGTTACAAAATGGAGAGAGCTCTGATTCTAGGGCTGGTTTCAGCATCTGCGAGATCAATGCTAGAGGTCCTTTAAACTCCATCCTCACCAATGCGTATGGGTCCAAGCTCATGGGGGACATGACAAGACATTTCTCACGCCTGGAACCAGTATCTGACCCTAATGTCATGCTGGATAGCTTGTTCGCCGCGTTTGAGCCCAATCTGCCGCTTCACTTCATTCGGGGAGATGATCCGTATACTTCTACCGTGGAGTTCGAAGAAGTCTTTGAACGGCGAACCGGGATGGTTCCGAAGGTCGTCAACCCAGCAAACTTGCGACTACTATCAGATCCAGACTCCTACACTGGCTACTCTCTGTATTGTGTCCGCAGTTCTAACGACACAGGATCAGATCCCAGACACTCTACGGACCATGTTCTGGAGCGCATTCACCAAGCCGGGCTCCAGCTCTTCCACCATGAATATCGAGCGCTATCATCTGAAATACTACTGCACCTGGGACTACACGGAGTAAACGATCTACGCACCATATTCCATGTAAATGACAAGAGAATACTCGGCATTATTCATCAAGAGATAGACGCGCTTGTCAACAAACATGGAGTGCTCACTGCAGCGCAGGGAGAACTCCTGCAGCGTGGGGTTGTGCCAACCACATTACCTGGATCCCCAGAACTAGAGGATCTAATCAGTCAGTGTCGTAACGGTATAGTGAAGAAGGAGGACTTCATCGTCAAACCGTGTCGCGGGGGCCGCGGCTTCGGGCATATCCTCGGCGAGAGCCTCTCTACAGAAGAGTGGGAGTCGATGCTAATGGGTATGCAAGACCCGACTCTCTACGCAGATAAAACGCAGTATATTATACAACCCTTTATTCAGCAGCCGGTTTTTGACCTGATGCTGGACGAAGACAACAGTGTGTGCCAGAACTTCATGGTGGGAACATATTACATCTTCAATGGCCGTTACGTGGGCCTGGGGGGTTGGAGATCGAGCCCTGGAAAGCTCTGCTCTATGACCGGTAGGGGCGGATGGAGACTACAATCTGTTGCTGTTACAGGTCTATCAAATTAAGAGCCTGCCGTCAGGAATCGCCAGATAGTGACATGGCGCAAGGTTTCTTTGTGTCGAATGATTAGGCAGTACCCTTCATGCCTAAGGTATCTATATTTAAGCGCCTAGCCTCGGAGAAAATTAAAACAGTGGACTATACTATATAGCACACGGACATCACCGTGCATAATAATAGTCTCAGCACTAACTTATCTGAATCAATCTGCGTTCACTAAACCCCTAGTATCGAACCAGCTGAAATGTACTGTATGTATCAATTATATTAGCACCATAAGACAATGATGATCTTTCGCCATAAAATTAAGACATAAGGGCTAGAGGTTAGTTAGGATCTGGCGCGGACTAAGGGAGTTCACAGTTTTGTAATGAAGCTGGGGCTTCTTGCCTTGATACGGTGTGTTGGCCAGGTGGTGGATGGATTTATGTATTGATCCAGCGGCAAATTCGGCGGTTACCAGACCATTGTTATACAGGCTGTTTCCTTTCTACTTCATCACCCCCCTACTAGACACCAGGAGTACAATATGGACTATTTGAAGAGTCAGAAGTTTCCCAACGACCCCATCTTCACCCAACTGGCACAGCTCAGTCACGAGGTTACGGGAGCGCGCATCCATGATGAGTATGGCATTGATGCAGAGTACGGCGATCTGCTGAATGACATCGCCCAGCTGCGGGAAGCCCTTCGAAAAGAGCTCCCTCGCAACTGGTTCGATAGTGCAGGTCTTTTGCGACAAGAGGCGGGGTCCATCGCCACCATCACCATCAGTGGCTATTATTACATCGTCGGCTTCCTCACCATCTTAGCCCTCGGAGGGACATGTGTCCCGCTACGTGAGTTCTGTATTCGAGGTAGTTGCAAAGTAATGCTAATCACCATGTCTATCGCTCTCAGCGCCCGGCGCTCTTACGGAAGAAGCCCTCTACTTCTTGAATGCATGCGAAGCAAACTATCTCCTAACTGAGCCTAATACCGTTCAGCAGGCCGCTGCGATCAAGGATCACATGGAAAACAAAACAAACCAACCTCTGCATACAATGCCCATGCCGAGAGCAGCAGCCGGGTCCAGTCCATATCCCTTGATGGAGATTGATGACGACCTAATCCTCGCCCCGACCGATCCATGCTTGATTGTCTTCACGTCGGGTACCACGGGCCGGCCCAAAGGTGTGGTGATCCCCCGCCGGCGATTCTTCTTTCAAGCCACGATGGACCAAGACAGCCACTACCTGGCATACCGGCCAGTGCATTGGATCGGAGGTGCTGTACCACCCATCTTCAAGCTTCTGCAAGGAGGAAAAATCCATTTCATGAAGCGCCGCCCGTCACCGGCGGCATTCTGGGAGCTCTTCAAGAAAGGCGACATTACATCCGTTTCCCTGGCCCCGGCCCTTTTCAAAGACCTCCAGGACTATTACCACGCCCACATCCGATATCTGCCCCCCGAAGAGCACCAGCGATATATTGCTGGTGTAGCCCGGCTTCAGGACATCAAGTGCAGCGGTTCCACGCTGAACCTGGTCACAGCACGCTTTTGGGAGGAACTCTCCAACATGCCCATCCGAAACGTCTTCGGGGCAACTGAGCTAGGGGGGATAACGAGCACACAAGGCGCTCGTTACGTAGATGTCTGTTAATTCGCACTTGTACTTCCGGATTCTTCTTTGGCGAGCATTCCTAATCGTGCCATATTTAGAGGTGCATTGGCAAGCCATTTCCAGGCATCATTGTCAAACTCTCCGATGGAGAGCAAGGCGAAATTCTTGTCAAGAGTCCCTGGATGTTCACCCAGTAGGGGTTATAATATACGCGTCAGTCCTGAACTGGTCGGCTGACGCTTGATGACAGTTACATCGGAGACGAAGCCGCCACAAAGGCCGCCTTTGACGAGGAAGGCTTCTTCAAAACTGGCGACCTTGGTCGCCGGGTCGGAGACCAGTACTTCTTCGAGGGCAGGGCTACATGTGATTGTGCGTAACCCAACGCTCCTTGCCCTTTGCAGCACAAACTTCTCACTTACAATTCAATCCACGCGAACACAGGGATTCGATTTTGGCACTTCAAGATCCCGGTCCTCGAGCTCGAGGAACATATCATGCGGCTCCCTTATATCTCTGAAGCTTACGTACTTCCCGTTCTGGACCATGAATCCAAGGGATTGGCTGCCGCCCTCGTTCGCCTCCAGAAACCTAACAGTCAAGAATATCAAACGCAAACTATCAATCTCCAGAAGATCCGCGATGATCTGGCATTGACTATTGAGTTGTATAAATTACCAGCGCTGTTACGGATTCTACAAGATGGGGAGGACGTGCCGCGGACGGCTTCAGATAAAGCCATGAAAACGAAAATGCTAGAACAATACTTCCACATCTCGGACTACCGTCCGCACGAGTATGCTCTGGATGGGGTGGAATTCTGGGGGAACAGGGTTGACATGAACGTGAACCGACAGGCGTGGGACTGGGAAGGTGAAGCGTGATGCGCGCAGATATGCAGGATCACTACATCTAATCTTTCTGATCAAGTCCTTGATTGTTAACTATATACTTGCTTTGGAGTCCTAAAATACTATTTTCTCAATCGGCAAATGACTAATACCGCCCAACTTTATTCCAAAATTACTGAAACCGCCTACACATATTAACTAATTACTGAAACCGCCCATTTGCGACTTGAAATTGTTATGACTTAGCTATTTCTTAATGTCGTACTTTATATGGCAAATGACTCATATACCATAAAAAAGAGTGTTCATATATCTCATATACCATCCCTTTTGTTGGAGCCTATCTCATATAACACTTTTTGTAAGGGTTCACGTTGAAATGCGATCAAAACGCGAACTCTGGGTAAAACTGTCTTTGAATTCGATAAAAGAAGAAGAAGAAATGCTAGCTAAGTGGTAACTATATAAGTGGTGCCAAGATTGCTCTCCAACTATTGACAATTCCATGTACTTCAATTATTGGAGGTGCATTGCATCAACTATTGATAATCTCCTGCAAGAGATTACCGAAGATTTTAATTAGTCCGGTTCATGAAACCCTCGTATTGATGAACACCATACTACAGGCCGAAAGGTTCAAGAAGTGTATCTTTTACTTCACGCAGCTACATCTGGAAACAGTAGAATATGTATTTATACGGTTCCCATGACTCGAAGACAAGCTTCACCCAGAGTGTGAGACTAACCATATATACTGTATTAGGAGTGCGTCTTTGGAAATTGATGTCTCAAATGCGTTTTAAACTTTTGATATGAACGAAAGGAGTTACTGCTTCGGATTTCCTTGTTCAATTGACTCAAAATATTGCTTCCTAACATATTCAACACCTTCTTTCAAAGTCGCGGCCTCAACGGATGTTTTTGACGATATTCAATATACCTGTTGTCTTGTCATTTACGGCGGGGCTATGATAATACTATGACCGTATGAGGTCGATAATTATTCTAGGGCCTTGCTAAATACCTAACGCTCACCACTTATAGAATATTTACGGAGTTCACAGTGGGTACTTGCGCTACAGTACAATCTCCTAGGTAACTTCAGTGTCAACACACAATCAATTGCCAGCCATCTGCCTAGTTACCAACGCCCAATTCCATAGTCTCTTCTACCTCGGGCTCCATCAACGCGGCAATCGCTGTAGCTGGGTCTACCATAGAATTTGTCTGATAAATAGATGATAGCCCCTGCATATATAGCATCCTGGTGATTGTACTGTGGCGCGAGTGCCCACTGTGAACTCCGTAAATATTCTATAAGTGGTTACCATTAGGGATTTTGCCTTGGGTATTTAGCAAGGCCCATATTCCTTGTACCGACTGTAGGTCGCTCTCCGCTCATCATCGTCTCTGCACAGTTTACCTGGCTTTTAGAACTGCAGCTTTATTTTCTTTATTTCATAGCCAGCGATGTCAATTATATATACGATCACAGCGGTCTTATCTGCCATTTGGATAGTTGCTGCAGATTGCCTTCCAGAGGCGACTTTGGCATCTGGCATAGTGATAGGCACAACTACCTCTATAGCATCGGCGACAGCTACCGTCAACCAGTTCTTAGGCATTCCGTTCGCAGCCCGACCAGAAAGATTCTCCCCTCCCACAAAGCCACCAGCATGGACGAATCCACTAAACACATCGGTCCAGAGCCCGGCTTGTACTCAGCAAATCAATTGTGAGTATGCACCATCCTTTCATGTCCAAGTAAATTTGACCCCCATATGTTATAGATCCAGAGCGAAAACGATATCTCACTGATCTCTTCTTCAACAATCCACAAGCTGAGGAAAGTGAAGATTGCCTATACCTGAATGTCTTCGCTCCGTCCACTGCCCCTCCTACCGGCGGCTATTCAGTGCTCTTTTGGATATACGGAGGAAGTTTCCGATTTGGCAATGCTGGGCAACCGCTATATGACGGCTCACACTTTGCTGCTTTTGAAGAAGTTATTATTGTTGCTGCTAATTATCGGACAAATGGTTTGCTACTACAAGAATAAGCAAATGGTGAAAATATGCTGAAATGCAAGACAGTTTTCGGCTTCCCAAACTCTCCAGAGATTCCACTCACACAAAGCAACTTGGGCTTCCTCGATCAACGATTTGCGTTAGAATGGGTGAGGGAGAACATAGCATCTTTTGGAGGCGATCCCGAGAAAGTTACCATCTTCGGCCAGTCTGCCGGCGCAACTTCTGTCGACGCTTTAGTTACCTCCTGGCCAGATAACCCCCCCTTCCGCGCTGCCATCCTTGAGAGCGGACAGTCCTCGGTGCCACTAATCTCCGATGTCGGGATCAATAGCACAGAGAGCTGGGTCCAGCTTACGACGGCGTTGAACTGCTCTAGCACCACATCGAATTTGAGCTGTGTCAGATCCGCCGATGCTACGACAATTCAGAGCATTATTGAACACGCTGCTCTATCATTCCGGCCAGTTATTGATAATGTTACGCTTATTCCAGTTCAAGATACAGCTGCCGCACGTGCAGCTCATAATGTAGCCAACGTGTCCATCATGGCTGGGACTAATGGGCAAGAAGGCAGGGCCTGGGCCTTGATATATGGTACAACCAACCTAACAAAGTTCCTCCAGGAGGTACCTGGAATGACCCCAGCTCTACAAATAGCTATCACAGATGCGTATCCAATAGGTGCCTTTGGGACGAGCAACGAGTTTGAAGTTATTGCGCAGATCTATACAGATTTACTCGATACTTGTGTAAGTCACTGTTTCCCATATGGGCATGCTCACCACCACTCTAACAACCCATCACTCCCATAGCCCCAAGCTGCTATGATCAGCCAGAGCGCCTCCGCAGGCTATCCGACCTGGAGGTAAGAAGATCCTCTAAGCCAATAATAAGAAAACCCCGCTTCAAATTCTCTTCGATTCAGGCCTCGCACAGATACAGAGCAAATGCTAAGCAATCTCCCCCACTTTTTGCAGGTATTGGTATAACGCCACCTTCGCCAACCAGCAGGTTCTCCCAGACCTTGCGGCTTATCACTCTGCCGAGATCGCTCAAGTCTTCACGACTTACCCTCCTAAGTTCACAGCGCAACAATTCGCCCTTAGCAATTATATGCGCGGAGCATGGGCCCGATTTGCCAAAACCCCCCTAGCCGGACCGGGCTGGAATGCTATAGACACCTTTGATGGCACTGATCTTGGGGTGTTGGGGACTAATGGCTCAAGCGGCGTTCAGGTATTGAGCCGGGAGGTTGTAGATGTGAATTGTCAGCTCTTTGCCCCGATCAATGCATTTGCAGCGGCCAACCTTGCGGCGCAGGGGTCTTGGTAGCTGTTGTCCCAGATCCAACCAACCTTCCTGCTTGGCCAACGCTGGAGAAACATTAGCGCCGTTATTCTTGAAGGATTACGACTAATGTACGGAGGATCTAGTCATCTTCCTCGAATTGCACCTGATGAAGAACTTGTTTACAAAGGAAGTTGGAAACCCTTAGATGCATTGTAGTATGGTATTCATCAAATCGTACAATTCATGAAATGGACACTAATATGCCGAATTGGACATCCAATTCGTATAATATCACCAATTAACCGTCCAATTGATCAATTACCACTAACGTACATGTATATAAGGCTTACTTACCGTCAATTATCAACTAATCTTATACCCTTCATGCTTGCCTATACTTAACAGGCTGATTAGAGTAAAGCCTATAATTATATCTAGGTTGCCTATAACTATATTATGTTGACTAGTATCAGGGCTTCAAGCACGTATAATGTCTCAGAGTTAGTGGCAACATACGCAATAGCATACGACTGTATAGTCGTAAAAGCTTACACATATTGCCACCTAAGCAGGCATATAATAAGTGTTGTATTCCGTAGTCTAGTCCCCTTAGTTGTCTCTGCATGACTCAATAGCTAATATAACTGAGTTTCACCTTGATCCGACTATAACCTGTGCACCTATATTGCCTCTGAACAAGATATTATATAGTAATATATATATAACGTGCATGTATAGCGAGTCGTAAATACAAGCGAGTCGTAAGTTTTTCAGTAACCTTATTATTAAAATTAATTATTATTCAACTATAATACCTTGAAATCAATTCCTACTATATATTTCTCCTTCTTTAGAGGCCTATATTACCTTTAACAAGTATGCGCATTATGCCCTGCCTTATTACACTTGCTACAACGCCGAATGCACGATTGTACCCCTTGGTCCTGACCACCACTACTATCTATTTCATCACCCTGCTGGCCACCCACATTAGTTTGAGCTACTAAGTCCTCTGCCTCCTGTATAGAAAGTGATCCTCCTTTTTGTAGTCTGGTTTTTTTTAGCCTGTGACGCTTGCTAAGCCTCTCGTTTGCCTCTTCAAGCTCAGTGATTCGGGATCGCAATAAAGCTACCTCATGCATAATTGCCACTAAACCCTTAGTAAATTGGTCTATAGCATCAATAGTCTGTGTTGGAGAGCTACCCTGATGGCAATTAATTCGGGTTTTAATGAAGGCAGACTGTCGTGAAGCATCGGTTGCATTCTTTGGGGTTATAGGGTTCCAGGTTTAGGCTGTACCAGGACGTGAGTTTAAAGGAGTCAGTGTTTTTGTATAAGGAGGGAGGGTATCCAGTACTCGCTGAGGGTCAAAAGGTACAATTCCAGTCCCCCTAAAGCCTCCCTGGATGTTTTGTATAGTCATTGACTCTTGGAATGCTACCTGGAATGCTGGAAAGAAATCCTCCTTTGCAACATAGGTCTGACCACCACGCATTAACCCCTCGATTTGCTTGCCGTACGCCTTTTTTAATGGACTAAAACAGCCCACATCAAGTGGCTGTAATATATAAGAGGAGTGAGCAGGCATGCAGAGTATAATAATATTGTGGTCCTGGCAGAAAAGCTTAAATTCAGTCGAGTGGTGGGATTCATGGCCATCAAGTATTAGGAGTCGATATCCACCCACTTTTCGAGGCTGTATATGTAATTCAAAGTGCTTAATCCATTCTAGGCCAATCTTATTTGTAGTCCACCCATTATTATTCACAGAGAGCCTCCAATGCTTTGGTAATTTGAATTCATTGTACCAGGATAGTAGGATATATGTGCCCTTTACAACTATAAATAGCGGCAGCGACCAGCCAAGCGCATTTACAGCCTGGATTACTGTAACCCATTCGCGATTACCAGGCTGCTTTGCCTTTGCCTTACCAGACCTCTCTGAGCTTGTAACCACCATTGCTGTTGAGATAACGCCCATTATAAACCCAGTCTCGTCAAAATTATAGATATCCGCGTCCACGATCCCATACTTTGCAATTGTGTTCCGTATAAGGGCAAACCACTCGCCAATAAGCTTTGGATCTTCGCATTTCGCTCTTTGATAGTCATATTTTCGATTAAAACGTGTAGTAAGCTGTGGTTATCGTTTTATAAAGTTTGAAGCCCAGCGCGTTCCGACGCGTCCTGCATTTCGCTCAATAAGCAGACGATTAGCCATATCTTCAACACTACAAAGCCTAGGTGGAAACCCTTTAGAATCAAGGTCAAGAATATATTGGACAATCACTAATTCTTCTGAATCAGTAAGCTTTCGAGATTTAGGTTGAATATCGCGTCGTGCAGGTATTCCATGGCTCCGATCGCGTAATGTAGTATAAGGCACATTATAGACCTTTGCAGCCTGGTAGAGATTAATAGCCCTAGGTGGTTTGATTGCTTGAAGGGCTAAGAGTATTCTGCTTTCTTGAGAAACTGACTCTATGATTTTTGGTTGAGATATTAGATTTTAAAGTAACAGGGTCGTGATTCTTAGAAAAACTTACGACTCGCTTATATTTACGACTCGCTATACATGCACGTTATATATTTAGCAGGGGCGAACCCTAGGGGCATCACCAGCCACCTTAGTACAGCGCAGTCCGACTGCCTCCGTACAGTAACTGGGGGATACCGAGCAACTCAGATTCGATACCTTGAGGTCGAAGCGGCCACCCCACCAATCCATATATACCTCGACAAGAGGGTTGCAGAATTCGAGTCAAGGCTTGAACACACAGGCATAGCCAAGAAGGGTGCGCAGCGCCTGCACAGCAGTGGCGACCCGCCTCCGAAGGCAGAGGACAAGAATCAGGCCTGTAGGGCTGCAGCTCCTGCCTAAAGGAGGAGAGCAGAAGGTGAAGTGAGTAGGCAGGTGGTGCGCTGAAAGGATAGATAACTACTACAGAGGTGCGTACTCCCTAATATATATAAAGCACCTCCTAAAGTCCTAATCTTATATTTTACTCGTGCCGTGTGGGGTTGTATCTAACGTCTAGGTAAGTGAGGTATTTACCTTAGCCTAGGCCTCAACGCCTTGAATAAGTGAGGCACATAATACTAGTTATCAGGTGCCATTTTAGGGCAACCTCGTGATATACTAGACACCCAAACTTTTAAGTATATATTAGTAATACAATCACGACGAGGCACAAACAGTTAACCGTCTGGGGCATCAAGGCTACCGTTGAGACACTGAGAGCATTGAGGAGGTAAACGAACTTCATGTCGTTCAAGTTTATGCTTCGAAGTTAATGACTTCTTGCGTTCGTGAATGATAAATCGAAGACCAATAATAGCGAATATTAAATTGAATATTCTCAAGAAACTCTTAAATAGGTATAAGGATATTCTGCCAACTTCGCCACTGTGTATTCCGTAGCCAAGTATGCCGGAACTGATACCATAAAGAGACCTAAATATTAAATGCTTCCCTGCCATACAAGTATGGTTAGCACAGCCCAAAAGCCATCAATATGCAGGAATGAGAGTCCTAGGAGAAATACACAGCCACTGGTAAGGTACCCCATCGCGGGATGCCGACCTGTAGACTAATGCCGATACTGAACTATTGTATCCTGGAGGTCATGGCGGATCCTCTACTAAGCTTAAATCGAACCAATCATACCGATACCGCAGGAGATAGCGTTCCCGCCAAAATCTGGTGGCGAAGCCTAGGCAGCTGCTCCGTGCCTAACAAAATATTCTACTGCTAGCACCACGAAAAGGCATCCCATGTCTAGATTAGCGCTGGCACCAACTCACGCATCATGTCCTGTCCGCGTCGCGTCTCCTTCTACATCGATATCCTTTGTGTCAGCATTGGCGAGCCAAATGTCTCGGGCTATCGAGTTCCCTAAGACCCGGTTCCGCAGTGAACTGCATCCCTCTTTTTGTGAGAAAAAGGTCTTGGCTCTCCTGCAGTAGTTGCATATATACGGCTTGCACAACGTACTCTTCAGTCCTGCTTAAGTATACACAAGAAGAGAAATAGAGACAGGCATACTTTTGTAACGTCTAAGAAATCTGCGATCTGCATTCCGTGCACTTCATCGTTGAAAGTGTGGAGACAAAAGTGAGGGATTACGTGAGATCGGACATAAATGATCTCCATGGAATTTGTTGCCTCGTACTGGTCTACGGGTGCCTACAGAACAACCCGTGCATTCGTAGGGCATATAATGCATCCCCTCCCCACGACAATCTTTAATAGGGTGCAGAGAGCAAAGAACTTCGATTATCCATTGGATCGACTGAGCTTTTGAGGTTAAAAATGGCAGAATTACCCGCTACTGACAGTCTCTGCAAAGATGCGACCTCTTTTCTATCATCGCCTTTCGATTATCTCATAATTGGGGGCGGTACGGGGGGGCTCGTGCTCGCCGCCCGCCTCGCTGAAACAAATGCAAAAGTCGGCATTTTAGAAGCAGGAAAATTGCGCCTAGGCGATTTGAATATTGAGTCGCTGGGAGGAATGAGTGCCATGTTGAATAATGCGGATTATGATTGGGCATTTAAAAGCGTGCCGCAGGTATAAATATTTCACAGGCACACAACGCTAGGCGGGGCTAATATGTGGGGTAATAGCAAAGCTCAAACTGCCGCATCCTTCATATTGCTCGGGGAAAGGTTGTGGGAGGATCTAGCGCTATCAATTTTATGGCCTATGTGCGACCAAACGCCGAGGATATTGACTCGTGGAATATGGAAGGCTGGTCATGGGCCGATCTGGAGCCATATTATCACAAGAGTGAGACGAGCTATCAAAAGAATCGCGAAGACTGGCCCGAATCATGTGTTTTAGATGCAGTTAAGCACGGAACAGCCGGTCCCATCCATACCTCTTTCCCTGTCTGGAGAGCGCCTATCGAAGATTCGATCCTCCAAGCGTTTGCAGATAAGACGGATCTACCGTTTCCGCCGACAGCAGACCCAATGCAAGGATCCCACTTGGGCTTCTTTGGAAGCTCGCACACCGTAGACCGGAGTCAGGCCGGCAAAGTCAGTCGCAGCTATGCAACGACGGGATATCTTGTCCCAATCTTACAGAAGAAGAATATGAAGATTCTTACAGAAGCTACCGTATCTAAGATCCATTTGGAGAGAGATGGAAGCTCTGATCAATCCGTGAGTGCGAAAGGCATTAGCTTCGAGCACAGAGGGGTCGTATACAAGGCCCTGGCAAACCGAGAGGTAATCCTATGTTGCAGCTCGATTCAAAGTCCTCGCCTGCTTGAACTCTCTGGGGTTGGCAACCCGGAAGTTCTCTCTGCTGCGGGCATCGATTGTGTCGTTAACCTCCCCAGTGTTGGCGAGAATCTGCAGGAACATCCCATGACCAGCATCATATACGAACTCACGCCTGGAAAGGATAACGACAATATCACTCTAGATTCACTTTTTCTTAATCCAGACGTCTTTGCAGAGCATCAACGATTGCTTGCTGAGAACCAAACAGGAATGTTGGCGAGTCCGGCGGGACTGATGGGGTTTGTGCCGTACGCAACCCAAGTTGATAAGGAATCATTGGAGGAGACCGTCCGCAGTGTCCAGGAGTTATCCGCGCACCACCAAGATAACAAGCTTCAGAGCGCACAAGCCAATTTTATAGTTGACCAGCTTCGCAATCCAGCTTCTGCTGCCATTCAATATATTGGCTTTCCTGCTAACGTCGACATTGCCAATGCTGCCTCTAACCAAAGTCTTCTAGTTCCTGGACCTCGGCCCGGGCGACATGCATGCTACTCGTTTCTCATTAGTTCAATGTATCCTGTATCACGCGGCAGTTCGCACATCATCTCCTCTTCAGAGTCTCTAGGATCATCCCCCCGGATTGATTTGGGAATACTCTCCCACCCGGTTGACTTGGATGTCCTGGCTGCTGGATTAGCCTTTGTGGACCGAATTATATCCCCTTCGTCTTCCTTCCAGTCCGAGTGTGTGAAGGGAAAGATTGCGGAGAGGGTTGATCCCGCGCCGGAGATAGATGTGCAGGATCCCGCCCAGGCCAAGGATTTTATTCGAGACCGGACTATGATATTCAACCACATTTTGGGAACTTGTGCCATGGGCCAGGTCGTAGATACAAGATTACGAGTTAAAGGGGTGGCTGGTCTACGCGTGGTAGATGCAAGTGTGATTCCATCACAGATTAGTGGGAACATCATCGCGACGGTGTATGCAATTGCGGAGAAGGCGGCAGATTTGATCAAAGAAGACTATCATCATGAGCTTAAAGAAAGTTAGGAGTCAGGGACAAAGATTTTGGCCGGTGGGGAAAGACAGATGAGCTAGAGAGGGGATTTAAGTGGTTGTAGTGTAATTTTCATTTGATGAGAAGGGAACACCATGAGTTCTTAGGCCCACTCGGCGGTATGGGCAGAGCATGGGTAGAACTAATGGAATTTTGTTCTCTAAAAGATTGAAATAGTCTTTGCATATCATTGCTTCCACCCGAGACAAGACCGAATAATGGCTCTTATAATTGATGAGGCTAGAGATAGAGCCTTATCTGATATCGTGAAATACGGAGCATGTTCAATGAGAATCGTAAACTCAGAATTATGTGAATCCCCTCCTCTAGGCACACAGATAGTATTATACTCCACATTTAATATGGTAAGATGAGTTTATTACCTTTGTATCGAGATTTCGGAGCATTGCGAGATGAGTGGGAAGATGGCCCGTAAATTAGTGGCTTTGCAGAGCGCTGTGGTCCGCTCTGCATAAGCATGTAAGAAACTATCAGCTGGAGCCTATGTAAAATTTTCTGCGAAATCGACATCCAAAATAACTTCTTATTTTAAGAGTAATTACGGTATGACCAACAGGTCCCAGCTCCCTCATGGAGAGCAGCTAGAGGATGCTCTCCTAGTTCTCTCTGTTTCTATCCTTACACTTTTAATAATGTCTCTAGCTTTCGGAGATCCCTTTCAGTGGCGTCCACCTCCCAGCCAGCACATCTTCTCGGAGCTGACTCACATCTCTGGGGTCCATCTCTCTCTCTCTCTCAAAAAAAAGGTCCTTCGTTATCTACAGGTACCCTAACTCAGCTTTACGAGTCTCACGGCCCTTGGCCGCATTCCACTCAGGATACCGGCCGGATTATCGATCGCGGCCTTGTGCACAACCACCATGACGAACATCCACCAGCACAAATTACTCTAGACAGAAATTCGGAAACTGAAGATGAAAACGGGGACGAGAATGTTGTTTAACCAATATATTTTGCTGAGGTATTTTAGTTACCCTGATTAATAGCCTTAATGATTCTGAAGTGCCGATATGATGACCTCGGAGTCCAGCAAGGCATCCACTTCTAAAGTTGGTGGCACTCCAGCTTAGGATATAAAATTGGCTCCTGTTAAGTTTCGCTATAGCGTGAGAGCCTGTTTTGACCCCCACCCCTAAGATTAGGAGGAGAGAGCCAGCTCGGGCTAATATTCTAAATCAGTACCTACTGCCCTCTTCAACATGGGGAATTCGACACCAGCACCAGCCGCACAGTTGCTTGTACAATCGGTTTCCGGTTTTGCGCACACAAGATTCTTTTAGACCTGGTCCAGTAAGGAGCTCTGTTCCTCACTCACCAATCGTTCTATTATTCTGGAATGTGGGCACATTTGAGTTGGCTAGTATGGCTATTCAAGAAAGACGTGGCTGAAGGTGGCGGGATGGAGGACGATGCAGCAGTTGGGAGTTAACTCACACTTTGGAATACACACGTTCAACCAGACTAACCGATGAGTATCGAAAACATTCTTGCGGATTTGGAAACACTTGCCTCGACAAAGAATCAAGGCAAAATACCCTAGGTCACCAAAGCCAGAAGAGAGTTTGTCAGAGTGGGAGAAAGGCCAGCCGTTGATTATCCTGGATACTGGTCGCGTTTTCATCAGATACTGTGCGTGCAAAACCGACCTCCAATGCAAGGTGCGGCACTCAATTCAGATGTAGCAAGGAAACCACATCTCTCCTCTTAACGATATTAGAAAACCGCAAAAAAGAAGACAGTGTTCCTAAGTAATAGGCTCATTATCCTGAAATATCCCATATTGTCCATGGAATTTAATCATGGACTTCGATGAATTATACCAAGATAATGGTCTCAGAAGTAGAGTCACGAGACTCGAACCATCTGAACCCAGACTTCGCCATATCCAACTCTACGATAATTTGGATACCCTCCTTGCGAAGAGTCGCATTTTGATACCACCATGATTCTCCAAGACTTATACATGGTATCCTTTTCTGCCGTCAAATAAACCGTCCAGACAATCGGTAGGCAATAAAATTCCACAGGTTCGTCCTCATCAACATCAAAGAAGACCCTCCCAACCATGAAATGGTCCTGGGGAACTGTTATTTATATCCACGAGATCTATCACGGCGTAGCTACGCTTGTTGCAGTCGAAGTCACGGGGAAAGCCCCAAAGTGCGAGTTTGCATGTCTCCGCATCCGCCACAAGATGCTCTCGGGGCTCGTCCGGATTACGCATTCTTGTTCTCGTGGCAGGTTTGACGGGCCCCTCGAGTATAATGGCACTGTTCCCTGCCAGATTTGATAGCGGCCGATGGATGAGTGATTTGATCGTCAAGGCATAGTCCCTCTTCACGATTTGGTACCAATTGGAGGTAGGAAGGATGTGTTTTTGCCCGTCCCAGAATTCGATCTCACCATCTAGCGCTGCCCACGACCATGACGGAGCTCGAAGTACTGAAGAGCGGCTGACAGATCGGCCTCCAGCCGGCATCCAGGTGAGATGTTTAGGAATCAGTTCATTTTCGACACCGAGCCATAAGCCAAAAGAATAAACAATACCTGTTCGCACCCTGACGCTTTGAGCAAGCCCGCTCAAGGCGATCAGTTTATCTGATGGTCGTGTTAGATTACAGCGTGAGTACTGGCTCACAAGTTCAGACCAGAGGACATCCACGCGACCAAAGCACACCCAAATACCGTCGACTCCCTTCGATAGCTTTCGTATAAGATCATCGTGTCCCTCGGCATCGTAAAGGGCGTGGTTATGAATGTCAAGGAGCCGAAGTCTAAGACGGGCATCTACTTCTACCCAATTAATCACCAGCCATCCATTCACACCCATAATATCCAAATCGCACTGGATATAAATCATATCCGATGCAAAGTGAATGATACGCGGAGAGAGAATTCTTTCTTGAAGTACCCAAGCTCTTGTGTTAAGTGGAGCATGGTATATGGTCAATGCGTGCGGCCAGTTTTTGAAGGGTTTTCGCAAATGTAAATGACCTTTGCTCTTATCATCCGGGTCACAAGGCAGTTTCAAGAGCTCTCCCGAACCGGCATTTAAGTTGCCGCTGAGAAGACTGAACGAACCATCCATTCCGTCGGTCGCAGCGAGAGTACAGGACGCGTTTTCATAGATGGCACCTATGGCGTTGGCCTCCCGCAACCAATCGTCGTCATCATCTTGGATAATGCACAGTGAGTCCACCGACAGGTATTGGAATCCCAGTAGACGCGTGAACTCTACTGCATCTTGTACTGTCTGTGACAGTTGTGCGAGACTAATCTCACGTAAGTGAGATTCATAATTCGATTTCGTAGTCTCTGCTTCTACGCCACCACCCCATCTATGGCTGAGAGCAAGGTACTGGGCCGCCTGGTCTGTTCCCTCGTGTAGACGAATCGCTCTCTCTTCAGTGCTGCCAACGAATATTAGTCGAGTCGGCAGCCGTGGCTTCTCTTCAGGGCTCTGGGAAAGGATGCGGATGGGGCAAGTAATGTGCGTATTATCACACTCTCCTAGTATCTCTTTCACCATGTCTAAGGTAGTCATATGTCGTGCGCCCTTCCATGGACGTCCATTGGCTCGAGTGGCTGCAAACGACCCTATTGATTATTTATCAGTATCTGATCATCGTAGTACAATTCTAGAATTCATAATTTCTAACCCTTTTCAGCAAACACTCCGAGTTTTGCTCTATTTGGCATATTTACGCACTGAAATGTGGCCTCGGAGTCGTCGGCATTAAACTCAACCGATATATTTAGCTGGCTATCACTGTGTCTCTCATTTAATTGGAATGGGGATTGACCGGTCTCCCACAGCTCATCGTTCGCAAGGCAGCGACAAAGCGGGCATCCACTCGTAAGAAAATCCGAATTATTCCATTGAAGTGTGATTGCCGTGTCTCTCTGTCCGAAAGTCATGCCCGTATTGCCTTGATCATCTTGCCAAGGTTTTGGCCCGGAATCCAGGAGATTTTGGAGTGTGACTTTACGACAAGTATTGCAAAGCTGCGCTGATCCTTCCGCCATGGCCCCTCTTGTCGTGAGGAACCGAGAGGCTCGTCGGTGAGTGGTGCGACTCTTGGTCTCTTAAGCCTCAATGGGTAAAAGAAGGCAGTATTCCAAGCTTGTCTTATTGAGGCAGGAAATAACACTAATGGCAATAGTATGTCTACGGTCCTACTCTTACCGGGTTCTTGAACCAGACAGATCCTGGCTTACTGCGTAAGTTCAGCCAAAAGAGGGCCAATCTTAACAGCCTCTAGCTATTAGGGCAAATATAGGCTGCCAGTAGGTCACCAGTTGGCCATGTTGTACTGTAAAGTGTAGATGTGAACGTCCCTCGTTGTTCTCGTTGGAAGCTGAAGCATCGTAGCCAGCTGCACACCGCGTAAGCCGGAGAAACATTGTCCCGGCCCTGTGTTCTGTGGTCCAGGCTCTCTGACACTACGACCTTCGAAAGCATCAACATGGGCCCCGTGTCGTCAGTCCAGCCTAACATTGTTGCCTTCCTGAATCCCGCCCTCTGCCCAAACACTAAACGAGATGAGCAGATACTTTTAGGGCTAGAGATTATGCATAGGGAATCTTTTGCACATCGCGATCTCAAGCTGCAGGCCTTCTCCCCCGACGGCAAGATGATGGCGTCTGCATCGGGTATACAGCTCAGCATATGTAGCTAAGAGCTGGCGTGGTGTAGGTGGGTCTACCTACTTAAATATTCTCAGCTCGTCCGTCTTGTATATTACAAATCACAAGCTAGTTGTATATAGCACACAGGTCCCCCAAGCCCGTCTCTATCAAAGTTATTAAAATAAATAATAACAATATCTATAGAGATAGTTTCGACGACCATTTACATGTCTCCAAGCTGAGATAGTTTAGGCTTACTGTGAAAAATAAAAAAGTGCCTTTTCTGAAACTACACGGCTAGGATGGTCTTGATGAAATCTCAATCGTTTTAGCTTGACCACCTGCTCGAGCAGCGCCACAGCCTCTTTAATCTGCCCATTCGCCTTGTATGCCATTGCAAGTTCGTGCTGCGAGGCCAGCCGATCAGGGTGATCCTCAGCCAGCGTCATCTGTCTGATCTTGACCACCTGCTCGAGCAGCGCCACGGCCTCTTTGACCTGCCCATTGGCCTTGTATGCCATTGCAAGCGCGTGCTGCGAGGCCAGCTGATCAGGGTGATCCTCAGCCAGCGTCATCTGTCCAATCTTGACTACCTGCTCGAGCAGCGCCACGGCCTCTTTGATCTGCCCATTTGCCTTGTATGCTATAGCAAGCGCGTGCTGCGAGGCCAGCTGATCAGGGTGATCCTCAGCCAGCATCGTCTGTCCGATCTTGGCCACCTGCTCGAGCAGCGCCACGGCC